>BPLQ01000555.1:0-58766 GCA_021605075.1 Caerostris darwini | reverse complement strand
TTTTTACTAAAATTTTTTATTAGAAACATTTTACAAATATTTTAAAAATACAATTTTAACATCAGAATTATGATATTCAAACATAAAATATTAATGGCAACAAAAATAGTTTCTCTTTTTTGAAACTTTGTAAAAAAAGTAGGACAGCATTATAATGAATGAAAAAATAGTGATTTTAATAAGGAATGTTCTTCCCATTGGCCTTTATAACTTCAAATATTCTGTTTGGAAGTGAATTGTATAGAGATTGAACTTCTGTTTGACAAAAATTGTCTCACGAGTCATTCAATGCTTCTCGAAGCTGAGTTAGCGAATCAAATTGCCTTCCATCAGCATAAACTCAACGAACTAGCATTGCCCAGATGTTTTCCACTATATTAAGGTCAGGACTTTTGGCTGGCCATGGTAAAACATCCACACTATCTGTTAGGGACCAATTTTTAACTCCAGTCGCGGTGTGAATGGAAGCTCCGTCTTGCTGAAACTTCCACTCTTCACCCCCCAAGTCAGAGCCATAAGGAAGAAGCTCGGAATTCAGCACTTGAATGTAGTCTGTATGTTTTTGCCTACCATTTAAGAAAACCAGACTTGTCCTTCCTCCGTATCCAACAGCCAACCAAACCATTAAACTCCCTCCTCCCATTTGTCGTGTTGAATAGTATTCGTCTTCATTCCCCAGACAATGCCAGTAGTGCTGATATCCGTCTGGACCGTCTAAGTTAAATTTCTTTTCATCGGAAAATATCACAGAAGTCCATTCTGTAGTCCAGGACATGTGCTCCTTAGCCCACGCTAAACGGTTATCAATGTGAGCTTCTGTCCACTTAGGATGATGTTTCCGTTTTTTGAAAATGAGTTTTTTAGATCTTTTAATATAGTTGTAAACTGTTTGTTTCGTCACATGATTAAGTCCTGCTTGATTTCTTGCCTTTGAAACACTTCCTTTGTTCTTCTTAAGCACACAAACAAGTTTTCTTTCATCACGTGGTGTTAACTTTTTCGATCTACCAGTCTTCTTTTTCTTTACATTTTTATAAGGATTTCTGATAAAGTTTGAAACTGTATTGGGGCTCACCTGCAACAATCGAGCAATCTGTCTGACACCTTTACCATCATTTTGATATGCGGAAATTTGGCCTTTTCGAAAATCGTTCAAAGGTATTCCTTTAGGCATTTCTGAGAACGGAGAAACAGCGCAACTTTTAAACAAATTAGATTGTTTTGACAGAAAAGGATAAAACAAAGTACAAAATCACTATTTAACTAAAGAACAACTCACTAAATTAAATATATTAGCAAGTGTCCTCCTACTTTTTTTACGCATCGGAAATTGTATATACTAATTTTATTATTAATATTAGTGGTGGATGTTTAATTTTTGCCTAAAATGAAAAAAAAAGGGTCATTAAACTAAATCTGCATAAATATCTGGTAGTTAGGAGAAAATAAGAGATATTAATTGGCAAAAAAACACTGTCCTATTTTTTTTACGTAGTGTAAGCCACATCCAGACGAGTATGAGAACTAGCGAGTCAGTCTCAAGAACCAATTACAAACCGGTTTGTCTCAGTGTGGACAAAACCCTCGGAGTGTGTCATCTGCTTTGGCCCCATTTTCGCACATCAAAGAGATTCTCGCAGATCATATTTTCGAGCAGCTGTCATTCAAATCCAGATAACGTGTCTTGTTTCTCGATGTCAGACGGGGTCAATCGTAACGAGATCGTCTCGCTTGTCTCGTACTCTCGTCTGGAAGCCGCTTTACATTCGGTTATACGGCGCTTTTGAAATTTTTACATTCGGTTATATAGCGCTTTTGAAGTCATACAATAAAACTATTGCACTTTTTTTTCATTAAAAAAGCCTTGTACATAACACCCAATCAAACATTCCTCCTCAACTTTGAAATATTGAAAAATAAAAAAGTAATAATAAATAAAGAATAAAAAGATTTTTTCCTCTGATATCACGATTCCTATTTTAAGAGTCAATGCGTAAAAGAACAGGGAAAATAGAAAGCACTTTAGAAATTGAAATTTTTTTAATATAATTCGCATATTAATAACTTTACTAATGTTTTTAATAAACGAATTATATTCAAAAATTTTATATTTATGATAATAATCAATTTTAGTGATTTATCATAAATATAACATTTATGATAAATCAATTACTATTATTATTAATATTAATTTTTATTCTTTCTTCTATTATTGATTTATCAATCAATAGTTAATAATTACCAATTTCTACTTTAATGTGAACAAAACCCCTAGAATGAATAAAAATTATAACTAAAATATGCTAAATATATATAGGGAGTGGACACAAAATTCCTCGACAAAGAGGTGATTGAGTCCAGTAATGAGTCGTAAATGAGTGGAGTAAGTGAAAATCGCGAAAATAAGTCTTTAAATGAGGAAAAAACAGATGAGATAGGAATGTGATGAGATAGGAAAAAAAACCAAAGAAATAAGTACAGAAAACATTTATTGGATAACATAGGTATAAAACAGCTTGTGACGCACAGAACAAATAAAATTGTTACACTAGAGACGCCCTCGAACATCACTGCATATCACGTTCGAAAGATCCGGATGTTTAGTAACCGTAGTAGTAGTTTAGTTAGTAGTTTAAATAACCGTATTAGACAATCTATTTCTTAAATGAAGAATATTCACATAAACTGAAATTTTTTAAATGCACGCTTACTTAAAAAAAATTAATTATATTTAGTATGTTTAAACATATGCATTTGTAAATGAACTTTCTGAATAAACCTCTTCGGACAAAGGGAGCACGAAAATGGTCGTTCTTGAGTATGAATCATTTTATGTCTCTTCATTTTTGATAAATCATTTGTGGAATAGGAACACAAAACACATCGATATTTGGGTTTAACTCCTACTATGACTAGGGGATCGTTCCATATGTTTGGCCCTGAAAAATTAAAAATCACATAAATAAAACAATTTTAAAATTCTAATTCTTGTAAATAATATATGAACAAAAATGCAAAACTCTTAATTTCTAAACTGTACAGTTAAAATCTTTGAAATAAATGCTTGAATTTTAAACAATAATACATTAAATATAATTTATCAACAAATATAATGAATAATAAAAATTAAATTTATTTCCTAAATATTGAAAGTGGCTTTGTAATACAAGCATTATGTTTTAAATAAATAAATGTTTAAGGAAAAAGCCATCGGGTGGGCCGATATACAGATTATCCATAAAATTTAGAATTTACTGTAAGAACCAAACGCGTAACAGCAATCTTAAAAAATAAAAAAATATATATAAAATTCCAAACGATTTTCTTTTCTTGAAAAATCTCATTTTCATTTTGAAATAAAATGACGATTTTTTAAGACAATTTTACATTATTTGATAAAATAATTATTAGTAAGTGAAAGAAACATAAATAAATATTATGCATAAAAAAAAAAAAAGAAATGGTGAACGAATAGCAAATTTGAAAAAAGAAATTTAAAATATTGCGAAAGAAATTTAAAATGTGCATAAAAAAGCCCGCGAAAGGAATTTAAAAAAAATAATAAACCAATGAGAAATGTTGAAAGTGGTCAAGGAAACGAAAAACGCTGCCCAAAACAATACTCATAATTCTATGGATTAAGAATTACGGATTCAGTGAAAATGTCCAAAATTGAAAGTGGCAAGAACAGGAAAAATTCCACTCCTAAAACCAATACCCATAAAATTTTATGAGAGAAAAAAAAAACGGCCCTTCCTTCTTAAGTTGATCCTGAAAACATGCGAAAAAGGTGTAAACATCTAAAATATTATTTAAAATTAAAATTTGTTATTCATTCTAAATTTCGATAATTTAAAATGGGTGCAATTGCAACAGGTAGTCCCTGATGCGTCCTGCATCTGCTGTGTTAGTTGGAAATATCTGAATGTCAAAAAGCAAACGAAAGGAAAAACATAATATAAAATTTTAAATAAAATAAATTTGTTATGATATACCACATATATCAAACAACAAAGGAAATATTATAATATTAAGATATTTAAACAACATTTACTTTAAAACAATTAGAATATTATACATTTTTTTTAAAAATATTTTTTTGAAAAATAACCTTAAAAAATACATTAAATCATAAAATAATTCAAAGCAAAAAGCAAATGGATGTCAATTGTGCTTGAACATTTTTTTCTACATAGTTACAACACATTATATTTCACTAAATGCCAACAAAAACAAATTATCAATTTGTCAATCTAAACTTGTTACATGATTTTAAATGTATATTCAATGCAAGAAAATCCATAGCAACAAAGCTGCATTTGTCACATGCCAACAAATAGGGCAAATCAACAGCTACAGATGCTATTTAAGCTACCTCTATATTAAGCTATTTTTATGCCTTATATTTTACTCGCCTTACTGCTCCTTAACTAGTAAATCTTATATTTGAAATGGAATAATGGTTTTGGGAATAGTTTCAGTAGTTCCACATAATTTAAATCGTTTATAGAATCAAAACATATTTCAATACTTAACAATAATGATTAACACAATCTATCATTTTAAAAATATGCCCTAATCCTTCTAATAAAATAAATAGGCACTTGACTATGATTTAATGCCCACTTCAAATGTGAACTATTTTTATTAAATCATGACGATTTCAAATTGTAGAAGGATATTTAATATACATTTTTTACAAGAAATAAAAAATTAAAGACATAATATAAACAACAAAAATTTCTTCAAAATATTACAATCTACAAACTTTCTATTATTTTCCAAAAAATATTTCAAATCTATATTTTTTGACATTAAATGTACATCAGGGCTGTCATTGTGTCATGGATCCTTAGTGAAGGGCAAAGAAAATCCTATGCAATGGAATTCATAAATCTTAAAAACGTCGTTTGATTTTACAATAAATAATTTGACAAACAAAAATTCATATAAATAAATTAATTAATTATATTCGTTAAAAAAATCAACAGATATTTCGTGCAAATAAATTTTAATATGAATTTTTTTTATATACAAGTGTTTGAGTACAAATGCGAGGCAAATTTATAACCATATTTTTTATACATGAAAAATAATAAAATACTTTTGAATAATTATCATGTTTTTCAGAGAAAATGTTAAATATTTTTTTCAAAATGCTTACCTATTTTAAAACTGGAAATATGATTCTCAGTAAAACAAGGAATTGAAATACATTTACACATAATGTTTATGATGACAATACATACTATTAATGATAAACACATTATGTATAAACAAGTTATTTCTTAATGTGATCTTAAAGTAATCCAACAAAACAATAAATAATAATTATAACTATTTATTTATTATTATGATAGTAAAACACATTTGAAATACATTTCTTTTCACTATTTTAACATTTACCAATTCAATTGTGTTTTAAAACATTATCCAAATAAATAAAACCGGAAAAAAAAAACATTTTTCTAATAATTTTACATAGCTGCTACTTTAAAATTGTAATTAGTGCACATCAAAAACTGTATTGTTGGTAAGAGTTTTGAGCCAATAAATGCATGCATACAGAATCCTTTGCACTTATATTTGAACATCACAACAATATTTACAGCTTACATTCAGCTATGCATCACTAAAGAAATTATACAACTGTCATTTTTTAACATCAAGCAATATGAAACCATGACATTATACATGATAATTAAAAAGTCAAATTATTTCTTGAAAATTTTTTTTTGTTGTTGTTGTAAAAATATATTCATTATTAAAAGTTGTCTCAACGTTGATATTATGGTGTAATACTACCACTAAAATTTTTAAAAAATTATATAACAGAACTCACAACAGATAAAATTCACTAAACTTACTAGTAAAGACAATGATAATAATAAATTTTTCCTTTTAAAAGTTAAAATAATTCTCAAGAAATATTTTTTCAATAATACGGGGTATTAGAAAATTAATGAAACCATTATAAAATTATGGAGAGATGAAAAACCTATTCAAGATAGAAAAATGTCTTTTAAATTCATTCTTTTTGATTTAAATGTCAATGCATTATAGATGTAAAAGTTAATAAATTTTAATACACGATTTAGTAAGTAGAAAAGCAACACAGGATTAGGATGCATCTGGAAAATTGTTAATTTTTGGTTTTGTGTTTCCACTGGATACTGAATTCTTGTGTATAAGAACGCCAGTTAATTCAGCCAACTCAAGTTTCTAATTGGCTAATGTTCATTTACATGAGATTTTAGTATTCAGTGGAAGCCCACCTTAAGGGGATACTTTTCGGTTGTAACTACACTGGATTTATCCTATGTGGATTTGATCGAAAAATTGTGTATATGAGATAACGTGAACTAATTTGTAGGAATTGAAACTGTGTATCAAGCTGCTATTTGTTCTCAGATCTATGGCATGATATATATCATTAGAGCAAGCAGGCATTCCCACATCGAAATTTATTAACTTTTGTAGTTACATTGTAAGTTATTTTTGAGGATACATTTTATTTATAATTTTTTTATATAATTTTAAATTTGCGAACAGTAATTCTAGGGTGTCTTGTTCAGAGATAAATACAACACTTACAATTATAATAATTTAAAGATATTAAAAAAATTAATAATGCAATTAGTAAACTTCGGAATATATCATTTGAAAATTGCTTCATATTAAATTAAAATTTTCACTTAATACATTTATTTATAACGATTTATATTCATTAGATATAAAATTGAAGACAGTTATGTTAAAAAAAATATATATTTTTAAGATTAATGCATAATACACAGTCTAGATCAAATAATTCTGAAATTTTTAATATGGTTTGTTTTAAAAAATGTATTAGACAATCTGTTTCTTAAATGAAGAATATTCACATAAACTGAAATTTTTTAAATGCACGCTTACTTAAAAAAAATTAATTATACTTAGTATGTTTGAACATATGCATTCGTAAATGAACTTTCTGAATAAACCTCTTTGGACAAATGGAGCATGCAAATGGTCGTTCTTGAGTATGAGTCATTTTATGTCTCTTCATATTTGATGAATCATTTGTGGAATAGGAGCACACAACACATTGATATTTGGGTGTAACTCCCATAAAGACTAGGGAATCGCCCAATATTCTTGATCCTGAAAAATCAGAAATTATGTAAATAAAACAATTTAAAAACTCTAACTATAGTAAACAATATACTTCAAAGAAAAACTGCAAACCTCTTAATTTCTAAAATTGCACAATTAAAATCTATTCAATAATTTTTTGAATTTTAAACAATAATTCATTAAATATAATTTATCAACAAATATAATGTAATAACCAAAATTTATCTCCTAAATATGGGAAATGGCCTTATACAAATATTAATTTTTAAATAAATAAATGTTCAAGAAAAACATCGTCGGCTGGACCAATATGCAAGTTACCTTTAAAATTTAGAATTTAATGAAAGAACAAAAAAAAAAAATTCAAAAAATAAAATTCCAAAAGTTTTTCTTTTCTCGAAAAATCTCCTTTCATTTTGAAATAAATTCGTCTTTTCCTTCACCAAACGATCTTTTAGAACAATTTTACATTTCTCCTACATAATGAAAGTGGCACCATAAAAAAAAAGAGCAACAGAATTTTAATGTATATTAAATTATATATTAAATAAAAATGTAATGTATGCATATTAAAATTCTGATATGATCGTGAAGTTTTTCAACTTAAATTAAATTTTTTAATTAATTTCTCATTTTACGATTAAAAGATTGCTAAAATATCTCATAAAAATAATTCCAATTCCTAATAATCAGAATTTTTAATTAAAAAAAAAAAAAAAAAAAAAAAAAAAAATAGCGTCTCTTTCTTCTGTTGATCATGAAGAAGTTACGAATTATCTCAAGGTCAAAAAGGAATTCAAAACAAAAATATAATATAAAAATGTAAGATACAATAACTTAGATAAGATATACAACAGATATCAAATATTGTAATAGTAAAAAATATATGAACAAAATTTACTTTAAAACAATTCGATTATACATCTTTTTAAAATATTTTTGAAAAAATAACATTGAATATATTAAATCATATAATACTCCAAAGAAAAAAAATGAAATTGATGTTCCTCAATTCAACATTTTTCTTTTCTGGAAATACAACGCATTATACTTCACTACATACCAGAAACTAAATATCAATTTGTCAATGAGACCATTTCCACTTTTTCGTTGATTTTGAGTATATATTCAATGCATGAAAATCCATAACATCAAAGCTGTGTTTATCACATGCAAAATCAGGCTTCAAATAGGACAAATCAACAGTTTTATGTTCGAATAAAGCTTGGTGATTTCCAGTTCACTTTCTTGTAGAAAATACAATAAATAAAAGATCACATACTAAGAAATATTTCACTAAAATAATTTATATGTAAATATAATGAACATATGTATAAAACCCACCTATATCTCAAGCTGTAGTTAATAAGTCATTTGATTTAAATTCTTTATTCAGCTTTTGCTAGACAATTTTACAATTGGATTCAAATATGCTAAGCTCGGGTGATACAAATTCTTCACATGTCTATACTCAGATTCTTTGGCAAATATTACAAAATTACCAAATGAAAAACTTTCTTTTGTTGTAAATTTTGCAGTTACCAATTTCTTCTTGCCAATAAATTTTTATAACTATATAACCTAAAAATTCTTCACATAGTTTCAGTAAGAACTACTAAGATATTGCTCATCGGATTCATTTGCAAGCCTTACATTTTGCTTGTTTCCTCCTAATTAATTAGTAATTCCTATATTTGAAAGGGAATTTTGTTTTTTTTAAATATTTTTATTAGTTCCACACTGTTTAAATCGTTTATAGAACAAAAAAATAATTGTGTACTTAATAATTTTCAGTATTTTAAAAGTACCTCATAATCTTTCACATAGAATAGTCAATTAGCTATGATTTAATTAGAAAACTACATGACTACTTAGACACGTTTTTTAAAGCATAATGATTTCAAACTGCAAAAGGTGCTTACAATATATATTTTTTAATCTGAAATACAAAATATATACAACAAAAATTTCTTCAAAATATTAACAACAAAACATAGTCTCTTTTATTTTCCAATAAATGTTTCAAATTTATATATTTTTTACATTAAATGTACATTGGAGTTGTCATTTTATCATAGATCGTCAGTGTAGGGCCAAGAATGTCCTATGCAATGGAACTCATAAACGTTGTTTAATTTTACAATAAATAATTTAATAAACAAAAATACATATAAATAAATTACATTAGTTAAAAAATCAACAGATATTTTTTGTAAATAAATTTTAATACGAATTTTTTTTTTATATACAAGTGATTGAAAATACAAATGTGAAGCCAATTCGTAACTATACTTTTTATACATACAAAATAATAAAATGCTTTTGAATATTTATAATGTTTCTCACAGAAAATAGTATGAGTAAATATTTCAAAATACTTACATACTTTAAAAATAGAAATGTGATTCCCAGATAAACAATGACTTGAAATGTTTATGATGATAATATATATTATGTATAAACAAGTTATTTCTTAATGTAATCTTAAAGCAATCCAAAAAAAAAAAAAAAAAAAAAACCAATAACATATAATAAACATAAATCTATTCATTTATTATGATAGTGAAAAACATTTGAAATATATTTATTTTCAATATCATAACATTTGTCATTTCAATTGAATTTTAAAACATCATCCAAATAAATAAAATCAGAAACATAATATTTTTAATTAGAATTTCACAAAGCTGTTATTTTAAAAATTGCAATTACTCCACATCAAAAATTAAGATTTTTGAACCAATGAATGTATGCATACAGAATCCTTTGTACTTATGTTTGAACATCACAACAATATTTAGTTTACATTTAGCTATGCATCATCTTTATTGAAATCATATAATTAATTTAAAAAAAATAAGCAATATAAAACCATGGCATTATGTATGATAATCAAAAATCTTGACCTGTTTCAGAAATTTTTTTTTTAGAGAAATAGAGTAATACTACTGCTTAGATAAAAAAAAAAATCTTAACAAAAATCATTCTTATCTAAATCAAATACTCATCTAACGTTGTATTACGATAACATGGAGTAGTATAATCTTATGTTTAGAGTCCACAAGGAATAAGACTAAAGAAAAGCGATTTGGCAGCATAGTCCATTTTATAAAGCAAAGATCGAGTCAAGCGATAGAACCTTGTGACTGTTTATAATAATATGATCATCAAGCGAGTGATTGGTTGACAGATTACAATCAATAACTTATATACTCATAGTAGCTGATGTATTGTCCCTTGTACAGTTTCCTGTTAATTGGATGAGCGGGAAACAAGGAATGGAGGAGCAGAAATTGATGGTTTGTTTTATTGTTTCTTGAAAGAAATGTGAGAAAGAGCAACAATTATGTGCTGGGAGATTAAAGATTAAAAAAGTATTTGCAAAGAAATGCTTTTGGGACACCATTTTTTAAGAATATTCTTACTTTGTTTTCGTTGTTGTTATTTAAAAGTAGTATTACAGACGGAATTAACTATGAGCAATTGATTAATGATGATATTATAATGTATTTTGATGATATTAGAGTTCGAGGGTGTAAGTCTATCGATAGTGGAATTTCTTTTGTCAAATAATTTATGGCAAGTTATGAAAATTAAAGTTCATATCAACATCATCAGATTTGAATAATTTAAGATTATAATAAGAAAAATGGAATTGAAAATACTTTCCATAAAAAAATAATAAATAAAATTATTTTCATGACTAATGCGTAAAACACATTCCAGGTAAATTAGTTTTAAAAATTCTTAATAGTAATTGTTTGAAGAATCATATCTTATTACAGGTATTTCGAATATATTTAAGCACAAAGGTTACTCATTAAATTAATTTTTAATTAATATGTTTAAACATATGCATTTGTAAGCTAACTTTCTGAATAAACCTCTTCGGACAAATGGTGCATGAAAATGGTCGTTCTTGAGTATGAACCATTTTATGTCTTCTCATGTTAGATGAATCGTTCGTGGAATACGAACACAAAACACACTGATATCTGGAATTGACTCCTTTGACGACTAGGGAATCATTCCATATTTTGGACCCTGAAAAATAAATTAATGTCACATAAGCAAAATGAAGTTTTTTTTCTCTTTTAGTACTAATTTTAACAAGTGAAGGAAAAATGCAAAACTAATTATTTTCTGAACTGTAAATTTTTAATAAAATACATTTCAAAAAAATTTATTATTAATAATATAATATATTCATTTTATGTAATTTCTTAATTCATTTTAATTTAATTTCACTACTGAAAGTTGAAGGTGACCCCGTATTAGAAGAGCTTGCAATGTTAATGTTCATTAACAATGTTACCTATAGTATACAAAATGGTTCATCTATCACATAGTGTTCTAATTCTTTTATTTTGATAAGCAAGCTAAACTTTCCACTTTATAATCTTTTAATGCAGAATGCATTTCTTTCTATTGTTATTTCAATTTTCCTCTGTTAGCAATAATGACTACACTTTTGTATGCAAGTAGTAATTGCTTTTGCCACCCATAAAGCAAGTTAAATAATGTTATTTAAAGAGAGATCACTTGATTTTCTAACAAAAATTTGCTTATAGAAATAGACAATCGAAAATCATGCGATTCAATTGATGATTAAATACGGGGGAAAAAAAGTAAAATATTTATAAAAATTATTTATTTCAAAGATATTTATAAAAAATATTTATTTAATAAATATTTATTTAAAAGACAAAGATAGTTTAAAAAGAAAACAAATAAAAAGAGATAGTTAACAACTAGTTTAATTTTGAATAATCTTTTCCAACGCATTCTGTACTATGTCGAGAAAAAGAATGGAATCCTAAAAAATAGTGAAAAAACACAACCAATGGATAATAACCTTAAGAATACACTATTTTATTTTCTCCTTTGAATTTTTACCAATAAATTAAACTTTTCGATTATACTGTGAGATTTTCATATGAGATCAAAATGTGAGAATTGTTGCTGCTATCATAATCTGAATCTTAGAATGTTAGATTGCATTTATATATCATTGGGTATTTCATTTTATCCAAACATCTTTATATGACCAATGGAAGACTAAAAAGGAGAAATAAAAAAAAGAATAGCTGGATTTTAACATGCATTATATTAATGACTTAATAATCAAAAAAATCCTTTTGACCTAAGAAAACTGTTTAATAAATTTTATCAGTTTAGATTAACAAATTTTTTTTCCAATATCTTGCTAGATTTCTAACACTTCAATACGAGAAAAGAATTCTGATTTAAAAAAAAAAAAAAATTTTTTTACCGATTATATAAAACTTATAATAGCACAAAAATTTGTAAGAAAAATATTATTTTGATAATGAAAAATTACGAATAAAGTAAATAAAATTAAAATTTTATAGTTACAAAAAATATAATAATAATTGCAGAACTTGTAAATTTAATATAATATTTTTATTTCCTTCAGAACTTTCTTATTCTTCTTTGTTTCGATATACAATATAAATAATCTTGTACATTTTGTTTTAAAAATCAAATGAATAAAATGAGATTTAAGAATATTAGTATACTTCAGCAAAAAAGCCTGTGTGTTCATCAAAAACTGTTAATAATAGATGCATATTTAAAAAATTCCGTACATTTTTTACGAAAAAAAAATTTAATAGTAGTTACATTTTTCATAACAGTACAAATACACATCTTCAAAAGAACACAATTTGCTACAACAGAATTAAAATACAATAAACTCTCACAGTCAATTCATAAATTTTAAAATATATACAAGGAAAAAATGTTAAATCATTGAAAGAGAAAAAAAAAATTTCAGTCGAATTTCCAAATGCAAATATTGTGCTTTGTTCAACATTAAAAGAAATTCATACAGAAGTTCAGGTAAATGAATATAACTTCATATGAATTTATTAACAAATACAAATTTTAAATTTGCTTAAATTTTTGATTGCAAAAGCACTTTTTGATAGAATGCCAGCCTTAAAGAATTTTTGAAAAGTTCTTTTAATTTAAACCATATGCATTTTATTACATCTCAGTTCATTTAATTGTAAAAATGCACAATTTATTTTGCTAGTTGATAAAGCAATTAAGAAAGGACTCATTCACTCACTCAAGGATTTAACACATGAATAAAATCACATGTAAAAATCAGCATCCATTTTAAATAAAAGTTTTTGAAATGAAATTTTCTCGTGTTACGAGAGGAGATTAATCTGTTTTAAATAATAACTTACTTATTTTTTATTTTATAACTTCACATTTTTGGAGATATCACGAACCTCTAACCAGGATAACATCTTCACACATAATAAAAAAATTTTTAAAGGTATTTATTTTTTTAATGTATCTTTAATTAAAAACATTTCAGATATGCTAGCAGTTATTTTATTTTAATTACAGTATTTTACTATTGTCATATTCTATTTATAATATTTATATTTATAGCTTATTTTATTTATTCATTAATTTTTATTTCAGAAAATACCACTTATATTATTTTTCCATTATCTCATATAGAAATCACATTATACACCATTATCTCCCATGTCACTGGGTTAGTAAGTGTCAATATTTAAAACCGCATACGTAATGTTGTTGTTGTCATATTCCCTGAGGAGTGCAAGGAAATCAAATATTGTGAGCTCTCGAATATGTTGAAATAAAACTTAGCAATTTCCAGTTCGCTTTTTTAAAAAAAATGCAATAAAAAAGCACAAATGAATAAACAAATCATTATTTAACTAATTTTTTAATATAATGTGCATATATATAAAATCCATCCATGTGTCAAATAGTAGGTATAAGTTAATTTGATTCTTCATTCACTTTTCGTCAGACAAATTTGACGATGAGATCTAAATATGTTAAGCTTGTATGAAACTTGCATATTAACTTCATATATTATTAAGATTCCTTTACAAATATCAGAGAATTCTCAAATGATAAAGTTGGATTTACCAAAATTTTTGCAATTGCCACTTACACTTTTTCCCAGAACTAATATATAACCTACCAACTTGTCTAATAGTTTAAGGAATGTTTTTTACATTGGTTATATTGCCCTCAGATTTCAAGGTTTACAACACTAAGCCTCAGATTTTATCTGTTTTTCTTCATAAAACATTAATGATTTCTATATTTGACATTGAATCATGATTTTAATATGTTTTGTTACATCTGTAAAATTTTGCTTTACAGAATCAATATATATATTCTTATTTGAAGACAAAATTTTAAATATAAGTTCTTTTTTTTAAATTATTTCGTAACTTTCAAAATTTTTACAACCATAAATAAAAAATTAGAAGTAAACAAATTTTTAATACATATTTAATTTAATAAAATTTAGTCACATACAGGATTTCCATTTGAAAAAAAAAGGGTTTATTCATGCTATGATGTCCATATTTCATACTTATTAACAGAAATAACACAAAAACACAAACACAAAACAAGTGTTAATACAAAAAAATATTTAGATTACTTGAAATTATTTTGATCATTTTACATGTATGTGACTTAAGACAATTCAGTCGAGCAGTTGACCATTAACTATTCTCTTTTTATAGCTGTTTTTTTTTATTGTTTAAATTAAAAAAGAAAACAAAGCTTTTAAAGACAACATTTTATAAGTTCATTCATCATTGTAAAATCTTAAAACATGAAAAGATGGATGCTAATCAAAGAAGGCTGAAAATCAGGGCAGATATGAGTAAAACAAACACTATTCCAATTTCAAAGTAAAAGAGAAAAGGTATTCTATCACCAAGAGAGAATATATGGAAAAAAAATTATATTATATAAAAAATTATATGGAGATGTTAAAAAGAATATGTGTATCTGAATTACCTGGAGTTCAGGAAGATGTCCAACAAACATTACTGGTCCTGTTTTCCCCCACTTAAATATTTAATACATTAATTTATCACATAAATATGGCATCAAAAATGCTTTAAATAATTTAATTTTAAGATATCAACTGATTCTCGAATTAGTTGATATCTCCTTTGTTTTATATCTTGTTTCAGTACCCTCAAAAATTAAGACTGCAAATTACAAGCAGGAAATCACGCTATAGGAATTTTCATAGAATAAAATACATCTTGAAAAATAAATAATAAAAAAATTAAATAATAAAGAAATCAACGTTAAATATCCCGTAAAAATCAAGAATATAAATCTTATTATTATTACTTATTTGGAAGAAATTTCATAAAAGATTTGCAGAAAGATTAGAAATATTCTACAACTATTTTTTACATATTTCTAATAATAATGTCAGCCTGCATAAAGATTAGATCATTATTGATGTAATATTATTTGATTATTGAATGAATAATAAAAACTAACAATAAATATAAACAACTAATTAAAAATTCAAACATAATTATATATTTCTTTCATAAATGATCAAATATATTTAAATATAATTTTAATGCAGCACAACCTGTGGACACCAATCTTTAGGTGATACAAAAAAATCAAAATACAAAGAGAACAAGGAAATGGAAAAAATGAATGAAATGCTTTCATTAAATTATGTGTTTGCCAATAACGTTTTTGTACAGGAAAAATTTCACCATTTACAATACTGGAATTATATAAAAGGTTCAAACAAATAACTACAAAAAATTATATCCTCTATTTTTCAATTTGATGTGATAATTATTAAGACACAGGCTAGTAGAGTTTCCAATTTTTTAATTTTTATTAAATTAGTATTTGCAATTTTAGGAGATTTTACAAATCTTTTACCCTAAACAGTTTAACAAACTGGATATGTAAAAATATTCATTTTTAAATTCTTGAGAACGAAAAATCCTTATTTTGCAATTAAAAAGCTTCCTTATATTTTATTCTGTTCCATAATAAGTCCTTTTTTTTTTTTAATAAATTTAAAAATATATATTCAAAAATTTCTTTTTTCACGAAATGTCAATAGATCAGATAAATAATTTAAACAAATATTTTAAGCGTCAAATTCATAATTATTGATTAAACAATTTACATTAACCTAAAATTATAATATGCAAGCATATGTTATTAACATAAATTTATCTTCCAGTCTGTTAGTTTTCAAACAATAAGTAGTATAGAAATTATAAAACTAAAATTTTTAAAAAGCAGTCATAAATACATTTTGCAATCAATAAAATTATCTAATTATTTAACAATTAAAATTTTTTTTTTATTTACCACAATAAAGGAATCACTTTTTTTATGCTTTATACAACCACATTTATTATCAATTTTTTAAAACAAAACAGATACATTTAAAATTTTGAAGAATTGGAATTTTTAAAAAATTTTAGTAAATTTAAATTCATTAAAAATCAACTCTTACTTGTTGATTTTGATATTTTAGGAATATATAATTGTAAAAATTTCAAAATTAAAATGTTTTCAAGAAAAAATAGACATAAATCACATTAGACATAAATCACATAATTAAAATTCAATAAAATGTAAATATTAATGATGAAAAACAATTTTAATTAAAATTATATGTTATTTGATGCTTATAAGATATAATATACACACTGATGTATTTGCTTATTTTAAGGAAATTTGCATTCCTAAAGGAATAAAAATTAAATTAGTATGATAATTTTAACACAATCTGAATAAACAAATTTAAATTATTTTCTCTAAACTTATTAATTAAACTACATGAACAATTTTCTTAATAATCCAATAAGAAAATATATGAAATACAAATATAAAATATGAAGTTTTTTAATATTTTAATTTGTAAAAAATTTTAATAACTAAATCACCAAATAATAATCCACAAAAACATAAGTAAAATAATAAGCTCACACAAGACATGGCTAACAGTAAAAAGATCGGTTTTAATAAATCTAAGAATTAAATGTTAGACAATATGCATAAAACATAAATTTATTGAAGTATGAATATTAAAAAGGCATTTTGATACATTCAAATTAAAAGTATACAAAACTTCAATAGCTTTTCATTTAAACTAAAAATATTTTAACCAAATAGTATTCCTGAATGTATTGATTCACAAATTTTGATTATTACGATCATAAAAAAAAACTTAATAAAATATATTTACAAGCAAATTGGAATTAAAACAGTAATTAAAAAAAAATGATACTATAAATGATGAACATATAATTTTTAAATTGCCACATTTAAAAATTAAATAATCTGAATGCACAAAAAAATTTAACATTTTTATAAAAAAGTTGTATTTTCAAAAACAAATACTATGACATACAAACAATATGTTTACATAAATATTAATTTAACGCATAAAAAATAGAAATTTTAAGTAAAAGTAAAAAATACTAAGTAAGTGCACAATAAATAAAAAAAAATATTTTTAAAGCATAAATTTAAAACAAAAAATAATATTCTGTATACATAAAATTTTATCCATTTAATAATAAAAAAAAGAGAGAGATTTCAAATAGTACAGTATAGTTTGAGAATAGCTATACAATTAGAAAATAAACAGTTTAATGAAATGTTCAAAGAATTGAAGAAAAAATTTAAAAATAATAGATTAATTTAAACTTTTAATTTGAATTAATTTTTACTTCTTTGTCAAAACTGTTCTATCAGAAAAAAATATTAAGTGAAAAAACAAACAATAAAATAATAAGCATGTTAAGCATTCATGGTATCATTTAATGCATTAAAAAAACCCAATTTCAATTAGCAATTCTTACTTTTAGTGATATCTTAAGTTTAATTATCAAAATTTATATTGAAATTAAAAGAAAACTAAACATGTGAACTTGAGCACAGCATTGTCATTTAGAAAATACAATAAATCAATAATTTATGAATTTTTAAAATCACTACAATAAAATTAAAAATTAGCCACCATATTTTTACTGTATCAAATTTTAAAATGAAATTCTGCTTTTTAAATAAATACAATCTTGTCGAATCCTTCATAAGCTCAATAGCAAAGCATTAAAAAGTTAGCAAAAACAAAATGTATTAACACAAAAGAAGTCACTGAATTCATTAATGTTTAAAGCTTTTTTTTTCTCCATGCACTTTAGCTATACTGTGAATTTGTCACAAAACATCACAAAATTTTAAAAGGATTCAATTTATAAAAAAATTAAGTACAAAATGTAAAATTGCATAGATTTTTTTAAAAATAAAAAACCTATTAAATTTTAATTAAAAATAATTGATTTTTTTAAACATAATTTTTTTTTTTTTTTTTTTTTTTTGATAAAATTAAAGATAAAAATTGCTGATGTAGTAAGAGTAAACTTTTTATAATAATAAGTTTAATAAAATTTTTAATCATAGAGAGGTAAACAGAATTAATTAGAAAAAATTCAAACTCAGTATCATTCATGGATCAATTAATTCACTTTATATTCTTAATGACAACATGAATATTAAAAAAACAAGATAAATAAGAAATTCAATAAAATTATATTTGCATTACAGGAAAGAGAGGGAAATACAATAAACAGCACTTTATTATATTAAAAAATAAAGAAAAAGAATTATATATTGAATGTGTGATGTAACTAGCAAGTTTTCCCCCCCGAAAGGACATAATATGGCCTAACATATATTGAGGAGCTGTGTTAATAAATATGAATAGCATATATATATATATATAAATGAACACTAATATTTTCAAATAACTTTAGTTTAAATACCAAGCAGAGCTTAGTTTAGAAAAATATTAGCCATGTTGGAGAGAAATTTCAAATTTATAAATTATTCACAGATATTTACAATGAACTTATTAAAAATCCCATGAATTTTAAAATTTGAATATACAAATAACATGAAATATGTCGAGTTTAAATAAAACTATAATGACATCATAAATGTAAATATATTCAATAAAATAAATATATAACTCTGATTTTTAATTTTATGATAACAAAAACAAACAAATAATTAATTTTATAAATTTCTAATTTCATTCTGTAATAATACAAAAACCTGATTTTTCTCATAATATAAAAATAAATCTATCAATTATTTACATAACATTACTTTGTCAGCAATTTAATATTAACAAGTGTAAATGTAAATAGTTTAGTATAAGTACATTAAGAAAAACTTCATGAATTTGAAATGTTTAATAATTATTTTACACATTAAATAGAATGTATAATTTTTCTTTCTTTTTAGCATTTAACATTAACATTGTTTAAATAACATTTTAATATAATAATCAAAATAATTCCAATATATTCAAGGCATCAACACACTAAGACAAAACTCAACAAACCTACAAATTGACTAATGTATGCCATATATTAAAATTTAATAATTAATTACTCACCTGAAATAAAATAATCTTGAAGATAATGAATAAAAATAAATAATGAGTTATAGTTATATCAAGCAACATCAGAAAAATAAGTACTTAGTAAAATAATTTGTAATAGAACAAAATTTTATACTTAAACAAATGTCTTGTTTAATATTTCAAGCATTGAATTTCAAGTATGCTTTGCTAAATGTAGTTTCCAACTTGATCTGGATGTAAAACGAGAGTGACAAATATTGCAGACAAAAGGTTTTTCACCAGTATGTAATCTAGAATGGCAAATTAGTGAAACTTTATGATTGAAACTCTTTTGACACACAGAACAGACATGAGGTCTCTCTTGAGTATGCACTAACTGATGTCTTTTCCAGTGGGATCTGTAAAGTGTTTTATATGGGCAATATTCACAGTAGTGAGTTTTAGGTGCATTGAGTCTTCTACTAGGGACACTAAGAAAATAATCTGTAAAAAAAAGTTTTTTTAATGTAAAAATTTTAAAAAAACCTATCAAATATGCATGCAAAAATAAGGAACAACAAATATCTAAAATAAATATCGAAATTCCTTTTCCAAGTCTAATTTTAACATATGTAAGGTAAATCCTAAGAAAAATAAAATTTTACATCATATTAAATAAAATAATATAATAAAATATTTGAAACATTTTATCTAGGAATAATTTAAATTGCTTATGTATAAATAAGAATACAAATTATATTTGCAATTTTTCTTTTAATTTAAAAAATAAATTAAGTAATTTTATTTTAGTTAAAATTTTTCTTAGATATTTAATTTAAAATGAATCAAAATAAACAAAATCATTATAGCCAAATAACAACACCGATTTTTATTGACTTGTTTACTAACAATTAATTGTAGAAATAATACAGATATGTGATGTTACTTAGTTAATTTTGAGGTTTTCCAAAATTACAATATAGTAAAGAAAGTATATTCATTTTATCACTTTCATTTTTTTAAATAAAATATCTTGCTTAACATCAGCACAATATATTGAAGTGCTTTGTATTCCTCTCTTTTATCATATTTAATGTATCAAATGTTTTAACCACCAATTTAATCAGTTGATTAACAGTAATAACAACATTTGCCTGAAGAAACAATTCAGAAAACTATTTTAATTATATACTATTTTTATTCAAGATATTTAAATTAAAAACATTTTCAAGATAAAAAAAAAAACTATAATATTGATAATTTTTTTACTGGTTTGTTGAATTTAATATTAATCTTTAGAACTATACATTTAATATTTAATTTCATTTAAATAGTGATTCAATTTGGTTAAAAAAGGTTAATATTTTTTGATAAATGAAAAATTCATGTTATAAGAAGTAAAATATTTAATTTCACAGTTTCTTTCAAACAAAAAATGCAAGTACATTTTTTTAGAAATTAAATGTAAGAAAAAGGGACAGATGTAATAAAAAATATTGCCATATTCATTTGATAATTGATACCTAAGGATGATAGTTAGAAAACATAACTTAACTGATTAAGATTGTTGACTTAAAAAAAAAAAAAATAATTAGATCAAGTATATAGTAAAATTTTTTGTTATAAAAAAAGATTTTAATTTATAACGAAAAAAATGACAGTTTAGTTATAAATGATTTACATTTATTCATACAATGATATTAAATAAATAAAAAGTTGTTTGGAAATATTTAATAAAAAAGATTAGTGAAATCTAAATCTAAGTCTAAAGTAAATATCAATAAAAACATGAAAATTCTGAGTAAGAAAAAAATAATACTACATCTAAACATAATGGAATAATAAATTAAGACATACTAAAACCCACCCATAATATAAATGCACATAGATACATAAAAAATGTTACAGTACAGAATAAATAAATGCCAACAGATAAAAAAAAAAAAATTATATATGTTTAGAATATGATAAAATTCAGATATTTCCTTTCTAAAATCATAAAAAAAAAAAAAAAAAAAAAAATAGACAGATAAATTAATTTTTAAAAAATTGCACAAGAAAATCTTACATGCTTTCATATAGCATTTCACAACATAAAACTTCATTCATATTCACTTTATAAAACCTCAAATATTTAATACAAAAAATTAAATATACATAAAATTTATAAATAAACTTTTTAAAAATTAAGAATTAACAAGCAACATTTATGTAGAAATTAACCTAAGACTTAAAGTAATCATAAAAATTCAGTTTCTCAAGAAATATAATAACATATATATTTTTAATATGTTTTTTTATTCATATATACATATATATATATATATATATATATATATATATATATATATAAATATTTTAAAAATAAAAAATGAAATAAATATTTTAAGTAAATAAAAAAGAAAAGCTCTATGAGACAGTTAAAATGAGATTTAGCTTTAAAAGCCAATTAAATGTTTTATAAAAGATGACTAAATCGGAAAAAGTATAATTAATATTCGATATCTAATATCAATAATATCTGATAATTTAAAAAAATTTTATTTGCTACATTTTTATTTTTTTAGATGCAGCTTATAATAAAATTAGTATTTACTTCTACATTATATAATTTTGAATTAGTTAGTTTTACCAAATTTTAAGCACAAATGAGATAAAACTTTACTTAAAATCTAAGGAATTTTTTTTAAAGTTGTAAATATTAAATATGGTAAATTTAATTCGTATCTTAAAATTTATATTGAAGACTTTCGTTAAAGTAATTCCATCAATATTACACAATGTTGTAATAAAAAAATTCATCCTTTCAAATCAAGTTTAATTAGCACATTTAATGAACAATTTCATAATGTTTAAATCAATAAAATAAAAAAATTTAATCAAAATTATGAAATTTAAATACTCAAATAATTTATACAATATAACAATCATGTATTTAAAATTTTAATGAAATGTGAATAAAAATGCATTTTAATGCAAAAATATATAAAATTTAGAAATGACAAGTACATTTCAAGATTTTAAAGTTAAAAATCCTAAAAACAAAACAAAATCTAATTAAGTTATAAATCCTAAAAATAAATATGTACAAGCATTATTCACACTTATGAATAAAAATATATTAAGTGTATTAAACATAAGACTTCTCAGATTTTTAATGCCTAAGAATGAAAAATAAACAGCATGCATTATATAATAGAAGAAAAAAAAAACTATTCATTTTTTCAGGCAAAGTAACAAAAAAATTGAACTTTAAAAAGAAAATGTTAGACTCTTTACAAAATTCTTTCAAAAATTGTGAAAGAATTAAAATTATTTTTATCATCAATATAATCTATATATTTTTCATAAAATTTACAAATTAATAGAGAAAACTTAAACTTGAATTTTCAGATAAAAAAAAATCTTCATATAAAGTATATTCTAATAATAATATCTTTTTAAAATGATTTGGTTTTAGTCCTACTATAAAAACAGTATGGTCTTCATTAGAAAAGATCCACAGAATAAGACAAAAATTAATAATAAATAACTCAAAATAATTATCAAAAATTTTCCAGATTACATAAAAACCATTTAAATTCAAACATACTTATATTGTGGCTTTCGAAAAATAGCTGAAACATTTCTGTCCAGTAATTGACTGTTAACAATTAATGAATTGTAATAATAGCCAGAAAAAATATAACAAACTAAAATAAAAGATTTTAATAGATTTATGTTAGTAAAAAAATAAAATAAAATAAAACAAATATATAATAGTTGCCATAATTCAAACTTGAAAGCTTCACAATCAAATTATAAAAGTTCTATCATTTTTTATTAATTAATCTCAGATTACTAAAATAGACAAATATTTTTAAACAAAGTAAGTACTTTTTTTTACTAAATTACATTTACAGTTATTACAAGAATTTCATATATAATGCAATATTAAAGAACTATATTCAATAAAACCAACAAAAGTTTTCAAGGGCATTTTTATAGAAAAAAAAACAAGCATATTTTTATTAAAAAAATCCATCATTAATACTGTGACACAATCTTAGTTGCAGAAATTAGCATAGTTCTCAGTCAACATAATCATGTTACAGAATTACTATGCCATCTATGACAATGAACTTTCCAATTAGATCGAGTTGTAAAATGAATAGAACAAATTGGACAAGTAAAAGGTTTTTCACCAGTATGAGTTCGCAGGTGTACTTTTAAATTGTACTTCCGATCAAAAGGTTTACAACAAATATTACATGAATATATCCTTGGTTGATATTCTGATGCATTCAAAAGTTTTCTTTGTAATGGTAAATGCATTGAAATCATTTCTGAAATATTTTCATTGCCTGTCAACAAAAATAGAAATAAAATTTCAGAAAAATCATTACATATAATGCATTTTAAAAATATTGATGAAAAAATACAATTAAAAAATAATAAGAACGAAAAAGTTAATAAATTAATGAAAACAATAATAGGCAATAAAATAAATATGTCCTACAAATGATTTTAATAGCAAAGTAAATTGACTTATAAAAAAGTTATTTATTTTCCATAATTTAAATAATTAAAGTTGCAAAAATATCTTTTTAAATAATATATATTTTATATAAAATTTTCCAAAAAGTTTTACAACTTACTTAAAAACTTTATGCTTTTATAAAACCATCGCTGAAATTTAAAAATAATTTTTTCCACAAGAATAAAGCAGCACTAAATAATTTTTTTTATGATTTTCAGTATATAAAAGAAAAATTGCTCAGTGAATCAAGATCTATTTTGATAAGATGTAAGAATTATACAAAAACAAAGTGAAATATAAAGAAATGAAAAAAAAATTTACCAACCATTAATAAAATTTTTGTTTCTCAAGATTCCCTCATATCTTAGATATTTAAGACATTATTATTCAGTTTTAAATTTTATTTTTAAAAAAATTTTCATTTTAAATATTTAGGCAATATTTGCATACTTAAAAAATTAATGTAAAGAAACTTGCATCATTTTATATTGTCAGTAAATTCATTTCAAAGTTTAAACATTTTACTTATCAATATTATATTCTGATAACATAAAAAAATTGATAAAACTTTAAAACAATACAAATAAATAACAAAATATAAAATATTTGGAATATCTCATCATGCTGAATAAATATGATGGATCAAATTAGGTCAATATAGAGATTCATAATCAAGGAATAAAGCTACAAATTAAATAAAATGCAACATAAAAAATGCACTTTTTTTTAAATAATCATTTATTTTATTAATAGATGATTTATTTTTCAACTTCCCAGAGCAATCAATTCATAGATTACAGAAATTTTAGTAATAAAATTCATAATATGTCAATCAATATTTGTATGAATATATTTAAATCATTAGTAATAAAGTAAATTAAGATAACACAAAAACAAGTATTAAATGAATAGAAAAGCTAAATGATTATTAAAATTCATTTTCGACATTATTATTGTCAGTTTCTAAAAAACAAAATATCTTGTTTCAAATTATCAAAATATCTTTTAAATTTAACAACAAATACAGAAAAAACACCTTAAGGTAAAAAGTTATATTTTAAACAAACAAAATGGGATTTTGATAAAAATTAGTTAATAGTAGCTTAAAAAAATACAATAAAATTCAATAACCATATTTATTTTTTTAATTTTAAATACAGTAACAAACATTTTATTTTATTTTAATAGTTATATTTATTATTAAGTAAAACTTTAACTGCTCATTAATATACAATTACATCAATGAGCACTTTTATTCAAAATTATTTTACAAATGAGATCTCTTCAGAAACTTCCATTGCTAAAAAAAAATATTTTAAATAGGTTTATCATCATCAGAGATCATTAAATCATCTATTATAATGGCTTAAAGAAATATTCCAAAATTAAATATAATTTATAGAAATAAAAAATTTTTTAATATAAAAAATAAAGATTAATAAACCAAAATTTCATTGCTTACTTTTTACTTTATGTAATTTAAATACATTTTGGTAACTAGTTTTAGGAAAATATTAAATCTCTAATAAAATAAACAATTATGAACTAAAAAAAAGGGAAGGGTGGTTGATAAAAAAAATAAGATAGGTGTACGATTAAAAAAAAATATACTATTATTATTAAAAAAAAACATAATAAATAAGTATCATAAAGTTAAAAATATTCCATTAAAAAAATAAAAAGCTATTGTAAAGCAAAATTATTTCAAATTTTAAAACAAAGGCTATCAAAATATTTATTGTCAAAAATAAAATTAGATGAATGCAAATGAAATTTTTATAATTTTAGTAATTTACAACAGATTTTAAAGTATAATTACTCTCCCAATAAAAATTGCATAAGTATGAAAATTGTAAAAATTTTTAACTTATATAAAATAAAGTATTCAAACTTCAAATTCAAAAATTATTAAGTATTTCAATTCTTGCAAAAATTTGTTTATCATATTTGAAAGTTGCACATGATAATTATTTTTCCACCAATAGTTTATTATGGATATAATAAACTATAAATATATAATACAGAAAAATTCAAAATTAAGTATATGAGGACCAAGTCTAAATAGAAAAATATAGGAGCCTATGCTTTCAGTTTTTCAGTAATATTTGTGCGTATTTGAGGGAACAGTTTTAGAAGCTGAAGGATTATGACACTTTCCTTTAAAAACTTGTGTAATGTGTGTATATGCATATACAGTATAATATAAATTTTTTAATATGGTACTTTGATATTAAAACAGTTTATATAAATAAATAATATATATAAATGTTGGATAATTAAGTTTGTAAATTTCGTGTTATTTAAATTAAATTCTGCATGTTCCATTTTTTTTTAATAGAAAAAAAAAAGTTAAAATTTTATTTTAATCCAAAATAAGCTATACAAATTATGTAAATAGAACCACATAATCCAAAATAAATGGAAGAACAACTTTTCACCTTTAATTAAAAAATTAAATAATCTTTAATTTCATAATTATAAGTAACGAAATTTTTGGAAAAAAATATTTAAAAAACGTTATCATAAGTTAAATAAATATATTTAAACTCAAAATTATATAAATATGTTTAATATTTCTTTTTTTTAGTTAAATACTTTAAATTTCATTAGCTATATTTGAAGCGATATCTTTTTTTCAGCGATATCTTGTTTTATCATGAAAAAAAAAAATTATCCAAAATTATTTTATCTAGAAATCGTGTAATAGATTTTATCTTAAATAAAACAATAATGCAAAGATTATTATCCCTTTTAAGAAGTTTCCCTTTTAAATAATTCATTTTCTATTCATAATAAAAAAATATGGAAAGAAATTTTAAAAATTTAAATATAAGCCTACTATGAAATATTACTTGCGTACACAATATTTTGCTCATATAATTTGACAATTAAAATATAGTTTAGATTATAATCTAATTATTTTGAAACTAACCTTACATATATAAATTAACAATGGATTATTTTCCAGCATATTTTTAATAGTGGTAATGTAATAGATGAAAAGTTTTTTTTTAATTGAATACATCTTTAAAGTAGTAAAATTCTTTATTGAAAGTTTATTATTAAATTTACATGACATTTTTCAATAATTTTACCAATCAGCAATATAAAATATTACTATACAATAATTTAATAAATACAAACTACAAAATGAGTAAAAAAGTACATTCTTATATCCTTCATACATTGATTAAAAATTCATCACTAAATAAAAGCATTTAATTTTTAATAAAAATTACTTCTTTACAAAATCACATCAAAAATAACTGTTGAATACTTGTATATATTTAATATAAAAGATGTTTTATTTATTGAAATGCCTAATTTAAGATTTCAAATAAAGAACTGAATTGCAAAGTTATGTATGATACAAAAGTTACACTTTAGAATCTAATATAAAAAAAAGCTCTGAAAGGAGGATATGAAAAATTAAATACAGTATAAAAATAAAAATTTTTTTGATAAAAATCATCTAAATAGTAAGAAGATCTACCTACAATAATACTAATTCTATCATTTATATCTTACAAATTGAGAGTGATTATGTTTTAACTGAAGTTATGAGGACAATAAAGGTTGAGCAAATAAGGTATATTTACCAGTAAATTAATTTTAATGTTTAAAAAAAAAAATGTCTCTTTTTTTAGATGTTAAATCAAAAGAGGTATGGAGACATATTAAGACTTACTTGATGTAAAAATGCTAGCAATATATCTTTATATTTTTTAATAAAACTTTAGCGTTAATATATTATGACAATTTTTCCAGAATAAGATATATTAATTGTTAAATTTATCATACCCCATCAATAAACCACAAATAGTATTGTCAATAGATCAGCATTCCTATACATAAATATTGGTAGAAATTAATCTACAAATTAAATAATTTTGAAGATTTTTCTTGTAGTGTTATACAGCTTGCAGTATTAAAAAAACATACTTAACATAGATGAATTTGGAAAAATATTTAATATAAAAAGTAATCAAACTTCCATGGTTATCACACAATTATTTTAAAAACTCTTAATGATGTTAAGCATAACAATACAATACAATTAAATAAAATATTATTGGGATTAAAATAAATATCATTGAGACTTAAATTTTAAATGTTATTTATATCTCAAAGAGTTTAATTTTCTGTTTTAATTTGAGATAATGAGAATAAAATTAAAAACTTGATGCAAAAAAAAAAATTTGAATAGTTTGGATTTTTTTAAATTTGACATTATTGCTGTTACTGATACATTTTTATTTAATTTATACTATCATTTATATATTCTTAAATGTTATTTTATACTAAAATTTAAATATGAACTTTTTCAAATTCAAATTATTATTATTAAGCAAAACACTCATATTTTCAGAAATTCATAAAAATTTATAAAAATATCAAAATAAAGTTTTAAATAATTAGATCACAAATTTATATTTAGAGAAGGAAAATAAAACAGTAATTTATAAAACTATCTATTTTATAAAAATGGTTTGATCATCATTTCTCTCTCTTTTTGTTAATTATATCAACCCTTTTTCTAAATTTATAGGATCACTATGATTAGTAAGTTAGTACCATGCTACTTAAATATTAGATCTAATTCAGTATATACATTACTAATTAAGTTATACACATTTCTTCAATGTAGATTTCTCTATAAAAATGTATCAATGTTTTATAGTAAATAATTGAAAAGTAAATATATAATCAAAAATAATTATTGCTATCATTTAAAACAAGATGAGAGATAAGAGATTTTGAAGCATTTTTGGTAAAAGAAAACAAAGTTAAATGTATTTTTAAGAAATTTTTAGGTAAAGTTAAGTACAGAATTTAAACTGTTTAATTAATATTTTTCAAAGACATTCTAGAATACTACTTTTTAACAAACACTACTTAATCACAATCTAAAAGAACATTTTTGGCACTTATATTTTTCATATCATATGATAGTCTCAATAAAATTTAAGTATGGGAAAGGAGATGACGTTTCCAAGATGGCCGAAAATGAAATTGCTGAAAACAAATTTCACACTTAAAGGGCTTTTCACCAGTATGAAGACGCATATGAACTTTAAGATTATACCTTTGAGTAAAAGGTTTTTGACAAACTGAACATGTATGCACTTCCCTAGGATAAAGTTTAAGATTCTTTTTTTTGAATGAATGGCCAATAAAAAATGGACTCACTCCATACCTATACTTCCCTTGAGCCAAAAGACTTAAATTTTCCAAATTCCGTTTGAAAGAAATGTCTGAAATTAAAGAAATATATTTTAAATTTATAAATAGTAAACAAAATTCTTTTACAGCATCTGTAAGGTTAATTCCATCATAAGTTTAAAAAAAGTGACAAAATCGATTATAACAAAAAATCAGGAAGTAAAATGGGGAAAGAGAAGAAAGAACAGAATGAATTAATAAAAGAACTAAAGATGCTGACTAAATAAGGATTCACAAGGAAAGGTTAACACATGGAAAGTTTTATTTGAGGAAATAATGAATGTTGAACACTCAATTGATATTGAAACAATAATAGATGTCCCAAAGAATATTACTTGTTTCTTAATTTTG
This sequence comes from Caerostris darwini, assembly GCA_021605075.1. Taxonomy (NCBI): domain Eukaryota; kingdom Metazoa; phylum Arthropoda; class Arachnida; order Araneae; family Araneidae; genus Caerostris; species Caerostris darwini. The sequence goes on along the minus strand of BPLQ01000555.1, from coordinate 29,328 downwards.
TATTTTAATCTTATTCACATGAAATTACAATATCTGAGATTAATATTGAAATATTTTCTTTTGCTTATCTGCTTTGAGGTATTTTCTAAAACATATACACAAATACCTAATTTTTCTATAAAGTCCTAAACATTCTTGAATAAGAAATAAAGTTTATCATTCAATTTGAATTAAAATAATGAATACAAAAATTTATTACTGTATTTTCCTGCCTGTAAATCATATTTTCAAAAACATTTAGAATATGGTGAATATATATATATATATATATATTTTAAATTATAGGCTTATATATTGTACATAGAATACTGCATATAATTTGTAAATATTTTTTAAAGAGTTTTAGTAAAAATGTTTTTTAAAAAATTGCTGTTCCAAAACATTTTTTCTCTGAAGATAACAGACAGAATGTCAGTGTGAGATAAAAAAAAAAAAAGTAGCCATGTAAAAAATTTATGGAACAGATGGGCAATAAAAAAAAGTTTTTTTTTTAAATGTGGGGGTAAAGGGGTGATCACAGTGCAATGTGTATCAAACTTAGTGTTAATGGATGATAAAAGTCCAAATATAGTAAAAATAATAATAGCTAAATTAATAATTGGTTAATGCAACTCCTTCATAATATAAGAAATAAATGAATAATAAAAAAAATACAAATTATTGGAAACTATTTTTTAAGTTATGTTTTAATTTGAATTTTTTTCATTTTGATTAATGGATGATAAAAGTCCAAATATAGTAAAAATAATAATAGCTAAATTAATAATTGGTTAATGCAACTCCTTCATAATATATATATAAGAAATAAATGAATAATAAAAAAAAATACAAATTATTGGAAACTATTTTTTAAGTTATGTTTTAATTTGAATTTTTTTCATTTTGATTTTTTTTTTTTTTCCCATGTTATTATTATTATTATTATTATTTTTTTTTTTTTTTTTTTTTTTACACTTTTGGATGAAGTTTTTATCTATTTCACTTTTACTTATTATTTTTGTATAGTATATATTCATTAAATATGTTTATATTATGGTTATATGCATATATCTCCTTGATTATCACCCACATATATATGTTAAGAAGAAAGAGTTAATAGTCATGAATCACCTGCAGATTACACAAGATTGTTTTTTCCCCACTACATAAAATTAAGGTTGCAAGTGTTATGTCATTGGAGATTATAAGCAGGAAATTACAGTACTTAAAAAATGATACAAAGTAGAAAGTTGAAAAAGTATAAACTAAACAAATATTATACAATAGTAGACCTCATACATATGAAAAGTATTTTAACCTACTCAATGTTAGAATTAAAATTATTATTCCATTTGTTTTTCCAATGCAAAAATTATTTTGACAGATATTAATGTAGTGAAAATTTAATTCTGAGTGTTTCAATAATAAAATAAAAATACAAAAGTAAAGGAATGCATATATAAATATATATATGGTGACAATATTTAAAAAAATATCAAGTTTTTTATAAAAATAAAACAAAAGTGATAAATACACAATGTTCATCATATTTGAAATGCAACAAAAGTTATCAAATAAAAATAACATTTTAAGTAGGTTATCCACTATTCTCATTTTTAATCTTAAATAATTAAAGCAAATATTTGTACAATAAAAAAGTAATATACCATTAGAGCTCTTAGCTATAAATGTTTTATATATATATAAGCTATATCATAATAAAGTAAAAAGTAACTAAATAAATATACACTTATTACAGTCTTAATTTATAATGTAAAAACATTTTTTAAGCCTTGAGCATTTAAGCTACATGCTAAATAAAAATATTTTACACAATTAAGAATTTATATATATCATGTTTTATTAAACTATATACTATATGTTTTATAAATTACTATTTAAATAAATTTTATCCAGTTTCATTTATTTAATAGCATCCACTATTCAAGATTAATTTAGTTTCCCAAATAATGTATAATTTTTTTCTATCTCTAATTATTTAAAAAATTATTAAAATATAACTCAATAAATTGGCCAATGAATCAAATAGTCTGTGGCTAATTTAATACAAAATGAATCAAATGAAAAATAAAATCTAATAATTATTATAATTATGGATTACAATTTACTAATACATTATTAGAAATCATATAATATAAAATAATACAACTGTAATTCTAAATTTTCATATTAAAGAAAGTGAACCAAAAAAATTAATTAATACTAAAATTAACAGTAAAGAAGAATTCAAACATTAAAATCAATAATTATTAAAATAGCAAAATCAACTTTGTTGTAATAATATTCCATAATCAAAGAAAATATATTATATGACAATGATATCTAAGAATATAGAAAATTGGAAACCAGTACAAATTATAATTACAATAAAGATGATTTTATAAATTTGTAAAAAAATATAAAACTAAGGAAAGTTTTCATTTTTAATATTACTTAGGATTCGCAACAAAAATAATCCTAGATTATTAGATATATAAAATTAAAATCATATTTTTTCTTGATAAAAGCTGAAAACAACAAAGGACATATATACATACGATTAACACAGAAATGGTGTATAGCAGATTATAATGTCATAAAAAAAAAATTCAAAAGATATATTTTGAAAAAAATAAATTAGTTAAAAATGATCTGATAATAATGAAATTAGTGAAAAACAAAAATTAAATAAATTTAATAATAAATAAATTAGTTTTTTAAATTTATATTTTTTAATATATCTCATGAGTTTATTAAAAATAAATATTTAAATCAAGAATAAATTAATAACTTTAATTATTACATTTTTTTTTATTATACATTTTATCTAACAAATCACCATACATGCAATGAAAGTCACAAACACAAATTTTAATAGAATTTATCAATTAAAAAAAGGAGAAAATGATTATAATTTCTTTTTAAAAATCCTGTCATGATTTAATAATTAAAATAAACAAATTTTTTTTTAGTTTGATACATATTTCTAATTCACATATAATGATATATTTATAAAAATGCACTATTCTGTATTACTTCTTCCAAAGAAAGTTTTTAATTTAAGATTTAAGATTAGATTAGCTTTTTATTTAATCTATTTCAGATTAATACAATACAGGTTATACTTTATTTGGAGAATTTTATGCAAATACATGTGTAAAGGCAAGCAACTAACATTTTCAAAATATAACAAATTATTATCTTAACTAAATTTATTTAAAATATCATTCAAGCACATTAATCACATGAAAAGAAAGAACTAATTTTAATTACAAATATTATTTTAATTAAATTAAATGTTAACTGAATATTAAATATAAAACAATTATAATTTTACTTTATGCTTACAATTGAACTCTATGATAAAGCATACTTTTATTATTATTTAATAGCTCAAAAAATTATTCAGCTAGCAGTACTGATCCATATGGTATGCAATAAAGTAAATGCAATTCTTAATTTTATATCTTAGAAATCAATTATTTATTTCCACACATAGAAAAATGATAAGTGCTGATATATGGATCATTTGTTGTTCACATTTTTCAACAGTTTATAAAAAAATTTTAATATACATATTAAGCAAATAGTAGAAAATATTTTATAAAAGAATTTGTTTTAATTTATTAATAATATTTTTCACAATGATATAAATAAAAAACATTTCAAAATATTTTATAATAAAATGATTATTTTTAATTATTATATGTAAAAAAATTTATAATTTTTATATGTTTCTTCTAAGCAAAATAATTCACAGATATGACTTCAAAATAATTTTAAAACAAATATATTTATTATATCAGAATTTTATTTATTTATCAACAATCATATATTTAGCTATGAATATGACACTGAATATGTAAAATTATAAATTTTTATCAATCAGTTTAAAAAAACATCTTTATGATGGGATATTATATGAGTTTTTAAAGAAGAATGAAAAGTAAATTGATTGTAACAATACTTGCACTGGAAAGGTTTTTCACCAGAATGTATTCGCATATGAACCTTTAAGTTATACTTTCGATTGAAGGTTTTGCTACAAATTTCACATGCAAATAATGACTCTGAGGCATTGTGTTTTTGCTCATGATTTTTTAAATGTACAAAAGAATTGGTATTAAAATTACAAAGACTGCATTTGTATCTTGATATTTCAGGAGAATGTAATCCTGCAAATAAAAAATTTGAAATTAGTCTGTTAACAAAAAATATATTTCAAAATAAAAAAGATTTTGTAACTATTATATACAATTTATTAATCCCACTAAAAATTAGTGGTTAGAACATGAATGAGTTCCCTGTTATGGTATTCAATTGCATTTTAAAGATGGCAATATGCAGTTCTAACTAATTTTTCTTAATTGTCTTTATTTATGGTAGACTTTCCAATGAATATTAAGCAAAATAAACAAAAATAACACATTTTATAAGTATTTCCTCAATAATGGTGTATTCCAGCATTAGTACATTCCAGAGATGAATGATAAAAGCTGTACAGCTTTTAACATTATAAAAAAATTGTAAATAAATAAATGCCAAAATTAAATCTAAGATTTTAAAATTTTGTAAAGAAAAAAACCAGTCATGCCAGCCGTAAATGTATTTATTTAATCAAATTTGACTGAATAATTATTATAAAACTTATCTTTTGTTTGTCACATAAAAGTGAAATTATTTGTGTATATCATAAAATTCCACTACTTTTATATGCATAATTTTAAAGCCCAATCATATTTTCAACAGAATTTACTATCACAAGGAATTTTAAAAAAGTAAATTGTTTAATCATCAAAATAATCTATCAAGTTACATATATATAAATCAAACACAAAAACAAAAGAACTGATGAATAAACTAAAAACATGGCCATTTTGCACAACAAAAGTCACTACCTGTATTCACAACACATAAATTGTATAACAAAACCATCATAACATTCGTAATATAGAAATCCTGAAGTGCCTCATATTGAGACTTCCAAAAGGAATATATATTAAGACCAAATACAAAAAAGTAGAAAAACTTTTATAAATGAATGCATAATACATATTTGATATAATTTTAAGTATCAAATAATATTTTAATAAAGCATAAAATTATTAACTTATTTTGCTGATAGTTGCATTATAATTAAAATAAAAACAATTACACATATAAATTTATCACCTTAATAATGAATCTTTTAAGTCATATGAAATATACTGCCTTGCTACATTGTATTTAATTCAATATATAGAAACATAAATATGTATTGCATATACTTTTTATAACCATTTAAAATCTACAACATAATTGGAACATTATTTAAGAATTATGCATTTGAGATACAAAAATGGGGAAGTTCTGCTTTTGATAAATGCTATCATATCAATTTGTTTAAGAATAGATTAAAATTTTGGCAAAATCATAACTATTAATTATTGCATTTTGCCAAAAGAGTAAAAAATTATTGCCTAAAAGCAAACCTACCCCTTCTTATAATTTAAATTATGGATAAAACTTCAAGTTCTTCAGCTTTATTGAATAACATATACAGAGCTGCCAACTTTTCAAAAACTTTCATGTCTTTTTTTAATAAAATGATATATCACATATGCGATTAATATTAAAACTTAAGAAAAATAATTCAAAATAAAAATAATAATTTAAGACTTCTGTAATTATATAAGTTGCTGATGATAGATACATAATTTTACATTGAATATATATAAAAAAATAATTTAATATATTTAGCACTGATGTCTTACAATCCAATTCAGTTATTTTAAACATTTATAGTAGATGTTTAATTTTAATAAAAAATTACAAAAAAATTGTCTAAAACATTACATCAAAATTTAGGATTTAATTAAAATTCAATTTTCAAACACAATATTAAATAATGAAAATTTAGAAGTATTTTTTTTATTTCACAACACTAAAAATTCTTTTACATTCTACATTACTAGAAATAAAGATTTTTTTTCCTCCCCAAAATATAAATGTCTTTTCAGAATAAGGATTATACTTGCAAACACTATCAAATCAATGTAGTTACTGCTGTGTCCCCATAACTTTGAAAAAAAAATTATAAACTTAACTCAGCAAATACATTAAATACAAATATAATATAATAATGATGAAGATAATAATAACTTCATTTAAATCATCCATTCTACCACTCCCCATAACAGCCTAATGGCCAATGGCTAGTGCACTGGCCCACAGGCTTCAGTTTTGAATCCTGGAGATAGCATGGATTTTGTTAGTGGTTCGGAATCCACACTAAACTATAGGTTCTGATCTAATTAGCCCAAAGGGTGCAAAAAAATTACTGTAGAGCGACAAACAAAACCCTCTCTAAATAACTACAATACCAGAAAAAATGTATGAACTTTGCCCACATTGTACTTCATACAACAAAATATTTTATATTATACTTGGGCTTTTCCTAATCCAATCCTCCTATAATTTACAGGATGAAAGGGGGAAAAAAATTCAAAATTTTATATTTAATTAAATAAACAATTTAATTCACAAAAATAATCATATCTTACAAGTAAAAAATAAAAAATAAAAAATAAAAGAGAGAGAGAGAGTGTTTATCTTTAAAAAATAAAATCAACATTTACACAAACATCACCTGAAAAGAAATTTAAAGAAACTTACTAAATGAAATATAAAATACAAATTTGAAATGGATACAGCAGTTTCCAACTTTTGAAAACAACTCATATTACAAACTTTTATGATGAGTGATCATATGACCTCTCAAAGCAGATTGATAAGTAAAAGTCTGATGGCACATTTTGCATTTATATGGCTTTTCTCCAGTGTGTAATCTGCAATGAGCTTTCATGTTACATTTTTGAGTGAACTTTTTATCACATACTGGGCAAGCAAATGTTTGTCTGTGGCTATAAGTTAGTTCATGGGATTTCCAACTCTGAAGATCATTTGTTATAAAAGAGCAAACTCCACAGGTGAATTGGCTTTGATATTTCTGAGCAGGAAAAATACTTCCTACAATATATAAAAAGCTTAGATGATTATTTTATTAGTAATTATTTTAATGCAGTTATCTGCTATTTAACAAAAAGATAAATAAATAAATAAATGTTCAAATTATATTTTTGAGCAATTATTTATTATTTAATAATGAAATAAATTCATAGAACCAATAAATAATGAAAATGTTTCATTAAATTAAACAAATTATGCATAAAAAAATTATTAAAATTAATAGGTTTTTTTAAAGAATAGTTTAATTCCAACATTTTTTTTGATTAATGTAGAGTAAAAAAAAAATATTTCAAACAATGTGTGCACATTTCAAAATAATATGTTCAAAATTAATTACATTAAAGCTAATCTATGAACACTTCACAAATCTTTGAAAAATAATATTTTTTAAGTTTCTTTCAATATTCAAATATACACTGAAAATTTTACAAAAATTTAATCTTTTAATAAAAATATTTTAAATATAATTAGACATCACACACTGCAAAATCATATTTATAATGATAATTATTTTTTTAAAATGTAGATTTAAAAAAACAATTATAAAATTTTGTTGAAAAAGCAAATTGGTCTTTATTTTGTATTATAGCATTAACTTCAAGCAGTAACCATAATAATAATAAGGTGGCAGCAGAAACTGTGGAAAAAATTTCTCTTATTTTTCCTAACTAAACTTACATTTCCCTGAATTATGGCTACTAATTTACATTAGTTTTTTTGGCTTTCTCCCTACTCAGAACAATTGTACAGATACAGTTATTCTTACAATATATACATTTACAATATACTTTATTAAACACACTTTTACCAGTTATTTAATAGGTTAAAAATAATCTATTTTTATGAAATTTAATTTTAGAAAAAACAGAAAATTCTAAACAATCTCTTATTAATCCCACAAATTATTACAAGATAACCACTCTTATTAAAATAAATACAGATAAATTATTTCATTTAAACTATTTTTTAAAAACCTCAACTTTTAAAGTTATTTTTTTCTAAAGGGATTTGAATGATTTATTTTAACAAATGTTTTCTTTTAAGAAGCCCATAAAAAAGAAATAGCAAAATGTTACCAAAATGGCAAACAACAATTTTGTGTTTTTTTAAAGGTGAGACCATTCCATTAAATTTTTTCCCGCTCTATGTACATATATAATGAAAGCCCAATTGAAGAGCAGAATTAGCAATTAATCATACAAATAACAAATTAAAGTATGCATTCAAAGCAAATGCTAAAGGATATTTGATCAAATAATTTAGGCTTAATACATTTAAAATATATATAAATAATAATTCATTAGATTTAATTTTCAGTAATTAAATACATAAATAACAAATACATGAGTAACAAATACCAATGAATGTAGATGTTAAAGAATTGTGAAATTAGGTTTAAGGAATGAATTTAAGCTTAATGCATAACAAATAATTATTAATAATAAAATAATAATTAATAAAATATTAAAATCCTTGCTTTTCTACATCATCTGATGCAAATAGCACAAATACAAATACAAGCATAGCACAATTAAAGACAAGCATGTTTGGCTACAAATCGCCGACCGCGAGCATGCTTGACGCGAAATATTCTCGTCGGCAATTTTTTCCGATTTTTAGATATTTTTACAAATTTCCCTGACTTTTGCAAATCGTTAAAATTCTCCTATATACATATATATAATAATAAAAACGCCATTTTACATGGTAAAAATGTTAAAATGATCTTTTCCTGTTAAATATTTACAAAAGTTTTAACTTTTAAATCTAGATTGATTTTTAATAAAAGGGAATTTTGGAAGAAATATGTTTTTTAACACAAAACTATAGATTTAAAATAATTGCATTCTTGAAACTTTTCATTTAAGATAGAATAAACAAAAAACATACTTCCTTGTCAAAGAATATTATATGATTTAAATAAAATGCATAAGCATTATAAAACTAGAAAATATATATTGCATATACCAATCATGATTATTTAATCAGAATCAGAAGTCAGAATTAAAGATCAGAATCAATCAGTCAGTTTAATCAGAAGTTTTTAACTGAACATTACAAGAAAAAAATTAAATCATGTTACATTAAATGTTAAATATTTAATATAATAAAAATAATTAACATTTTTTCTTACACATAAATTATAAAATATTTATTTCCAAGTACTAAATTACAATTTTCATTTATACTATATTTAATAATCTTTTACTAATAAGAAAACCTATTTAGTGAGCATTACTATCACCCAAAATTGTCAATTTCATAGTTTTTCTTAATTTAGTAAAAAATATGCATATAAATGTAAGTAAATATAAATATTGCAATCTAAGTGTATTCATAGAAAATGTTTAAAACTGGTTATTATTTAAATTTCTTAATATGCTATTAATATCTTCTGATAAATAGCAAGATCAACAAATAAAATTTTTTTAGACACCAAAGAAGAGATGTTATAAAAAAATTATTTCACAAGGAAAATTTTTTATTTTCAAAAGAAAATTTTTAAACAGTGTAAATAACCAATCTTTACAAAAAACGCACTTTAAATACAATAAGTAATGATCCTAAAAAAATAATTTCTTTGATTACTAATAAAAAACTGAAATAAAAATTGCTATAAAATTATAAAAGATACAGAATTTTGAATTTTTTTAATTGAAACAATAAAATTAAGTGAAGAATTGTTTATAACTAAAATTTACACTTAATTTTACAACTCACATTAAATATTGCCAAATGCAAATATAACTATTAAAAAGAAAATTTTAAAAAGTGATAATTATTTGTTTTAGTACTTATTGGAGTTTGGCAGAATTTTTTTAAAAAGTATAAAAATATTAGCTACACAGAGAGCAAAAATTATTCATAAAACACATTTTAAATAAATGATTATATGGCATTTTACAATTTACATAACCATAACTGAAATTACAAGCCAAATAAAAATAAAAGGCCCAGATCAACCAAGTGAATGCATCTCAATTCTAATTAATTATCTTACCATTTTCACCATGATAAAATATCAATATCATATTAAAAGCAGAAAGGACATCAACATAATCTAAAATATGATTATTATTAATAAAGCAAAAGTAATAATATTTTCTGAAAGAATACAATTCCTTTAAAAAAATAAGTAAAAAGTAGAAGTAAAGTAAATTCCTGTTGAATGATTTGAAATACAAATTTAAAGCATATTAATAATTTAAAAAATACAAATAAATAACAAAAGAATGTTTCACTAGAATTTGTGATGAGTTTTCAAATGATTCTGATAAGCAGTCTGAAAAGCAAAACATTTCTGACAGACTTTACATTTAAAAGGCTTTTCACCTGTATGAATTCTCATATGCACATTTAAATTTGATTTGTGATTAAAGCCTTTTTTACATACAAAACAGACATGTGAACGTTCTTGGGCATGAGTTCGTTGATGACTCTTCATATAAGAAGACAAATAAGTAGTGTAAGAACAAAGAGGACAATGCAAAATCTGGAATTTTGGAAAATCTTCAGTATTTGGATGCAAAGATCCTAGAAAATAATATAGTTATTAGAAGTAATCAAACAAAAACAAAAAACCAATAAAAAATACATATAACTTACGTTTATACAGTTTTGTTCATTATGTATTCAAAAAATATTGACACTTGCCTTAAATCCATAATTTTGAAAAAATGATGAAATTTAGCACATTAATCTGCAGTTTAAGTGCTTTTATTTTTCAAAATTAACTAAATGATCTATTATCACATATCTTTACAAGTAAATAAATTTTTTTACAAAAAACTACTTTTACATAACAAATGCAAAAAATTAAAAGTAATATATTACATCCAGATTAGAAATATTATTTGTGTAAATTTATGAAAAGATATGCATAAAGAAGTTCTGTCATAGAACAAGCAAATATTCCAAATATTAAAGTAGCTTAATAACTGTCACTGTTATAACTGTCATTTTCTGGTGGCAATGATGAATTTCTATTTTTTAAATTCATAGTTATTTTAAATCGATCTTTAAAATGTTTAAAAATGAGACTTAAATGAAAAATATTAAAATTCTTTGAAATGAATTTCTGAAGACAAATTTTATTATAAGGTTTAAATTACAGCTAAAAATATTTTGATTTTACGCTATTTACAATATCAAATCATCAAATTCACAAAAATCAATCACAAAATTTTACAAAAAATTAAAACTATAAAATATAAATTTTTTCAAGCTACAAAATTCAATGCTCGCTACAAAATTATTTTCAATTAATAATTGACTTTCGTACCAATAAAAATTAACAAAATTGTTTTTCAAATTATAGGTCTGGGTACTTTTATACATAAAATCATAATAAATATAATTAAAGCAGTAATTTGAATGATAAAAAATTGTATAATGAAACATATGCATATTGAAAGATATTGCAAGTATTTTTAAAGTTTTCAAAAAAATTACATGAATACAAGTAATAATTTAAAAAAAATTAATTTATTATATCGTTTGATAAAATTTTCTTTAACAGAACATTTTGCTAAAATTGCTGGATTAAATTACTTTGTGACATATCAAACATTCATGCTTATGAGCTAAAGACAACTAAAAGCATCACAAAAGTAACTAATACTTAACCCATTCAGTGGCCTGAACGACACACATAGGGTCATGCTTTTCTGGAGCTAAAGCTGTCACATTAAACCCCTAATAATCAGGGAAATTATTGTGCAGCAATAATTCTAATGCTTTCTGTTCTTACTGGAAAGGGTCTAACCACTAATAAGTTGACTCAAGGTTGATGGTTTACTGAAAATGTCACAATCATGCTGAGAGTTTTTGTTTCTGCTTTCATTTCAGGATTTCAAAGTAAATACAACTTTTAAATATTGTTCTAACTTTTCAACATTAATTAATGTACAAGTTTTGTACATTAATTTTTTTTTTTTTTTTTTTTTTAAGATTGTGTCCAAGGAAATAAACCATCTGATGCAAGACAGAAATACAATATAAGATACAAGGATGAAAGAAACATTTTGATTGCAAAACCAGCTTCCACAGGAGAGGGCAATTCTCTGAGAAATGTAATTAGAAAAACATTATGGACACTGAATGGGTAATAACCTTACAATGATAATCAACAATTTTTAAAAAATACCTTTTACTTGCAATTTTTTTTAAAGATTACAGGCCGAAAAAAGACAATTTTCTCTTTCTAAAATAAAAATAAAAGCATATTGTTCCTATATTCCTTTAACATAATATTTAAATGGTGTCTATCAGTTATTAGAAATAAAAAATACATAAAAATTTCAATACTTCAAAATAAAATAGCAACACAAAATGCATTTAAAAATCTAAAACAATATTTTTGTTTAACTACAAAAGAAAAATTAAATCATAAGATACAGAATTTCATAGTAAATTAAATTATTCAGCTCTTATTTATAAAATGATACTTTGAATGCACACTGAATGCTTTAATTAAACACAAAATTTTATTTGATTAACTATATATTTTTAAAAAGTAGTTTATATATGTATATATATATATATATATTATTATTTTTTAGAAAGTAATATATTGATGATTATGCAACATACTATAATACATGGAATATTCACTGAGAAAATTTTTATTTTACTAACTGAAAATTAATTTATTTAATTAAAATAAGTTCTCTTAACAATTCATAAGAAAGGATTTGAGAAAGTACACACTAAGCATATTTCACATTCACATAAACACATATAATTAAATTATGGATATAAGTTGAATTATTTTTAAAAAATAAAATAATAAATTTATAGTAAAAAAATTCATTATTTTCACAAAAAAATATGCCGAAACTCTACATTTTAATCAAAATATTTTATATATAATAATAATTTCCTTAAAAAAAAACAAATAGTCGTTTTAGGAGACTATTTATTTTATAAGGTTAATAATAGTTGTTTAAGAATATAAATTTATTATTTTATTTTTTTAAATGCACGTTTATCAATTAATGTTCTCAAAATTTAAAGTCATCTTTTTTTATGATGAAAAAACAAGTGGTTTATCATGCCAGAACGAGAATTAAACGACATTTGACAAGTTGAGCAAGCATACAGTTGACCTAGGGAACAGAATTCTGATGTGTTTGCAGACGAACTATATTTAGTATTAGAAAATTTTGCCTGTCTATGAGCTGCTTCAGTTGGAGGAAAATTAGTATTATCTAAAAAGGAAAAATAATTTTTGATAAAAAAGCATACTACAAAATTTTCAATCAAAACGAACTACATACAATTTAATATGTTTAATATTATTATATACAAACATTATTACACTTTCTATATCCAACACACATTGTATATTAATAATTTATAACAAGATAAAGGAAAAAAATGCAAGAATAATATCTAAAAAAGGTACAATATATTTGTATGTTTTCATGTGTTGAAAGATAAATATACATTTATATAATATAAATTATAGGAAAGTGAAAATGTTAAGAATCGAAATATTAAAAATAAGAACTAAATATCTTTCTCTAACAAATTATTTGTTTAAAATGGCAACAGTAAATTTCTGAAAAAAAATTAAAAACATGAAATGAAATTCTTAAAAAAAATAAACACATAAAAACAATGATTTAAAAATATGAAATAATTAGAAGGTTTTTTTTAACAAATTAAAAAAAAAAAAAAAAGGGCATTTCTATCCATAATGAAGGAAACATATTTAAATTAAATAAATTTCTAATATAATCCAAAACAAAAAAACCACATAAATATTTTAATAGTGTCTAAAAAACAATATTTTTCTTATTATGTTTTTAAATAATAGTAATTTATTATTTTTCAGATTTTACAACATAAAAAAATATTATAAAGAAAAAAAACATTAATCCCCATTATGACAGATGCACACTTATCAAATAATTTACATCTTTTTTTATTAACAAAATACTTTAAACATATTGAAATAAAATATAAAAAAAAACCTAGATAAAAAATGTGCATCATATAAACATTACATAGTAAATTACCCAGGAAATATAGTTATAAAATTATATAATAATTAATTCAATAAAATGAGGCTTCAATGAAAAAAGATTTTAAATCATAAAATATCATAAGCTTTTTTGAAAACAAAATAATGAATGTTAATTGAAAAAAATATATATATAAAAATTGAACTTTAAATAAAGAAAAGTTATAGAAATGTAAAACATATCAAATAAATATTCAGTTATCGATTTGCCACTAATATAGAAAAAGAAAGAATACATGAAAATTGGTAAATACAAAAAGGATTAGCAAAGAAGGCTAGTAGAAGGTAATCATTCAATGTTCGTTTAAAAGTCATTTTAAGTTATATGTTTAAAAACATGAATAAGAATGAATATTTTTTTCTTTCAATGATATTTTCTGAGCATAATTGGTTTTTATATTGTTAATTAAAGCTATTCAATTTTAAAATGTTTAAATAAATTTTTTTTTACTACATTTATTATTTAATAATATATAATGCATAATTTGCATTGCAATTCAGCCCACTGATTTATCACAAATAATTTAAAATAAAATAGAATTTTAAGTTCTTAAAACAGAATTCTTAAATTCTTAAAACAGAATTTGTTATTAGAATTCTTAAAACAGAAATTTGTTTATGGCTGTAAGCTAGAAAAACAAAAGAAATGCAAGGATCATTTACAAAAGTGAAAAGTATGTCACACAAATGTAAAAATTCAACTATTAATTACTACAGCTATATGGAGCTTTTTATAGAGCTCATAAATAATAAATAGTAAACAGAACTTTCATTACAATTTCAGGTTAAGATTTGAATAATTGAAAAACGATTATTTTTTGGTATAATTTTCTTGTTTAAGTTCTGAGTTATTTCGGTGAGTTTTACCAGCATTACTAAATATCACAAGAAATTTGATATTAAATTTATGTTGTTTTTTATTTCATATATTTTTACAAACAAAGGCATTTCTTTTATCATAATCCAATGTAATTACATAATTTAAACAATAAACTATTATAAAAACTACATAAATTTTTATAAAAAATATAAAATACACCTACAACTAATAATGAAAACATAAGGTCATGAAATAAAAAAAATACAATTTGAATAATTTTGAAAATTAATAGGATATATTTTTTTAAAAATCATGGTTTTTATAATCACAGAATATCATAGTTATTAAATGTAAAAAGATATTTTATAGAAACATGTGTTGTAGAATACAATTAAAAAAATTAAACTTCTTTTTTAAAAAGATACTATTTATCATGATAATTGATTTTCAAAATGAACTAGTTTTGATTTTGTCATCATGATCTTTTTAAATTTCATAGTCAAAGAGAAAAAGTTTACTTTTCTTAATGACACAGAACTCATGAAAGTGACAATGTTTATAATTGGATGGATATTCATTTTTAAAAAAAATATAAAGGCTCAGATTTGATATGACAGAAATGAATAATTTTATCAAATATTATTCAGCTTTACAAAACCTGTACATAACAAAAAAAGAAAGTCATTTTAATAATAAAAAGCTAAGATATTAGTAATCCAAAGATTTATTTTAAAATCTAGTAAAACATCACTATTAACCTTTTAAGATTTTTAAATTATATGAAAACAATGGCAAAAGAATTTTTTATAATGAGAAAAGGCACACGGGTATTAATAGCATGCCAGCAATTGATTGTTTGCAATAACCTCAGTGTGCAATTTTCCACCTGAAACAGAACTTAGTAGATATTCATCAATAGTAATAGTATTTGAAAATTTTATGCAATGAATATTTTCTATAACAAGCACTTTTCATCCTGAAAGAAAACTTGATTCATGAATCAATTGCTAGCATGCTGTTAATAAATAAGAATCAAAAATATTTTATATTCAATATATTATAGGCAAATTTCTTCTAATCACTTTTATGTAGTATGTGATCAAAGCAAGAAAAAAGTTTATCATGTATAACTTTACCTTTTTCCTCCAAATGTTTTATAGTGATTTAAATACATGGACAACTAGTTGTGATGTTATGCAATGATGTTATAGATAGCAATAGCTTACTGCAGGTCAGCTCAATTTCATTATAATTTTCAAGCATTTTTTAAACATTTTAATGATATATAAAAAATATTTAACAAGCAAATGTTAAATGCATACTTTAAAGTAAATACTAAATATTAGTTTATTTTTTAGAAATAATTAAAATAAAAATAAATTTTAAGTAAAAACTATGATAAGAAAAGTGCATTTTTGCAAAGAAACATTTACATCCACTATATTGCAATATGTAAATATTGTAATATTTTCTTTTTAAATGTTAACTACAAAAATATTTACTTAAACAAAAAACTGCAATACTTTATTATAGTAATCTTAGTGAAATAACTCTGCTACAGAGCTAAAATATCTTATTATAAATAAAATATATATATAACGATTGCTAATAAATGTTCAAAAGCATATATAATCTACATATGTATAGTTTGTTGCTAATGAAACCAAAATTAACAGTTTCTAAAAAATTATAAAGAAAATAAATGATAGGTTAAATGTTCAGATACATTACCAGATAACTAGTTACCAGTAGCTGCTTAAAAAATGGAAAAAATTCAAATTTTATTTAAACTAATAATTTGAGAGGTTGAAATTAAGGATTTTATATAAAATTGTATGACATCAACTTATGTATCAAAGTAACGTAAATAAATGTAAGAAATTTGCATTCATTTCAAATACAATTCACAATATTTCTCTTTTTTTAAAAATGCACAGCAGTACATGCCCTTTACTTACAGTATAAAACGGGAGTTTTTGTAGAATTTTTCCTAATTTTATAAAATACATATTATTTAGCACATGTTAGAAAACAACTAGATTAAAACATTTCACTTTTACTTTATAATTTCTAACTGATTTAATTTTGAGCTTGGCTATTTTGGGTCAAATTTAGAATTTTAAGTAAATTATATTTATTTTAGAAGTTTAGCAGAACCTAAACTAAATCTTCAAAAATGCATCTATAATATTTATTACATGAAATATAATTCCATGGTATTAAATTAATATCTATTTTAAACCAAATAGTAATTCAATCGCAGTATAGACAATAATTTTGAAATCAACTTCAAAGGATTACCGTGAAACTATCGTGTTGAATAAATACACATAATTTATAGAAATTAAAGCAGGTGAAACTTTAATTGTCTTTATTTGTAAGATACATAAATTTAAATTATTTGTTACATTTAATACGAGGATAAGAAGGTATAATTTATGAACTAACAATTACTTGCCGAAAAAAAAAACCCCAAACAATTGTTGGTTAAATTACAAACAAACTAAAGCAAAAAGTGTATGCAACTCACCGCTTGCGTAGCGTTAGGGAAAGGATAGTTTTTAACCATGATGCTTTGCGCAAGAAACAACTCTAAATTTTAGAGTGTATCCACAGTAGTGATGGGCAAAGCGACTTATTTCTATGATTCGTAACGTTTGAAAAAGTTTTAAAAATTTCGCATTGAAAGATAAGCATCAGAGAATATTTCACTATTACGGTGTCATTTATTCTTAATCAGATGTGCATGCAACCTATATAATCTTTATTTCTGCAATTTTATAGACTGTGAATTGTAATAGTAGGAAAAATGATTTAGAATAACAACGTTTTAAGAACAATTTCTTTAAGAAATAAATAATCTTCAATTAAATATAGTAGTGAAAAGCTATTTTTAGCCTCAAACCACCATAATTTTCTGCTCACTTATCGCTTTTTATATATTTTACTTCAACGCATATTTACTGATCTTAAATTTCTTGTTACGTTTCCATCACCGATGATTTACATTTTTCTTACTCTCTTCTTTTTTTTCTCTCAAATCATACGATTACTATTATCTATTTATCATGACATTTCTTTCCTACTGCCTTCACATACCATTGAGTAGATGAACGCTTCGCGTTCAGGCACTCGACATCTTTATTCAACAATGATGAGCTATTTTTAAATATGGAAATAATATTTTGTGTTCCAGCAACCGCTACAAATAAAA
Source organism: Caerostris darwini (assembly GCA_021605075.1). Lineage (NCBI taxonomy): Eukaryota > Metazoa > Arthropoda > Arachnida > Araneae > Araneidae > Caerostris > Caerostris darwini. Next base: position 11,280 of record BPLQ01000555.1, on the reverse strand, counting down.
GGAATTAACATAATTTGTTATCGAGGCGAAACTTACTGTAATTTTATTCTCTCTTAATTTTATTTGTTTTATATTTTTACAGAAATATATTGAACATAGAGAACTGATATTTTTTACAGAAATTCTTTCAAATAATTGCGTTAAATTTCCAAATTTGATTAATATTTTCCCTTTGTTGATTATTTATTAACTTATTTTTCCGTCTTCCTCGATGAAATTTTTCTAATTTTTAAAAATTGACGAATTTTTATCCGCAACTAATGCATAATTTATGTACTTGGAAATAATATGATTTGTTAAATAATATTTATTTAATTATGTAAAAACATACTTATGATATCTGTCCCTTATTTACACATGTATATTTGTTTATTTTTCTTACATATGAGATTGAAATAATATTTTTATATTTAAAATAAAAATATACATAAATTTATTTTAAAAATTAGATAAAATTGTATAAAGATTGATCAAAATAATTTTTTTAATAAAATTTGAGTTGGATGCTTTGGATAAAACATAACAATTAAAACTGCCCGAATAATTCGAAGTGTAGATAATTCAAGCCGATAATCTAAATAATTCTTTACATTCGTTTACATAATTTGTTTTGTACATAGGGCAGCACCATATTGGATTCCGTATCAAATCATTGTATCCGGTACTATACTAATAATATTTTAGCTATAAACAGTAAAAAAATGTCTACTTTAATTCCCTTTTCTGAAAACAAACAGAATCAAAGTAATGAGAAAAATCTAGGTGCATAATTTTTACACACATAAATTTAAACAAAGATTAAGATTTTTTTTTTTTTATATAATTTTGATTTATTTTTAGAAATTCAACTATACAAAATTCCTTTTCTACACTTCATTCACTTCAAATTGTCCAATGACTATGTCACTTTCTAGTTTGAATTTTTCCCAAAAATATAATAGGGTACATTCTTTCATTTAAATAACTTAATTAAAAAAAAGTTGACTACATTTTTTAAAAAAAATTTTCAAACTGTTTAAATATTCCCTGTCTCTTTATTCATAAACATATTTTTTAATACTTTCTTCCAAAGATAATTTTAAAAAAATACATTTTTGATTGAAAGATTTTTATTTATGGTAGTTAGGTGTGAAGAAAGATTGCATGTGTGAAGAAAAATTGCACTACAAGATAATTAAACGTTTTATTGTGAAATCTTCTTAAGAACACCATTATTTAGAAATATATAAAATAAATGTAATTATACAGAAATAAATTATCATAGTAATAACTCGAGCTGAGTTAACGTTCGCTCCATGAGGTGCAAAGGAGAGGTTTTATAATAACAAGTTTAGGAAATTATTTCAAGTGGAAACTATTTCAATGTAGTTAGCAGAAAAGTGGTCCTAAATTTAGAATTGTATAAATACATACATAATTCTCAATTTATAAAGTGTGGTAAGAAACTAAAACAAAAAGACAATAGGCTATGATAAAATGAGGATTTTTTATCAACATAATGAATTTAAAATTTTTTTACAATTAATACTAGTCAGTTGAAGTTACTAAACATAATATTTTATTATAAAGGAATTATTTAGATAATAATCAATTTACAAATGAATAATTTTAAAATAGTTTGTTTAGTATTGCGTAAAGCAGATAATTTACTCTAACTCAGAATTGGTAAATTTCAAACAAATTTTGATTAATAACTCAATCTGAACCAGTCAACAGTCGCAGTGGTCCTATTCCAAAGATTGACAGCAACGAACCTAAACTGAGGAAAAGGGTTTATAGAGTAATTACTATGAATGACTCATCTATTCAAGCATCCTAGAAATTCTGCTTTGTAGATCCAGAATCGGATGCCACTTGCGAGATACCAATTACACAACATGCTTCAATGATTCGTCGTTTGCTACCACGTTTTGCGAAAAAGAAACCCATGTCTAGAGACCCACTATCCTCGGCCAGAAAAAGACTGTTTGATAAAGAAGAAAAATTTATTTTGATACAAAGGCGATTCATTTTTTGGCAGTACAAGGTGATAGTTTAAGCTTAACCATCGATACACTCTTCATATCGGTGGACGGCCATCCTTGGTGGAAAATGATACATACCCGCAACCTTTTAAGAAAAAGGATACGAAGAGTGTACCTGGTTGACTCTTTAACAAAAAATAAATTTGATTTGATAGCTCACTCGTTTACAATTGTCGAGGGTATCAAATTGTTACCAACCACAAGAAAAATGGAGCCATGTCCCACCGTAATGATATTGATTGTTACCATTGGTTGGCAGTACGTGAGGGAATAAGACGACTTATCAGCGTGAATATCGATATCATTTATCACAAGTAAAATTTTTTTTTATTCATCTGGGGGCATGACAAAAAATGGGATAGAGTGCTTGGAACCTTTCAAGGTTTCGAGCATTTTGTCTCATTTTTTTGGGGGGGACAAATGATTTATCAATATTGAAGATAAAACAATGAATGAAACTTGAGATTTTTTTCCCATGTGAGTGGAAAGATTTTTTTTTATAAACTTGTAAATCTGGAACGAAAATATATTGAGACTTATTGTATTTATTCCTTGAGAAGCAAAAAATGTTGGTTGAAACTGTGTCATTCACAAATAATTATGTATTTAATATAAAAGATTTAAATAAAGATTGATGGGAAACAATGCTGGTATTTAGTTAGTGCAAGACTACAAGTCTGAGAAAAATGCTTTTCAAAATTCAGCCAACCTGCTCAGCTCTCCAAAATCTCTGACCTCTCATATTTCTGAAATGTAATTTAAAAAATCTTTATTTAAACAATACCTTATTTTTGCTGATTCCAGATTTTAAGTGAAATCACGAAGTCACTATATTTTATTGTTTCCTATATACTTATAAAATAATAGAATATAAAAATATTTAATATATGGTATAATATTTAATATATGGTAAATCCCGATTCCACTATTAAAATCTGGAATCAGTAGAATCAATGTATTGTTAAAATAAATTTTTTCTTAACAATTAAAAGAATAAAAGCTTAGGAATTTGATTCAGTCGGCCATTACTAACCCAATTGTCAACTTGTCAACACATTTTAGCTTCTGATAAAGAAGAAAAAAAACTTTGCCTTGCAATGGAAGCAAAGTGAAAAATTTTCAGAGGTTAAGGATCCATTTATTCAGTTTCATGCATTGCTGTATGAACGTTGTATCATCGAGCTAGACAGTGCCATAACAACTGTTGTCATAAATAAAAATGTAAATCTAGCAAGCGAAGTATGAGAGTAGATGTGATTATTCTGGAAAAGTAGCTTTGGTAATTTACAGCCAGCTTAATCCACTCTCCAACATCTCTAAGGTATCATGTTTCTGAAATGTGAAAAAAAATTTATTATACATTCTTATTATACATAGTAAATGGTTTGGCTCACCTGATCTATCTGACTCATATAAAGGATATTTATAAACGTTTTTAAAAATAGCACATGACACAAAATTAAACCATACTCTCATATATAATTTATTTAAAATTGTGTGGATATGTGAGCCAAGTAATTAACTATGTACAATAAGAAATACTACTAATGATAAAATCTTTTAACAAGCGAAACAAAATAAAAGCCTGGAGAATTGATGAGTCCAACCATTCTTCGTTCGTCGACTGTTGTATGAAAAAGTTGTCTACCTGAAAGAAAAATCATTTGTCTTTTACTGGTATTCATTCACAAAGTGGTTTCAAATCAACTTGTGGTCCAACAAAACATCTGTAGTGTCTGGAATCATTAGTCTAGATGGTGTGTGCTATTTTCAAGTCATCGATGCCGGAAGTTTGATGGGATACAGAAGTTGCTCGTATTTCGTTCAGTCTATGCCCTCAACAAGATATAAGTCTCCGACCTCGGGCCAGTCAATTTTAAACGTTTAAAAATGTTTTAAATTGACTGGCATGATGTCGGTTGGCCCGGATGTTTTCGTACAAGGATATGATGGCAAGCATCACGAGTCGTAAATCATTGCATCAAAATTTGAATTGGCTGAAATATTTCAGTTTGCTTTGTATTTCCAATGCCCCTTTGATGGAAAGGGGCATTGGAAATACAACAGAGTCTTGTCCGAAAAGATGTGTAACTTTATATCGAGCTGAAGAATAAAATTGAAAGAATATTGTAATTTAGAAGAAGTTGTTATTTGTAATTTATGATTGTAGACCTGTGTTGGTTAAACAATAGTTTTATGGCTTCACAGTAAACCTACTCAGCTCGTCCAAAATCTCTGAGCTCTCAGATTCCTGAAATGCAAAAAATATATATTATTATTATTTTTTATTATTAATAAATCGGTTGGCTCACCCGGACTATTTAGCTCACATATCTCATGGTATAAGACATCATTCAACATTAATATGATACCAGTCGTTAATACTGGTATCATATTAATGTTGAATGATATCTTATACCATGGAAATACTTTGCTAGTAAATGAGCCCAATAGTCCAGGTGAGCCAACTAATTCACTATTCAAAATAAGATATAATATATTTTTTTTTACATTTTAGAAATCTGAGAGCTCAGAGATTTTGTTAAGCTGAGTAGGTTTTTTTATAGTTGAAAAAGGATATTTATACCCATAGGGCAGGACAACAAGTAGTCGTTGATACTGGTATCGTGTTTGAAATTCCATTAGATTTGCCAAACATATTCGAGTAGCGGTCATGGTTAAAGACAAATCGTCTGTTGTCACTCTCCAACAATTGGCAGTAGAAGCAAGAGTCACTGATTCTAAGTATTGAGGACCTGTCAAAGTAGTGGTTAGTAACATCAGCGACAACACCATTTTCTTGTTTAAGGGTATGAAATTGACACAAATTGTGTTTCAATTGAAATGGTATCCGAAATTGGAGTAAGTGGAATCATCGAGTACAGATACGGTGCTTGAAAAAAGAGGACTTGGAGGCGATAATTTTAAAGGTGCCATGCACAATCGTAGATTATCAGTGATTGAAAGGGCTGAACCATCCAAGAAATAGACAGATATCGGGATGATTGAATAATCTAAAGAATACAACAAGAATGTGTGAGATTTTTTTTTGTGCAAGATTGTAAGAAAAAAAAAAACTTGACATGAAAAAGGGTTGACATTTACAATCTGCGAATTTTGGAAAAATGTAGTTTGGGGTTCTCGGCTAATGCACTCGGCTCGCCAAAATCTATAAGCGTTCAGATTTTTTGAAAATGTAAAAAAAATGATATCTTATTATATATAGTAAATTGGTTGGCTGATGTCCTGACTATCTGGCAATTCATATGTACAATAGTTTTGAGTCAGTTGAAAGATAAACTTATAAACTAAATTTACATTTGCCATCATAGGGAGTAATGTCAAATGCTCTTATATGGCGTTCTGCAAAAGGATAATTAAAATGATACTCATTAATCATTTTACAGTATTCTCCATAGCCTAATAATGCTAACTTTAGTGGTTTTAAGGGAATTCAAAAATGGAAATCCTATCCACTAAATATTTAACAGTTGATTTGAAAAAAAAATTTTTTCAACAGGCCTGATGTTATTAATTTTTATCATTGGAAGGCAATTTAATATGACATGTTTTTTCTTCAACATTGGAATGTAATAAGCATCACAATACATTTACTCTTTAACGTTGATACACTATCTACAATTCAAACAGGATAGCGTCAATTCCATTTATCGCTGGCTATAAAACGCTCACATTTGCCATTTCTCTTTCGAGGGAAATATACTGTGAATGAGGCAAAGGCTGAAATTTGGAGGTGTTACACGGGATGTGGTCATCGTTAAGGGTGATAGAAGATTGAACAAGAATTTTGTGTAATCTTGTGAATTAAGACCGAAGTACTTGATGTTGCCCTAAATACAATCTACTGTCCACTCCTGTTCAGCCACTCGCCAAACTCTGCAAAATCCCACTGCCAGATGATGTCAGCAAGTGCTGCAAGAGGATGGCTTATTCTTTTGCCCGGTATCTGTAAAGTAGGAAAAAGGACAAGTTGTCGATACTGCAGGGTCTGTTGAACAGCCACGAATTCGTTAAAATGGATTGTAGAAACGCAGCGCTGAAAAATTATGCTTACAAAGCATAATGTCCAATACAGAATACTTTTAAAATAATCGTATATTGAGTTTTAAAAATTCATTCTTCTTTTTTTTTTTCCAGTGAAAGAATGGTAAAAATAATTGATACATTTTCCAAATTCTCATTCACATATGAGAATTTGGAAAAAAATTTTCATTTATATATAGATATATATTTGCGAAAAATATTTACTAACATTGTAAAACAAAATTAAATGAGACTTGGAAAAATATCTAGCCTTTCTCATTCTAAAAATGTTGTCATGATCCCGAATTTAGAAAAAAAATTTTTAAAAAATTTTAAAAAAGTATTTTTTTTTCCTTTCTAATGCAGCTGGTAAGACAGCTTGGTCTTAGATGCCTTAAGGCAAGCGCTGCACAGACGTTACTCACTTTGCATTACCCGGGGGGCGCGTGTAACTTGAAGAAAAGCCACGGACGCGGAGTAACAATGCCCCCGCAACGCTCTATGATCCTATTAGGACCGGGACCTACGGTTTAAAGTGGATTCCGAACCACTACAAACATCCATGGCACCGCCGGGACTCGAACCCGAAACCTTGAAAAGGAAGTATGCCATAGTGGAAAAAGTATATATTTGTTAGGGCAATTTCTTAAAGTGAGTATGGCATAATGGAAAAAGTATATTTAGTTTTTAGATGGAACTGGCATGGCTTTCTTTACAGATTAACGAAATGCACAATGGATACTTCACCATTTGTTTCTATAAAAATACATTGCCTTTTTAAATCCCGACCCTATTTAATTCTTTTACCGTGTAGGCACATGCTCAGTTGAAACATTTTTCACTTTTACTATTTAATCGTATTGCACACTTTACTGCTCAAAGCAATAGTTTCTGGCATGTTTAATAGATTTATTTTTTTTCACCTTATCAGTTAAATGTCACTGCAGCCCATTTTATTGCTCAAAAGTCATTTGATCTTTTAATACTCTCAGAATTGTGGGATACAAGGATCACAAATGAAACTATAAAATGTGCGTCGAGTCACTCGGCCACCAGGCAGAATTGAGATTAGGTCAAATTTCAAACAGGACCGGTGTTCATATATTTTTTCGAGTGATTGTACTAATTTGGTTATCAGAGATCCGAATCAGCAAGCTAATATGTTAGTATCTTATTTCAATAAATCCAGCGACCATCAATTTATTCCTTTTAGTCTTTCCGATGATCCCAATCCAAATTTACAATAGGCCTTTTAGAAAAACCCCAGGTTCTATACACGCTGCTCCCAACACTTCTCTTGAAGTTATAATATTCCTGAAAAATTAATTTAAATTTTCCTGAGATACTCTAACAACTACTTTATGTCTTTAATAGTATTTGATTCACCGGTGTTATTCCCAGAAATGGTTAAACAGCAAATCATACCCATTCTTTAAACTTGGTAAATACAGCGCTTCCCCGTACCTCATATTGCACAATAGCCTTGGCTTCTGTTTTAAGCAAAATCTTTTAACGTGTTGTACTCAAGAATATTTTACAATCTTATGAGAGATATTTTCGAGATCATCCCTGCTCATACAGAATGTTTATTGTATTGCCAATGATATCTTACTTTTAGCAATGATAAAAAAACATGTAAAAGTTCTTATTAATCTTCAAATTACGTTTCATAAAAACACGCAGTGGTACGAAATATGGAAATTCACCATTAAACCTGATAAATGCGAAGTGAATTTTTGCAATAAAAAACAACAACCATAACAACAACAATACATTTGCAAGTTTACATTCATATCACTTGGAAACAACCTTGACTTCCGTTTTAAGTAAAATCTTTGAAGATAAAGAGGTTAATTCCTTTTACAGTTTCCAAAAAATTCTAGCCTTATCATTCTGCTTTATTCCTTTTAGACTTGCATATATTCATTATCACTCACAAAGTAGTCGAAGAAAAAAATGCCATATTTTAAATATTTTTCTAAAAAGACATTTCTACTGCTTATGATTCGGTATGGAGAAATGGACTTATTTATAAAAGTTTACCGGTTGGTATACATTGCACAGCTGCAAAATATATTTATAATTTGATTAATAACAGGAACTATTACGTTATATGGAGAAACTCTGAGTCGATGAAGTTATTTTCCGCTCGTGACTTAAGGGCAATATTCTCAGTGCCTTTCTTGTTACAATCTACGTGAGAGATATTTTTGAAATCATCCCTGTTCATACAGACTGTTTATTATATGCTCATGACATCTCCCTTTTTAGCAATCATAAAACTCTTGAAAAAGTTCTTACTAATCTTCAAACTACCCTCATAAATCACTCGATGTTGTGAAACAGGGAAATTCACCCTTCAGCCTGATAAATGTGAAGTGGTGTATTTTTTTTAATTTTTCCATCTCAACATTTGCATATTTTACAATATCCATATTCCTTGGAAAACACAGCCGTATTCTAGACATCATCTTTTATCATAATCTCTCTTTTTAACAACGCGTCCCATATCTTAACAAGAAAGTCATTAAAAAGTTGAATGCACTCAAAACAATTGCAACTAATTTCTGGGGCTATTGGTCCTGAGATTTAATTCAAATAACAAATTCCAAAATTCACAGTTTACTGGAATATGATGCTCCTATCTTTATCTCATCCAGCCAAAACGACTTCCAGACACTAAATACATTATATCATTTGCTTTACATTTTGCAACAGGTCTTCCAAAGAAGACCCCGATTCCCGTTTTACTAAAAGAAGCCGCTCAACTTTCAAAGGCTACTGCCTTTTGCTAGTTGCTAGTTTTTATGCTAGTTGAGCTTTTTTTTTTCTCAAACATATTTTTTTTTATTTCTCTTCTCTCTTCATTTATCTTCCCTCAGGAAATAAAGCCCCAAGGTTTAAACGCCCATTTTGTTTATTTTTTTTTTTTTTTTTTTTTTTTTGCCATCATTCTAGATAACTTAAAAATTCAATCTACGGATTTAATTCTCAATTTTCCTCCTATTAAACGGAACTCTAAAGTCACATTTCATCTTTTCAAATCGAACAGTTTTTCCATCAAGTCATCAAACACTTTTTTGAACAATATAAAAGCAAACATTGGAAAGACAGGGCCATTTTAGCCTCTGAGCATTTAAAACATACTTTAAACATCCAATAGCAGTCATCAATTTGTTTTCTCAATAATCAATTTATTTACATCAATATTTTCACAGAAGAAGCCCTTTCGCTTCTTTTAACACTTACAACTTATGTTCCCTCATCTTATAAATATATTATCCTCACTTACCACCTTTCTGTTCTTTAGGCATTACAGAATGCAACATCCATTCCAATCGTGCCATCCAATTTCTTGACAACCAACTTCAAAATATTTGCAATAGCATTTATCCATTGAATTTATCCGGTTTCTAGGTTACATTGGTATTATAGAGAATAAACTAACAGATTCACTCGCAAAAATATGCAGCAGACACAATAATATTTCATTAAATATCTCCAATATCTCCGGAAAACCTATATTTAAAAAAAAGACAGATAAATACCACAGAACAGTAGATAAATGGGAAATATGTTCAAGAATTCAGTCATTTATATAATATTAAACCTTCTCCTAGACGACTTCCTACTCATTAAAAAGAAAACATTATTTTGTCCAGGTATATTTACACTAAGATATACCCTTCTAACTCTAATCTCCATAGATTTGGTTTGACTTCATCTACATTATTCCTGTGTGCAAAACTCCGGAAAAAAGTTGAACACATTTTGTTCGCAATGCCTGAAATATGTTAAACACAAAAACAAGCTACAAAGCTGCTTTCAGATATAAAATTCTTTCTTACATTAATATTTGATATATAAGAAGATGCCAGATTAAAAGAACTCAACGATACTTCAATTTCTACAGAAAATCTTGTATCCTGTGAGATATTGGCACGCCATGTTTTCTTTCTAGGGATAATTACTTTATATTTACTTTTATTTCTAGTACTAGTTATACTTAATATTTTCTTATCATCGATCAATTGTAATAATATTATGGTCTATTTGATCTGCTATTTTATCCATTTGTTTCCTTTTTCTATTTGCACACCTTATTTATTCTTTTTTGGTTGCGTAAAATACGTGCAACAATTCCTTTCTTTTAAATTGAATTTGTGATTCACCATAAGGAATGGAATCAAAAATTTCGAGTTTTAGAGCATAATTGTTTAATTTTCGCCCTTTCGCCGAATTGGATTGGAGTTCTCATGGCTATCGCCCATTGGCTCACTCCCACTTCTGCTAAGCAATGATCTCGCGTTTTTTAAATTTTTTGGATGCTAGATTCGGAATCCTAATTGTACCTGTCTAATTTAATTTAAATTAATTATTTTTATTATTTTAATTAAATTTTATCCTTTATTTATTTTTTAAGCTTATTATTTTTACCTATCTTTATAGAAGTTTAACGCACAAACGTAATCTTTAATAGTTTGATTGTGTAGAGGTTTTAAGGGTATATTTCTCCACATTTACTCCGTAACAGGTACGTCCGTATCCATATCCCTTGTTCGATTCTTTTATTTCTAGTACGTCGATTTGTATTTCGTGGAGCTCCTTGGCTGCGAAGCAGCCGTTAGCTCCGATCTGGTAATAGTCCTTTGAAGAATGAAGAACACATTGCTGAGAAGAAAATGGTAAGACTAAAATGGAGAGCTTGCCCAGTAAAGGAGTATTTTTTTATTGTCATTAAAATTAATAATAATAATAATAATAATATATATATATATATATATATATTAAAGACTGGAAATGGAGAAAGTTCAATCTAAAAAATAAAGAGCAATTTAAAGAAGGGAAAAGTCCCAAAGGAATGAATAAAATAATTCATAGGGAAATAACATGCAAGAGCGAAAAGTAATAAGAGAAGCATTGATTTAAGAAGAATAAACTAAGAGAACGGAGAGCGAACTAGGAAAAAAGTCAACATAGGAATCTAGGTCAGCGCTTTTGAAAGAAAACGTTCTGTGGATGAAAAACTCAATCTTCAGTGCGGGGATAATAAACATGTCAGCTAATTAGCAGTGAGATTCGCGGGCGTTTGGAGTTCTTCGGATTGTTTATATCATATTCTGGAAGTCTTTAAGCAACTCGTTATCGATGTTTGGGATGTTAGTAAAAGTTATGCGCTAGTTTAGAGATGAATTGAGGGAACGTCTGCATT
>BPLQ01000554.1:0-10905 GCA_021605075.1 Caerostris darwini | reverse complement strand
TATTGCTAATTTTAAAAGGGGAACCTTCGGTTAATTATCACTGTTCCCTGGTTCCACCATAATTTAAAACAAACATCTAGTGACAGCATCTGGAAGTTTTAGGACGTTGACCTAGCTTTCAAAATCCGTGAGAGACTTTCCATCCTACAAAATGAACATGCATATCCCCAGTGTTACGTGTTACATGAATATCCCCGGTATAATTTTAAATTTTCAAATCAAAATAAGAATGTACTTACGTGTAAAATATTGTGAGCCATATTTATGGGAGAAAATATTTGTTTTGTCTCTTCTGAACTTTGAGTATAAATCATCATGCGTATCTGAAATTCTACTTCCATATTTCTTTGCTTCTGTGATGCGAGAGTGATAAAATAGTTCTGGTCACGTTATTTTGGAAAGTGGCTATATTTTATATCCTTGTTTTATGTTTCCGAATTTCCAAATAGGCCTTTATTTCCCCTTTAATACGTTCATACAGGAATATTTTGAAAATCAAATAAGTAAGAACAATTGAAATTATGTTTGAATTGTAAATTCTTTACCAGTAAGTTTGTCATAAAACCTAAATTAAACTTTGAGTTGCCAGCGAATTATTACTCCTTATAATATTTTTTGCATGAATGCATATTTTTGCACTTTTCTAACAATATTATTTGTCTAGTAAATTGATCGTTTTATTGATGCTAGAAAATAAACAAAATCAATATGACTTCAATTTTTGACCTATTACTCGCTAACAATAATTTGGAAAAAAAACACCCGATTTATGAACGTAACACTTGAACTAACATATCGTTGTTATGATCATACACTATCTAATGTACCTGTCTGGTGATAGTAGGATCTTACATTTAAAACCAATTAAATTAACATATTCATTAAAAAAATTCTTTTTCCTGTAATTTAAACCCTCTTCTATTCATGGGAATATCATTTTTATGTATTTGCTTTTCTTTGGAAATCTTATATATTGATATCTTGAAAATTGAAATCTTTCCTATTCATATTATCATCAAATTGACATATTGCTATTCAAGGGAACATTACATTCATTTCTTTTCTATTAATGCAAACATCATATTTACAACTTTCCGATTCATGATCATATTCATGCCTCTGCTGCCCGTTTTTCAAAACTTCAAATTTAAATTGTAAAATGTACATGCAAGCAAATAATTTCTCTTTCAATAATATCTTGCAAAAATAAACGGTCTATTTTTTAAATTTTAATAGTATATTTATTAAAAATTTTATCTTAAAGAAGATAAAAGAATCAACATTTACAATTTTGAAAATTTCCTATAATATTTCGCCAAAATAAAAACAGTAGATTAAAATTACCTCTACGCTGTGGAAAATGGAATAAAAAATGGAAACTCTTTTATAATCAATAATAAAGGATTTTAATGTTTGTTTTATTGGATAATTTCATCATCTTAATTGGCAAAACAATCCATGGCGGGCCAAGGTCGTCTGCCTACTGGCAGATTTCGTGCCTAGAGATGCTATCTTTTAATGAGGTAATGTTGTCAGCCCTACACTCAACAATAATAACAGACCGAAACTACGGCCTAAATTCGATTTTGAACCACTACAAGCAACTACTGCACAGCCGGACTCGTATTCGAAACCTGTGGCACCGAGTACCATAACACTAGTCATTCAGATATCAGGCCTCTGTCGGATATTTTAATTAATGATATTTTTCTCAAAATTTAAATTATATAAATTTATTTCTCTTAATTTCGCTTCATTTACTTTATAATAAATAAAATAAATAATTAAGAATAATTGGATAATTAAAATGCATTTATTAATTCAGTATTACTGTATGCACTTCTACTTTTTTTTTCAAGAAAAATCAAATCATTTCATTAATCAATTATTAATCATTTTGAAGTACACATCTTTATAATTTAATAAATTAACTTAAATAAATTAGAAAAATTAAAAGGTGCGTATTTAATTCAAAGATCTTTTGAAATGATCTTTACTGAATAGTGCGGTAGAAATTACGCTCATAAAAATACCCAGCATAAAAAGTAGTTTTTATAGTTTTTAAAACTGCATAGAAGAATTTTTAATTTTTGCATTTTAAAGGTCATATGCGAACTTAAAATTAATATGTTCATTCACAAATACCTTTTAAAAAACTCTTTTCATTCATTATGAAAGTTAAACTTGTATAGAAGGAAAATTAAAAAAAAAAAAGAAAGATGCCACCGTTTCTTTTTTCTTTGAATGATTCTCGTAACTGCATGAGGATATAAAAGCAAAAATTCCGAGTGCATAAATTGATCGATGGATTGGAAAGATATAAAAAGCGTTTAAACAAGCCTATTGATGAATTTCAGTTTAAAAATTCTATTCCGAGCTTGGATTCTTTTAGAAAGGGCAGCTGCTGCTCATGGCAACTCGTGTTTTGAGATATGAGTTGCCTTTATTTTTTCTTTCTTTTCGTCGAAAAATAAGTTCTTCAACGTTTTAAAATAAGCACTCTACGACGGGATTAAAAGCCGTGAAGAGGTTTCTTTCAATCTGTGGTTGAAGCAAATGGAATATTTATATATTAAATTGAGAAATACATTTTTTCTAATATTTTCTAAACTCCTCGGTTATTTTTCTTTTTTAAAATCTAATAATACGAAAAACAAAATTAATTTAACAACCATAAAAAAAACCGTAGAATGAAAACAGACGATTATAACTACGCGTGTTATGCCAAAATTATCAGTTTTATTTTAATTAAATGTGTTGTTGTTTCTTATCCCACTTGGCCGACAACAATATCTAGACCAAGTCCAAGTCCAGTGTTTTCTCATGGAAGGAATGGACGGTTTCTGTTGCGATGAAGCACATTTAATATTTATATATTATATTGAAATATATTATTTTTCTAACATGATTTTGTAAACTTTTGACTTATTTTTTTCTTTTTTAAAACCTTGTAATACGAAAATGAAAATTTAATTTAACAACAGTAGAAAGAAAATAGATGCTTATAACTACACGTATTATGCCAAAATTATCAGTTTTATTTTAATTAAATGTGTTGTTGTTGTTTCTTATCCCACTTGGTCGACAACAATATCTAGACCAAGTCCGAGTCCAGTGTTTTCTCATGGAAGGAATGGGCGGTTTCTGTTGTGATGAAGCACATTTAATATTTATATATTATATTGAAATATATTATTTTTCTAACATGATTTTCTAAACTTTTGACTTATTTTTTTTTTTTTTTAAAACCTTGTAATACGAAAATGAAAATTTAATTTAACAACAGTAGAAAGAAAATAGATGCTTATAACTACGTATTATGCCAAAAATATCAGTTTTATTTTAATTAAATATTCTGTTGTTGTTTCTTATCCCACTGGGGTGATAATAATATCTAGACCAAGGTCTAGAACACACTGGTCTAGGTCCAAGAACCAGTGTGTTCTCATGAAAAGAAATGGAAGCTTCTGTTGCGATGAAGGACATTTAATATTTATATAGTAAATTGAGAACTAAAGTTTTTCTGACGTGAGTTTCAAAACCCCTCGGTTATTTTTCTTTTTTTAAATTCTTTTAATATGAAAAACAAATTTAATTTAAAAACATTATAAAACCGTAGAAAGAAAATAGACGCTTATAACTACACGTATTATGCCAAAAATATCAGTTTTATTTTAATTAAAAGTGTTGTTGTTTTTGTATCCCACTTGGGCGAGAGCAACATTTAGACAAGTCCAAGAAGCAATGTGTTTCCATGGAAGGAAAGGGCAACTTTTGTTGTGATGGAACACTCATTGTTATCACTTGGTTCCGAATCGTAGAAGAAGGAGGGCAGCAGCTTCAGGGAGGACTTTTACGTGGAACTAACGTGTTCGTATCGTATGGGAGAAAAACTCGGAAAACTCCCACCAGGTAACACGATTAATGAGACAAGATGTTAAACATCACAGACATCATCGTGTCTCCACGTTTTTTGAAGCAGCGTTTACAATAAAGCAGCCAGCGGATTGAACTCCAACCCTAATGATCACCAGCAGAGCTGTTTTAATATTTAACTTAAAGGAATTATTGATGTTTGTAAGAAAAAAATAGAGTATCAAAACAAATATACAAGACACTTTTGTAAAAAAATAAAATAAAATTATAACCTGTCACATTTTTTACAAAAATAATCCTCAATTTTGATCCGGTTTTCATCATATTCCTGTTGAGAATGTTTTTTATTCTGTTTTTTTTTTTTTTTTATTGAGTTAAATAATCTAAGAAGTTATATCTGATTATAAAGTACTAATTAATAAACTTTAGTAAAGATACTATTAATAACGAATATATTTTTATAAACCTACTTGCCGCCAATATCTAAAAAAATACTATAATTATTTTAATAATGTCTTTGAAATAAATATATGCATAATACATAATGCATACATAATTCCAATTGATAAATAGAGAATGTTCAATGTAGTGTATTCATAGCATGTTTTGTATGAGTTTATATAATTTTTGTTATTCTAATATATTATTTATTATTTTTGTTTAATTTATATTATTTTTGTTTTAATTTATATTATTTACATGATGTGCTAAAAATGGAGTGCTAGTAACTTTTTTCCAAGGAAATGAGTGATATAGGCATCTAATCTGTGCTATCAAATAAATTTTTTCACATAAATAAATTTAAAAGCAATGTATTCAGTACATACAATTAATATCTTTAAAATATATATACGGCCATAATTCCAATTGATAAATAGAGAACGTTCGATGTAGTATATATATATATCATGTTTAGTACGTGATGAAATATGATGTGCTAAAAAATTAAAGTGCTATTAATTTTTTCCAAGGATATGAGTGAAAGGCCTCTACCTTTTGCGTCTTAATCCAATTATTTAGCTTTCATTGACTAAATGAATCGATTTCGAGTAATTATTTCCACCGAATAGTTCAGGCGTAAAGAAAGAAGAATCCAGAAGCACCATTTCGGAATTCGGTTGCAGCTGAATTAAGTTTTCCCTTCATAGATTATTTAGAAATTTTTATTTTTTTGTTGACAAACATAAGTATATTACTTTTTTAAATATCTGGGAATGATATTTTGAAGAATTAAGTTTTGAATATCATATTAAATTTACTATAAAACTCACTATGAATTTCATACATAAAAAACAAACATAGAACGTATTACTTTTTTTTTAACCTGTGACTTTTGTATTGAAAAGGTTAATATGAAATTATAATTAATGTATCCTTTTATATGCAATTTAATAGAAAAAAATTAAATTTTCTTCATTTATATAACGTATATGGCTTAAAAATTTACAAAAAAAAAATTTATAAAACTACTAAAAAAAGTATAAAATTCACGGATATAATAAAAATAACTAAATCTCCTTCCATTAATATTTTTTCTTTAAGTGATTTAATTTGCATAAAATTTCAATTAAATTGCTGTGAATATGAAAGTAAATTTTAATACAAATCTCAAGGATTTAAAATACCATTAAAAATCATGAAGAGACGAATTACTGTTATTGAAATACGCTTATAACTACAACTGGTTAAAAGCGTATCTCAATAAGTACATAATGGACAATGACACATTTGAAAAATTTCCCGATCCTTTTAAAAAATATGTCTGATGTGAAAAATATATAAACATTGATATTTTGAAATATTTTTCAAGCCTTATTTGTTATACTCTAAAACTGCAATCTTTTGAGTAGCAAACATTTTTGATAATAAAATCTCTAAAATAAATATTACCTTAAGAAACATAACATCAATATTATTATTCTTAGTAAATACAGAACTTCTGACAACTTATTGTAACAAAAGAACCTGCCCCAAAAATAAAAATAAAAAATAAAAGAAGTTGTCCGTCTTCATGGACTACCAATGAAACATTTTCTCAATATTCCCTTTGTGTTGGGCCACGACTTTCAGCAATAATTCAGCTCTGCTGACCAGTTAATCTGAAAATCCCGCTGTCAAAAGAAAGTGAGGGCAATGCAAGAGAGGGACAACTGATGGCCGTCGTGTATGTTGGATGTGTCGATCGGATTTTTAGCCTCAAAGGATTGGAAAGAGGATTAATGTGATGGATGTAATCAGAAGAGACAGTTATTTCTGCATCGCTTCTGTTGTAGGTATTCATTAATAACAGCCTAAAAATTTTTGATACTAGTTTAAGTTCATCAAAATTGCTTCGCTGTACCGAATTGTTGATTATAATATTATAATATTTGAAGATTATGTAACCTTTTTTATGTTTTATTAAAACAAATTATAAGTAACAAGAAAAGTATTTATGTCGGCTTAGCTGCGTCAGGACTTTGTAAAAGATGCGTTCGAATTTTCATGGATTAACTAAAAAAAAAACTTCTTTACATCCTCTGACGAGTGAGTCCACAGCCAACTTCCGTATAAGGAAAGTGGTAAATCTTTGAATCCATGGATTGCAAACGCTTAAAAACTAATTGGCTGACCAGCAATTCTACATCGTTGAAAGATGGCAAAAAAAAAATTCCCATATGCTTCGATTTCTATCCAAACAACAAAATATCGACATGTGTAAAAAGATAAGGCATACTTAATTGTATAAAATACTTATCACTCAGAGAAAACATTTAATAAAAATTTAAATTCAATGTAAAAAAAAACGCTACTGAATTCTATTTCATATACAAACAATTATTTATAACTTGCTTTTTAACATGCAAACACACATATATATATATATATACACTGAAGTGACAAAAGTCATGGGATAGCAATATGCAAATTTTCAGATGGCAGTAGCATCGCGTAGAACAGGTATAAATGCGCAGTGCTTTCGCAGAGCTTTCATTTCTGTTCAAGTTATTCTTGTGAAGAGGTTTTGACGTGATGATGACCGCACGACGGGAATTAACAGACTTTGAACGCGGAATGTTAGTTGGAGTTAGACGCATGGGTCATGCCATTTCGGAAATCGTTAGGGAATTCAACATTCCCAGATCCACTGTGTCAAGAGTGTGCCGAGTATGAAATTTCAGGCATAACATCCCACCATGGACAGCGCAGTGGTCGACCGCCTGCACTTAACGACCGAGACCGGCGACGTCTGCAAAGAGTCGTAAATTCTAACAGACAAGCAACACTGCGTCAAATAACCGCAGAAATCAATGTGGGACGTACAAGGGACTTGTCTGTTAGAACTGTGCGGAGAAATTTGGCTTTCTTGGGCTATTCCAGCAGAAGACCGACTCGAGTGCCTTTACTGACAGAACGACATCGCTTGCAGCGACTCTCGTGGGCACGTGAGCATATTGGTTGGTCCCTAGATGAATGGAAAACCGTGGCCTGGTCCGATGAGTCACGATTTCAGTTGGTAAGAGCTGATGGTAGGGTTCGAGTGTGGCGCAGACCCCACGAAGCCATGGACCCAAACTGTCAGCAAGGCACTGTTCAAGCTGGTGGTGGCTCCGTAATGGTGTGGACTGTTTTTTCATGGCATGGACTTGGTCCTCTGGTGCGACTGGACCGAACATTGACTGGAAATGCTTATGTTCAGCTACTTGGAGACTACTTGCAGCCATTCATGGACTTCATGTACCCAAACAACGATGGGTTTTTTATGGATGACAATGCGCCATGTCACCGGGCCACAACTGTTCGCGATTGGTTTGAAGAACATTCTGGACAATTCCAACGAATGATCTGGACACCTAGATCGCCCGACATGAATCCCATCGAGCAGTTATGGGACATCATCGAGAGGTCTGTTCGTGCCCAAAATCCTGCACCATCAACGCTTTCACAATTATGGACGTCTATCGAGACAGCATGGCTCAATATTCCTGCAGAAGACTTCCAACGACTTGTTGAGTCCATGCCACGTCGAGTTGCTGCACTTCGCCGGGCGAAAGGAGGGCCGACACGATATTAAGAGGTATCCCATGACTTTTGTCACTTCAGTGTATATATTAGATCAAATATATATAAATACTTTATTCGGATTTTTTATGAGGAAAAGGAATTTTCAAACTTTAATAAATTCAAAAATAAAGACTATTTTAGAAAACCTTCCAAAGTTTTTTCTTTCCTTCAATTCACACAAAAAGATCTCATGAATTAAATCCGTAATCCCTCCGAGATGTTCTGAATCTCTTGCGTTATAAAATACATTTTGAAAAGAAGACTTTGCGATGATTCTTCGACCGTTATCCTTTCTATGCGCCAACCTCTGCAACAACCGGCTTCACTTAGTATGGAATCCCAACTCAGTAAATCCTGCAAATTGAATCTATCCAGTTAGCGTAAATACTTCGTCAAGTGAGTCAGACAACCATGAACTTTTATCGAAATCTGCTAAAGAAGAGGGTTTATTCGATTTTATTTCTCTCTTAAATTTTATATTAAATAATATCGGATAAGAAAACGTAAAAAAAAATATTCTTCTAATAAAACAAAAATATATTTGATGTTTTCAAAATAAAAATCTTACATTCGTTACATAGGCATAAGATTAAATTTTTAAAAATATCAGTTTAGTACTATTGTGGCTTATCTTAAGTTAAGAACCTCCTTGAAAGGGTGATTATTTTTCAGTAGATTTTTTTTTTAAATTTTTTATTTATCAATTTCGAAGATTTAAATTTTTTCAAAAAGTGATTGTATCAAAGGAAATTTAAAAAAAACAAGAGAATTGCAGTTAACACTTGTATTTTATTAAATGTAGTCCTTCTTTTAATTTCAATCTAAAATTTTCAAGTTAAATATTAAATCTTTTTAAATCTCATTATCTTACAATAGATATAAATAATTATGAACCATAGGCAAAAAGGAATCTTAGAAATTTCACTTGCTTAGAGCAAATGCACTTATAATACTTTAATAATTGTTAGTTTAGGATTAAATACTATTTTTAAAGCATCTTTTAATATTTCATATTAGAGAAGTGATGGTTATATTAAATAAAATATATCTGTATACATTTACATTTTCAAGGTCTTGATAGTTTTTCCACTTATCAAAATTCCAACAAGTATAACAGAAAAGAAATAGGAATAGTTTTGATTATTACTTATATTTAAATTAAAAATTTTCATGCATTTTCAACTGTTGTAAGAATTGAAAAGTCACACAAAAATTAAATGCAGTTCACTGCATACACAAATGAATATTTTTCTTTGTATTAATTTATGTTTTTCAAAACCATATGATTTAAAAAGAAACATAAAACAAAATATATGCATAATATATGCAGAAATATGTGTATACATCTAGCATTTGGTTTGCACATCTAAGCAAATTAAAAATCTTAATTCAAAACAAAAACAAGAATTTATAAATGATGTAAGGATGCCTCCTTGTAGAGATGGAAAAAGTAGTCGAGCGAAGGAAACTCGCAGACTCAACGAAGCAACGAACTCCAGAGATAAGAGAAAACATCTCATTTCACGAAGCCGGAAGCAGCAGTACATGAGCTACTCTCTCCAGCCCTATTTCTTGCTCTTACGAAGATCCATTTGTTCTTCCTTCGATGTTCGATTTTGTTCTTCTTTGAGTCTTGATGATCTCATAACCCCTCGCCCTGAAGCGTTTAGTCCTGTCGATAGCGTTCGAGGCGATAAAGAAATGAGGGACAATCTTATTGACTAATGGCGTATCAAATCAATGCCAAAGCAGCCATTTTCGTTGTAGATGCACATTAAATAGAGCCAGGATCTCCAATTAAAGGCGTCAGTGTCAGTTTTGCCAATTTGTTTCGATGGCAAATTAAGGTCTCTATGCCTAACGTCTGGAAAATGTACTTTGTTACAATTTTTGCTAACGGAAATATCTTGTATCAAAACCAGAAAATATATTTTGTCAGCTTTAGAATAAATTAATATTGTTATTAGAATGCTAAATCGGACAGAAACAGTTTAAAATATCGGATTCAACTAAATTTCTACTATAAGTGGGAATTTCTTTTTTTTTTTCTGCTATACTAATTGAAAAATTTTTAAAAACAAAACCATAAAAAGCCTTTTAAGAAATTATGATGAACATTAAATTACTATACAGTGAAATTAATTAAGCTTAAAATAATTTCGCATTCAAATAAATCATAAGTATTCATGATTTGCTTGTGGTATAAATGATGAAACATGCATATTTATTTGCATGAAATCGATGCATTCTGTTCCACATATTTTGCATTAATAACATTCTGCTCAAAACGATTAGAGTAAACGATATTATGATTTTGGGTATAAACTGCGGATGAGGGAATGTTTTGGTGGCTGATACGTATAGGTGTTGTAAAGTATGAGAAAAGAAGAAGAAACAATGAACAAGGAATAATTAAATTTTATTGACCATATTTTCTCTGCAAAAAAAAAAAAAATACACAGTTCGTGTTAGTTCGTGCATATTAGACAAACAAACAAAAAATGTGATTTCTCGAATGCAAATGAGTTTAAACTAAAACAATAAAACAGGTATTATATCTAAAATATACACTACGGGTATTGTAATAACAACCAACTGTCAGTGAATCTGAAAACTACATAACAAATTTTTGATATTTCTGTCCTTATACGTTAGAAATACTGCAATGCTATTGAGTGACATTGAAGCAGCAACACTGAACATGTCATTAAAATTTTTTCATAAATAACATTGGGCATAATATTCTTAAATTTATAATGATGTATGATCTTGGTAGATCGACGATATCAAGTATCCTAATCATAGTCAATCACAAGAAATAACATATCATGAAATTTCCAATATAGGTACATATTGTACATCAAAAAATATGCGATAGATGTACTGCAATGGCATAATCTATCTATAAATGTCTAATAGGAATCTTTATAAATACCATTGGTTATAATCTTCTAAAATTACTCTTGAGGTAGTACGATAATGGTA
>BPLQ01000552.1:0-17412 GCA_021605075.1 Caerostris darwini | reverse complement strand
ACATAGAATAAGTAATCTTGATTTATATAGAATTTTTTGTAAGAAATATTTTTTAATAATTTTTTTAAATAAATTTTATTATCTACAGTTAGAAAATTATTAGTTTATTTCTCCTTCTCTTGTAATTTTATTTTATAACGAAGATTTTTGCAAAACTTTAAATTAAATTAATAATATGTATTTTATTTGATGTAAAACAAAGTAAATATGTAAACAAAGTAAATATTCAATTCAAAATATTTATAATTTTTAATTAAATAAAAAAAATTATATTTTAATAATTTCCAAAATATTCTACAAAATTACCTACTAGGTGCGAAGTATTGAAGGCAAAAATGTCATTTCTTTTATGATACTAAATTTTTATATAAAAAATAATATTCCCAAATCATAGTTACAGTAAATATTATAAATAATTGAAGAAATTTAAATACTAGAATAAATAAATAAAATAAAATTGTTAAAAATATATAAGTATTTTTCAAATTTATTTAAATGATTTTGAAACTGATATTAAAAGACATTCTGAATTGATATTCTCTGATATTAAAAGATATTTCATTCAAAAAATCGATCTGTGAAAAAAGATATTTGATACATTTTTCGATTTTGGGAAAAAATATTTAGGGATAATTTGTCATGTGTTTCCTTTTATGCTTGATTTATTTTGTTTTTTAAGTATATTATATTAAAAAAAGAAAAAAAAAGCACTTTCTTAAAATTTATTTTAAAAAATGTTATATTTTGATCAAAATTTATTCATTGAAATAAATCTTTAAAAAATTATATCAAGTTACAATAAATAAATGTGATGATGAAAATCTTTTTAGTATTTAGTGAAAGTGTTTTTTTTTTCTTTTTAATTTACTTTTTTCTTAAAAAACGGAATAAACACAGCATAAAAGGAAAACACATGCCAAATTATCCCAAAATAATGTTTCCCAAAAAACCGCCAAAGTGTATCAAATATCTTTTTTTTCCCCCGCCAACATAATCACAGAGAATATCTATTCAAGTTTAAAAATCATTAAGTTTTATCATATAGTCATCGGGACGGAAATAATGCCAATATCTATTCCACAAGAGAGATAATTCAAAGCACAAAAAACACCCTACAGGAAACTGCATTATAAAGCTGAAGGTATAAACGACAATGCAAAATGCAACCCTCTTAAACAACACGCGAATATTCTAAAAATCCTTAGAGGAATAAATAACCCTCAGTTATAGCAGCTCTTCGAACACAGAACGGCGTAGTTGGCGGGAAAACCATTGCCTGTAACCGAAACGACAGTTTCATCCGCGCTGTGTCGTAAATCAAGACCGTGATGAGTTTTCTTCTTCTCAGCTCTAGGATGGAATAATGAGTTCGGTTTTCCTACAGTCGATATTGACGTTAGAAGGGGGTGGACCAGGGGTGTTCGGAGGGTAGAGGGCAGGTGGAAGAATTGCGTGGTGTATACGCTTTCGATCCGAATTTCTCTTCTTCTATCTGAGGAAGCTTGGCTGCTAAGAGTCCTTACCAGCTTTTCAGGTTTTTATTTTGTTTTCTTTTTGTTCTTTTTTTTTTTTTTTTTAGTGTATGAGTTTTGGCAACGGATCCATTATCGTCTGGTAAAGGAATGAAATGATTGCTAGTAGCTCTTCACTAACAGTGTCTTTGGGTGAAAGGGGATTTTTATATTTTGGGAATCTGTGTTTTTAGAATTTGGGAAGTTTTCTATTGAAAGTTTGTTAATAAATAGAAATTTGAGTGGGGTTTCGACTTTTGATGTTGTTTGAAGGATCCCAGAATTTCAAGACATGATGCCGGGATAAAATATATTGTTTCGGAAACATTTCTTGAGTTACTTCCATGTTATTGTATTGAATAATGTGTTTTATAAGGAATGATAATATTATGCCAATATAAATAGAAAAATTATTAAATATTTTAATAAATTCATCTGCTTGAATATAATGAATTAGTTAAACAGAAGTATGGATATATTTCTAATTATTAAACAGATTTATACAAATATTATTTTAATCATGCTATCTTATGAAATATCTTTATTTTCTAATGAAATGCAACATAATTCCAAAAGTGAGTTTTTTTTTTCGTCCTCATCTTTGTGGATTTGATATCAAAAAATGATTAAATAAATTAGTAATTTTTAATCAAATGCAATTAAAAAATTTCCGATATTTGTGTACATATTTCTTTATATTATATAGGACATATATACTTAAAATATATCCAATTTATAATTACGTAAAAAAGTATTAGTTAAGTATATAATTCTTATGAAAAAGAAAAAGACTTTGTTCCATTACGAAAATTTTAATTACTGGTATTTAATTTTTGTATGTAAGAAATAAAAACAAAATTTAATCTTATCATCTTAAACATAATATTAAAAAATAAATGTCAATTTTAATCTAAATATCAGCTTATAT
This sequence comes from Caerostris darwini, assembly GCA_021605075.1. Classification (NCBI taxonomy): domain Eukaryota; kingdom Metazoa; phylum Arthropoda; class Arachnida; order Araneae; family Araneidae; genus Caerostris; species Caerostris darwini. The sequence goes on along the minus strand of BPLQ01000552.1, from coordinate 14,973 downwards.
AACAATAATAAATACTGGACTTGGATTTTTTGAAAAGGAACGTGAACCAAAACTTTTTGTTAACTGAGTTTCTTAAAAAAAATATATTTATATTAATATATCCAAAAATTAGAAAAATTAATTATAAAAAGAGTCAAGAATTAAAATATCCTGAAACTGTTCCTATAAATTATTTATTTTACACCTTTATTCTAATAATTCAAATATTAATCAATTAATTAAATTAAAAATTCAATTAATTAATCTAAATTATAATTGTTTTTTTATGTTATTAATTTTAGAAAACTGCTATTCATAGGTTATGTTATATTTTAATGAAATAAATTTACCGTGATTAATCATTTAATCAGTTTAAATTATATAAATAAACTATTTATACAGAACATTGATTTCATCATTACAAAAGTCTTAAAAATGGAAAATATGCCTATTTACAGCCTTAATAAAAAATATTTTATTACAGTTTAAGAATTTAGCACTCTGATATGCATCACTTTGATTAGTGAGTAGATACCAGCGAAACGCATTTAGATATCTGACAAAGCGAATGCAAAATTCAATCAGAACGATAAATTTCGCAAACATTTACCATATCTTTGGAGTTTACCAAAGCATTTACTCATCTGCCTATTGTGAGATCACCCAGATTTAATGACACATACGAAGAAAGGACTCCAGTGAAGAATATTTCCGTCCGTCCCCCCCCCTTCCCCCACACTGTTTCTGTTTTCATAACTTTCAGTTTTATCCCCCCCGTTCCACTCATGAAAAATTAAGCAGCTGCTAAATTTTGGCAGTTAGCCAGACCTAATAAAGCAGCTTTGTACTAAAGCTGGGGAAAAGAGACGAGTTACAGCACTCAAAACTTCTTGTTTCCTTTTTTATTATTGTTCTTTTCAGAAAAAAAATTTATTTATAATAAAGATTTGAAATGAAAGTATAATTCGTATATATGAGGTGTTTTTTTTTTAAATTTGTTTTTGATTAAAATTGCTAGGTTTAAAATTATTTTTTTATGCTAAAAAAGAAATGATTTTGAAGTTGAAATTTTTATTATTAGTAATGACAAATTATTCAGTACTACTTTATTTCATTTATGCTATAGAATAAAAGTTTAAGAATGCACATAAATTATTAATTGAATTATTAATTTAAGCATTATTTGAAACTTATAATTTTTATCAATTTTAAATTAAATAGATGTTAAATATACAAGTAATAATAATGGTGATTTTCATTTTAGAAAATTGATTCTTAAACACATATCTAAATTTCTTTACAGCACCTGGTATTTTTTCTCACGGAATTTAAAGAAAAATAATCGTTAAAGAAATAGTGAATATATAGCATATTTTAAAAATTATTTTTTACAGAATTACTTATCATTTTGGTATGATATTAAAAATAATTATATTTTATAAAGTTGATTAGGTCATTTTTATCCAAATAAAAAAATTCAACTAATATTTATCACTGTAAACAAGCAAGCATTTTATGGCACATAACAGACATTAATCAAAAATATTTTGTTTCGGTCAAAATATAAGAATAATTTTTTTCTGATATATGAAGAAAAAAAAAATATGCATGCTAAAAGAATTTTTCTAAAAAAAAAATGTAAATTATACAGCAATGAATCTTTTCGAAATTTTAATTTAAAAAATATTATAAGCATTGGTAATATTTTTCTGATAATCGATATTGACAAATGAATTTTAGTAGAATGTACATCGAATGTACGTCACTGTATTGGCGATAAAATGAAAATCTAAATTAATAACATTTGAATAAGTTTAACATTTTAACATTAATAAAGAAGACTAAAATTTCAACTATTTTTATATTAATTAATGTTATTTCAGATGATTTTATTACTATTATTTTAATTTTTAAGTATACATAAATTAAATATAAAAATTTAAAGACAGCAAAATTTAATAACAGTTAATCTGTAACATTGTTAAAAATTATTTAGTAATTTACAATAAAGTTTTCTTCTTTAATTTATAATCCAAATTCAGTTAAATATTTCGAAAGACGGGGATAATTTATTTTTAAAAGGGAAAAAATTTTATTGATTACGGTTGCCAATTCCTGCAAGTAAAAGTAGGTCAAATATTAAACACATTTGCATACGTTATTCTGTCATTGAAAATAACGTTGGGTAATTAAATATTTTATTGAGTTATAAATGCAATACGACTTCACTTAAGTAATGGATATTAGGAACAGGTTTATACTCTAAATAATTTATAATTTGTGACAAGATTAACCGTTTAATGGAATTACTCTATTGTTTGCTTTGATGATAACAATCATTTTCCATTTACTAATACCATTTTCTAAGAACTAGAATTGTGAGTTTCCTGGAATAGTAAATTTCCATTATGTATATATTTAAACATCATTAGTTTAGAATTAGTATTTGATTCGAAAACTCAATTATTTGTTAACTCCTTTCAGCTGCTAAATAAATTAGCAATTCTAAAACCCGATTCGTGGTTCAGTGGCAACCCGTGCCGCTGTTGAACATTTGGGCGGAGGTGTTTGAATCCGCTGGCAGCTTTGTTGTAGACACTGATTCAAGAAACGAGGAGTCTCGATGGCGTTTCTGATGTTTAGCAACTTGCCTTGTAAGGCAGACTACTATTATTAATACTACTACTACAACACCATGCGTAGAGCTGAGTTGCCCCTATAAAGTTTGGGGGTACTTACGTATTAACGATACCTTGGAGACAGACTTGGCGGTTTTTAAGTGTCGCCAATCTAACAGCTACAGATTTGGCGGTTTTTAAGTGGCGCCAAACTAACAGCTGCAGATTTGCTGAGTTTTGACGTCATTTTGTAGTGCTACGAAAATGCGTATTTGGGATTTGCCAGAAACAGAACAAGATGCAATTTTATTTTTTCAGGAGCGAAATATTTTATCAAAACAACAAAAATGTCCCAATTCCCATGACATGAAACTTTATTTTGGTAAACGTAAGTTTTGGAAATGCAATTTCAGTCAGTGTGCTTATCGTGTGAGACTTAGAAAAGACAACTGGTTTGAGGGAAGCAGAATTCCATTTTGTACAGCTTTGATATTCATATACTGCTGGTGCGAGGAGTTGACGTCGATTAAATTTTGTGAAAAGCAACTTGATTTATTATTTGGAACATTATTTTTTATTGATTATTATTTGGAACAAAAATTTTAAGTGTAGATTGGTGCCACTTAAAAACCGCCAAATCTGTAGCTGCGGTTGGCGCGTGTGCTCTTTACTGGCGCAACTGTGGCCAAGGTATCGTTAATACGTAAGTACCAGTTTGGAATGAAAGGCCCTGATGTCCGAGTGGCTAGCGCTCTGCCGCTCGGTACCACGGGTGTCGGGTTCGAATGGGTGTTTGTAGTGGTTCGGAATCCACTTTAAATCGTAGGTGCCGGTCCTAATATGATCGTAGAGCGTTGCGAGGGCATTGTTACTCCGCGTCCCTGCCTTATCTTCAAGTTACACGCTCCCCCTGGGTAATGCAAAGTGAGTAACGTCGATGCAGCCCTTATGGCATAAGAAATCATGGTCTCGCTTGCCAGCTGAATTAAAAAAAAAAATGTTTGGGAATGATGTGGGTGATAAATCTGATTGGGCTCCGTGACGCTCTTAGAAACATATGAGACCGAGATCTAAGACTTAAAGGAGATTCCGAATCACTACAAACGACCGTGGCACCGCCAGGACTTGAACCCGAGGCACCTTGATCGTGGAGCATCGAGCGCCAAAGCGCTGGACCCTTCGGCCCTCAGGCCCTTCGTAAGTTAAACTACCAGGTGGAAGTTTTCCCGGCTTGTTCTCCCTTATGATACGCAAATGCGGGATAGTTCCTCCTAAAAAGTCCTGCATGAAGTCACTGCTCTCCTTCTGCAGCGACATTCGGCCAAGTCAGACTTCAACCTTCTGGTGTTCCATCACAATAGAAGCTGTCCTCCCCTTTCCCTCCTCCCATGAGACCACACGGGTTCATGGACTTGGTCTAGATGCTACTGTCGATCCAGTAGGATAAGAAACAACACACTTCTAAAAAATTTATAGTTTTTTTTAAAAATTATTAATTTAGTTAAAATCCGATATGTATATTTTTTAATTACTTACAAAATAAATAAAATAATTTTATCAAAAATATTTCATTTTCCTATTTTTTTTTCCATCAAATATTATTTCTTTAACAACTTTTATTGCTTTATATTCGAAATGCAAAACTGCTAATCATAAAAAAAATATATGATTATACTTAATTAATATTATACAAATTTTTTTTATCTCATTGCAGCTCTAATTATTCCTTTTAGCATGCCAGTTAAAATATTTTTAAATTGTAAAATATTTGTTATGTCTCCTCCCATTAGAATAAATGCACTATCTACTATCTCATTATCACAATATTTCAGTTTCAATTAGTGAAACATAAATCAAATAAAAATTCTACAAATTGGGATTTTAAGACATCTGTTTAAAATGTTCAAAACTAATAAGTTTGTCTATATTTATGCTAATTAAAATTTTTTTAACTCATTAACATACGTTTCTGAATCTTCCCCATTCGGAATTAGCTTCAATTGATGAATAATTAATATCGCTGCGAATGAAATATTATAATAGAAAAATTGAAAGTAATTAACATAATTTATGGATTATTGATAAAAAGTATGAATTTTTAAACACCCGTTTCTTTAAACTATAAATTATTTTGAATATATTTTATGATTGAAACTATGTATATTAATTACTTATATGAATAATTTATATTTTAGTAAAATAATAAACGAATAGTTTTCATCAACATATAAAATGAAATTAATTAAAATTATATACTAATATTGTTTTTCAAATTTGATTAATAAATGGGATAGTTTATTGCTATAGAATTATATTTCTGACTTAATATAATTAATTACATAGTACTGTACATATACATAGTGCAACGTAAGCCGCTGGTGAGCATCAGGGCTGAGGTTCAATGCGCTGCCGGCTTTGTTGTAGACACTGTTTCAAAAAACGAGGAGGCTCGGTGGCTTTTCGGATGTTCAGCATCTTGCCTCGTGAATCGGACTAACTGGTGGGAGTTTTACGGGTTTTCTATCATACGATAAGCAAATGCGAGTAGTTCCCTTTAAAAGTCCCCCCGAAATGCACTGCCCTCCTTTAACATTACGGAGACCAGTCAGACTTCTACCTACGGGTGCTCCATCCCGACAGGAGCTGCCCTCCTTTCCCTCCATCCATGAGACCTCACGGATTCGTGGACTAAATATAGATGTTGCTGTCGTCCAAATTGGATAAGAAAGAACACAGTTCTAAAAAATTTATAGCTTTTTTTTTTAAATCATTAACTTAGTTAAATCAGATGTGTATATTTCTTAATAACTTATAAACTAATTAAATATAATTTTATCAAAAATATTATATTTTCCTATTTTTTCATCAGATATTATTTCTTTAAACAATTTAATAACATTTATTATTGCGTTTTATTTGAAATACAAAACTGCTAATCAAAAAATATATGATTATATTTAATTAATATTACACAAGAAAATTTTTTATCTCATTCCCTCTAAATTATTAATTACAATATATTTAAAAGATTATAATTTGAATAAATTCATTTATGAATTTTTTTTTTATTAATTAAGCAAAAGTTGATTAAAGACTGTTCATTAGAAAACTAAAATTTTATGTAAATCTAATTTCATATTTGGGAAATCTAATTATTCCTTTTAGTATGCAGTTAAAATATTTTTAATTTGTAAAATATTTGTTATGTCTCCTCCTATTAGAATGAAATAAAATAATTAAAATCAATCTCATTATCACGTCATTTCAATTTCATTTAGTGAAACATAAGTCAAATAAAAATGTAATAAAATGGTATTTTAAGACATCTGCTTAAATATTCAAAACTAATAAGTCTGTCGATATTGATGCTAATTAAAAATTTTTTACTCATTAACATACGTTTCTGAATCTTTCCCATTCGGAATTAGTTTCAATTGATGAATAATTAATATCGCAGCAAATTAAATATTTTAATAGAAAAATGGAAAGTGATTAACATAATTTATGAATTAGTGATAAAAAGTATGAATTTTTAAATTATAAACTATTTTGAATTTATTTTATGGTTAAAATTATGTACATTTATTACTTATATAAATAATTTATATTTTAGTAAAATAATAAACGATTAGTTTACCTCAATATATAAAATACTATTCATACAAATTATGTATTAATATTGTTTTCCAAATTTGATTAATAAATGGGCAAGTTTATTGCTATAGAATTAATATGAAGTAATATAATTCATATGCATAGTGCCCGATTCGTGGCAACGTGCTCCGCTGGTGAGCATTAGGGCTGAGGTTCAAGCCGCTGGCGGCTTTGTTGTAGACACTGTTTCAAAAAACGAGGAGGCTCGATGGCTTTGAGATGTTCAGTATCTTGCCTTGTTAGTCGGAATACCAAGTGGAAGTTTTCAGGGTTTTTTCAAATAGGTTATGCAAATGCGAGATAGTTCCCCCTAAAAGTCCTTTCGAAAGGCACTGCCCTCCTTCTTCAGTGTAACGGAGCCAATCAAACTTCTACCTGACGGGTGCTCCATCGCAACAGAAGCTGCCTTCCCTCCTTCCATGAGACCACACGGGTTCTTGGTCTTGGTCTTGGTCTAGATGTTGGTGTCTACCTTGTGAAGTAAGAAAAACAAACTTCTAAAAAATTTAAATCTTTTTAAAAAATATTAATTTTGTTAAATTCCGATGCGTATATTTCTAAATCCCTTATAAAATAGCTTTATCAAAAACATTTCATTTTCCTATATTTTTTTCCATCAAATATTATTTCTTTAACAATTTCATAACATTTATTGCTCTATATTCGAAATACAAAACTGCTAATCATCAAAAAAATATATGATTATACTTAATTAATATTACACAAAAAAATTTTTTTTTCTCATTACAGCTGAATTATTAATTAAAATATTTTTTAAAAGATTATAATTTGAATAAATTCATTTAAGAAACTTTTTTTTCAAGCAAAAGTTTTATTTAAGCAAAAATTGATTAAAGACTGTTCATTAAGAAACTAAAATTTTATGTAAATCTAATTTCATATTTGGAAAATCTAATTATTCCTTTTAGTATGCAGTTAAAATATTTTTAACTTGTAAAGTATTTGTTATGTCTCGTATTGGAATAAAATAAATGTACTATATATCTCATTATCACATTACTTCAATTTCAATCAGAGAAAAAGTAATCAAATAAAAATTCAACGAAATGGGATTTTAAGACATATGTTTAAATATTCAAAACTAATAAGTTTGCCGATATTTATGCTAATTAAAAAATTTGTAACTCATTAACATACGTTTCTGAATCTTTCCCATTCGGAATTAGTTTCAATTGATGAATAATTAATATCGCTGCGAATGAAACATTATAATAGAAAAATGGAAGGTGATTAACATAATTTATGAGTTATTGATAAAAAGTATGAATTTTTAAACAGTCGTTTCTTTAAACCATAAACTATTTTTAATTTATTTTATGATTGAAATTATGTGCATTTATTACTTATATGAATAATTTATATTTTAGTAAAATAATAAACGAATAGTTTACATCAATATATATATAAAATACAATTCATTCAAATTATATATTAATAAAGATTTTTAAAATTCGAATAATAAATGTGCTAGTTTATTGCTATAGAATTATATTTCTCAATTAATGCAATACATATACATAGTGCCCGACTCGTGGCTCAGTGGCAACGTGCACCGCTGATGAGCATTAGGGAGCAAATTCAATTAGCTGGCGGCTTTGTTGTAGACACTGTTTAATAAAAACGAGGAGACTCGATGGCGTTTGTGATGTTCAGCATCTTGCCTCGTGAGTCTTACCTGGTGGGAGTATTCTGGTTTTTTCTCTCCCATACGATACGCAAATGAGAAGTAGTTCCCTTTAAAAGTCTCTCAGAAGCCACTTCCCTCCTTTTTCAGCTACTTTCTCCAACTAAAGTGATTTTTTATCAGCTTAACAAAGATGTCATCTTGGATTAGAATGCAACTTTTCAATGATTACCTACAATCTAAATAACAAAATAGTTTTTAAAAAAAATTCGATTTTTTCAATGAATTTAAAAATAATTGTATTTATTACAACGGAAACATTACACAAAATAATTTGTACAGTTTTTATTCATTTATGATATTCCTAACTAATATTCCTTTGACATCTAATTGATATTTATTAACTATTTTTAAACTCATAAAAACGTTATCTAGTATATGCATTGCATTAATATGAATAGTTTTATATTATTTACTTTAGTAACCTGTTGTTTCTTCGGAATTTAAGATACAAATTTTAGAGTAATAGCATTTGGTAAAATCCTTGTTTTTTATAACTATTTACTTTTGTTTCAAGAAAAAAAAAATTTTAGTGATTTTTATTTTATTTACTGCAAAAAGTTTGTAAGAATAGTCGACGAAAAAAATTATTTATTTATTCAAATTATTTCATCGTTTGAATAGAACTGTTGCATTAAAAATGTTTACATACAAAAATGTACGATAAAAACTATCGAGCTAATTAAAAAATGAATACTTAATATTTATCTCTTTTAAATACATAAATTTCTTAAGATGGCATAATATTTAATAATCAAATATAGAAAATTTTACTCCAAAAAAGAAAAATTATATTCAAAAATTAATTCCATGTTCAGAATAGATATATAGTACATTGGGTATTCTTATTTTAAGAATAAATTTTTCAATTATGCATATAAATACGATTATTTTGTTTTATACATATCTGATGATAAAAATTCAAAAAGTGCTGTTACATATCTTCATTCTCATTGCTACAGTGAAAAAAAACCTTAAATTTTTAAATTATTCTTGCTAATATCAAACTTTTTTTTTAATCTGAATCTTTTTATAATTGGATATTTAAGTAAAAATACTAAATAAATAAATTATCTCTGTTTTAAAATACCAACATAAAAAAAGCTTTACATTCAAAAGTGAGATTTCAGAATTATGTGAATGAAAATATGTTTTTGGAATAATTAATATTTATCTTAAAATATTTATAAAACATAAATTCAAAATGAAATTCAAAAAGTGCTGGTACATATCTTCATAATCATTACTACAGTAAAAAAAACTTGAATTTTTAAATTACTCTTGCTAATAACAAACTATTTTTTAATATCTTTTTATGATTGTGTATTTAAGTAAAAAACTAAATAAATAAATTAACTCTGCTCTAAAGTACGAAAAAAAAGCTTTACTTAAGCTTTTAAAAGTGAGATTTCAGAATAATGTAACTGAAAATATTTTTTTGAAATAATTAATATTTATCTTAAAATATTTATGTGATATAAATTCACTTCTAAATTCTTTTTTTAAATTATATGATAATATTTCTTCCAGATATATTCTTCTTTGTAAAATTCTAACAGAAAGCAAATGACGAATTTAAAATATGTTTCATTTCACTGTAAGCAAATTGTTTTTTAAACTGTTACTTTTCTTAGAAAAATAGCAAATAAAAAAATGAAATCAATGTAAGAAACTAGAAAATAATGCCAATTTAATCAAATAATATTTTAAATTAAACAAAGAAAAAAGCCTTTATAACGAAACAAAAAAATCATAAAATATTCATTATATATTTCAACAAAATTATTTATTGTTACAAAAATTAGTAATTATATTTATGCTATGTTTCATGTTTAAAAAACATAAAAAATATGTTTTTGTAAGTAAAAATTTTTAAAAAGTAGAAATTTATAGAAAAATAGGAGAAATTAACTAAATTTTTTTAAAATAAAAGATTACTTTACTTTAGGAAAAAATTAATAACATAACACATTTGGATCAAATTCTGCTGTAATTATATAAAAAAAACTTTAATACAAATAAATATAAATATTGTGAAAATGAATAAAACATTTATAAAATTAGATTAAAAATGTTTTCAATAATTCCGTGTTTTAAAAGACATAGCGACATAGAAATTTCATATAATTATTTTTTATAAGGGTTTCTCTACTGATTATTATTATCTAGACTCACAACTTTCTTATAATACGAAAATAAGAAAAAAATATATTACATTTTCCTTTTTTCCAGAAAGATTTATTTATAAATTACAACCCAATTAGAAAGTAATTCTTTGAGATTCTTCCCCCCCCCCCCTTCTTCCCCTCCTTCATTTTTTCGTTCTAATAATTGGTATAAATGCTTCGATTCCCGCGGAAATTGAAGAACTGGTAAATACAAACTCATTAAGCCGAAAGAATTTCACGAATTTGTAGCATGCAAATTAACTTATTTATTTTAGGTTTAGCCAGAGTAAATAAAGAAACGAAGTAATGTTAGAACAAAAATAAACGAGAATTTTATGTTAGAGAATGCTCATTAAAGATTAAAAAAAAGTTCGAACAGAAAAAGATAGTGTGTGTTCAGTAAATTACTTAGAGAAATACATAAGCCTTTATTTTGCTTTTTGGGGTCGTTTTGAGAATATTTAGCAAAAAAATAAACTTTTCATTCAGAATTATTTATTTTGTTGCATTCTGTGTTTAAAAATAATTTATTTGGCAAAGAAAAAATGCCTTGATTGAATTTTTACATGAAAGAGTTGATAAAAAACATATTTTTAACAAATTATGTCCCCAAAAGATAAAATTAAATGAGAATTTATGATAAAGAGTCATATTTAAAATGTAGTTTTTGATTTTAAGAGTAAAAAAAAAATTTTAAAATAAATATGTTATACAAATTATTATATGCTGTATTATTATTATATAACGAGTTATTAATATAACGAGTATTTATATTATATTATTTTAATATAACGAGTTTCATACAAATTGCATCAAACTGCATAATTTAATCTTTAAATATAATAAATGAAAAAAAAATCAAAACTTTAAACTGTAACAACATAATTTAAACTGCATTAACTATAAATGAATTTAAAATTTTTTAGCATAAAATAGATTTTATTGTATATAATTCAAAATAATTGAAATAAAACACACAGACATATTATATAATCCTCTAATTTAGTGCTCAAATAATTTATTACAATTCCTACAGTAATTTTTTATGATAGATTTCTAAAAGTATACTTTTAAATTAAATAAAAAAAATTGGAATAATTTTTGTAAGATTTCTTTGTAAGTAACCTAAATCAAAGATTTTATTTTTATTTTATGACTTTCTCTTAAAGTCTCTTAGATGGAAGGAATTAAAGATGTTCAAAATAAAAGCTTAGTGAAAAAGTTAAAAAAAATTCAATCTTTGTATTTTTTATCTTTTGTAACAAAATGTAATATTGGCTAATTAAGCTAAATTTTCCATTTTTCTAAAATCAGATATGCCATGATCATTAAAATTTTAATACGTTTCTTACAGTATTAACTTAATAGATTTCTATTTGTTGGGTTATAATTTATTTTGTATGATTTTTTTTTTCTTATTTCACTTGGTAGACAACATCATCTAGATAAGATCCAAGAACCTGTGTGGTCTCATGGAAGTAAGGAAAGGAGGGGCAATATCTGTTGCGATGGAGCACCCCTAGGTAAAAATCTGACTTGGCTCCGTGATGCTGAAGAAGGAGGGCAGTTCCTTGCGAGAGAATTTTTAGGATGGAACTACCTCACATGTGCGTATCGTGTGGGAGAAAACCCGGAAAAACTTCCACTATTGTAGTCCTACGAACGGGGGAGGCGTGCTGGCTGAAGGCTGCTGATGGCTCTGGTGCTCGGTATCACAGGTTGTGGGTTCGAGTAACAGCGATGCGATGGATGTTTGTAGTGGTTCAGAATCCACTTTAAGCCGTATGTCCGGTCTCATATGACCGTAGAACATCACGGAGCCCACATCAGACTTCTCACCCATATTATTCCCAAATTGTAAAGGGCTCAGCTCTAGGCACAGTGTTGTGTAGTAGAAGACGTCTGACTAACGAGGCAAGATGTTAAACATCATAAAAAATATCGAGTCACATCGTTTTTTGAAACAGTGTCTACAATAAAGCCGCCAGTGGATTGAACCTCGTCCCTAACGCTCACCAGCGGTGCACGTTGCTACTGAGCCACGAGTTGAATGTATTTTTTATGTTAGTTGTCGTATCAGAGGATACGTATTCCATGACAAAGCTATCATCAAAAAAATTGTTATCCTTTTTGCTAATTTCCTTAATCCATATAAAAATATTCACAATTAATATCAACCAATTAAAAATGTGAATTTAAATACTTAAATTTATTTAAAGGTATCTAACACATATTTTAGTGCAATTGATATGGAAATATACATCCATATGAAGTAACATTCTGATAAAGTATGTATATATTCTTTAATATGTAGCACATCTTTACCACGATAATATTTAAAATATATATGATGCATAATAAGCACGGCTGAAACGTACAAACTAATTTTATTATTTAAATGAATTATTCATCCTTTACATAAATTGCAATGAATAAAACACATTTTTTTTCTTATTTACATAATTCTAAAAGCTCAGTGAGTGTTCTCGTTCTTCAGACGATAATCAACAGAAAATTATACACAAAGTTCTTCCGATACCGTTTTGAGAAATAAATAAATAAATAAGAAAGGAAACAAAGGGAGACTCTTAAATAAATCCGTTATTTGTGAAATGGATTTTGAAGCAAACTGCATTTGAATTCTGCAAATTGAAAACGGAACTAAATGGGAAAACATCCCTTTTTTCTTTTGTAGCAGAAAATGATGAAAGAGAAAATGTAAGAACTAAAATGATTCTCAAAAGAAAAAGAGAAAAAGCCTTTTAATAATATTTGAAACGAGAAATTTTCAAATCTCTTTTTTTTTTTTTTTGTTCTTAACTGTTCTAAAAGAATTTAGATATTTGATGCAATCTTTTTAAAAGTTATATATATATAATAGAAATTTATTTTTCTTCACAAGAAACATAAATAAATTTCACTTTGAAAGAAAATTCTTAATTTACGTCATATATTTTTAAAAAACGAGAAATAGTATCTTCTTATTTAAAATAGAATTGTTTAGTAAATATTTATAAAATAATGAAATGCCTGTATCATGTTATCAATGTTATCTAGTCTGAGAAATAGATTTCGACGTCGTTTATTTTGTATTTGGAATAAGGTTTTGAATTACATAAAGCATAAAAAAAAATGTCTGCTATTTTATTTTTCATGAAGAACTACAAAATAAAAATTTTATATATTACATATAATAGTTTATTTTATGTAATCTTTTCAGGAAATAGTGAATTTTTTAACAGAGTAACATTAACAGTTTTAGATTTATGTTCCTCCATGCTGTGGTTAAGAAGATTAATTTTTAAGATACAAATAACCACTTAAGTAAATATTCACCTCGCTATCTTAAATCATAATAAACTTCCCTTAAAGCAGCTGTTTGAGGATATTTTTCGCCTAAATATTTTAAGTAAATCACATCGCAGTTTTATGCATGTACAAATTATTTATGAATCTGTGAACTTTAATTATATGTTTTGTAATTATTTATTATATCTAGCTTGATAAACGCTAGTATGTGTTTAATGGATATTTAAAAAAAATTATTTTACATTTCTTTCTTCTAAAGATAAATCAAACATCCAAAAATTTTAAAAATTTATTCTTCTATTTTTTTAAATAAAAAGCATTATTCTAACAAATGTAAAGTAAGATACTGAAGTTCATTTATAAGTATCTAGCACTATATTTCAGAGAAATTGATGTGGAAAAATACATCCATATAATAGATGACACATGCATACATTAATTAATATGTATTATTATTATATATATCATATAACATATATACGACAATATTTAAAATATATATAATAAGCGTAATAAAATATACATTTGTTTAATAAGCAAGGATAAAACGTAATGCTAATATACATAAAAAAATAAGATTCGTTTCAACTCATTTTAATATTTAAATCAATTATTCATCCTTTACATTAACTTGTAATGAATACAACACATTTTTTTCTTATTTACATAATTCTAAAAGCTCAGTGAGTGTTTTCGTTCTGCAGACGATAATAAACAGAAAATTATACACAAAGTTCTTCCGATACCGTTTTGAGAAATAAATAAATAAATAAAAAAAAGAAAACAAAGGGAGACTCTTAAATAAATCCGTTATTTGTGAAATGGATTTTGAAACAAACTGCATTTGAATTCTGCAAATTGAGAACGGAACTAAATGGAAAAACATCCCTTTTTTCTCTTTGTAACAGAAAATGATGAAAGAGCAAATGTAAGAACTAAAATGATTCTTAAAAGAACAACAGAAAAATCCTTTTAATATTATTTGAAAGGAGAATTTTCAAATCTCATTTTTTTGTGTTTTTAACTGTTCTAAAAGAATTTAGATATTTGATGCAATCTTTTTAAAAGTTATATATATATATATATATTTATATATAAAGAAATTTTTTTATCCTCAAAAGAAAAAATAAATTAATTTCAATTTGAAAGAAAATTCTTAATTTACGTCATACGTTTTTAAAAAAACGAGAAATAGTATATTCTTATTTAAAATAGAATTGTTTAGTAAATATTTGTAAAATAATGAAATGCCTGTATCATGTTACCAATGTTATTTAATCTGAAAAATAGATTTCGACGTCGTTTACTTCGTATTTGAATAAGGTTTTGAATTACATTTAAGCATTATAAAACATTTTGCTGTTTTATTTTCCATCAAAAAATATATAAATAAAAATTTTATATGTTACATATAATAGTTTATTTTATGTAATCTTTTCAGGAAATAGCGAATTTTTTAACAGTGTAACATTAACAAATATAATTTTTTGTAACGTAATTTTTAGATTTATGTTCCTCCATGCTGATTAATTTTTAAGAT
>BPLQ01000551.1:308079-323604 GCA_021605075.1 Caerostris darwini | reverse complement strand
GTGGACGGATGGAGGGATGGAAGGATGGATAGCAATGGTACTTTTTGCATCCAATTAAGTTTACAATAATATTATAAATGATTCTTATAATCATATTTTTTTTAACTACTCAGAGTTTCAAATTCAAATCATTTCAGTAAAAATAAAACCATTTACCACAAATACTAAAATTATCTTATAAAGTGTTTGAAGACAGCTAGTACAATTTATTGAGCAATTTCTTTATCTTCTCACATTCTTTTTATATTTATTTCAATAATTCTTTTAATAATATGCAATCTATCTACTAAATGTTACATGCGTTTTATTGGAACTAAAGAAATATTTTTATTCCTGAAAATTTCTATTTTAACAATTTTTATTAAAAAATTTGTTTACATTACATCAAAAGAAAATAATTCTTTCTGAAGGTCTAATTTTCATTGAAAAAAGCTATTGAATATGATAACCAACAAGAACAAGTTACATCTGCAATGTGGATATATGTACTTTATACAATGGCATACATTGGAACACGAAAATGTTTATTATTCCACAAGAAATACAAATATTAATTATTTGTGAACAATTTCATTCTTCACTTCTATGAAAGCATTCGAAGTGTAAATCATCAGGACTGAAAGTAGATGCAGCACCGTAAAAATTAATAAATCGGGTGTAAACTTTTTTATCTGCTTATTAGGCGACGATTTATGTAAATACTCTTTATCCCAGCTTTTGCATATTTGTCGTCAGCTTGATCCTTATTAACTCTATTAATTGGAACCAAATAATATATATCTACTATTTCTTCAGATTAAAAAGCAGTACTGCATTAGGTTAAAATATTTTTGCCATCTAAGTCTTAGATTTACTTTTTTTTGATAAATCCCCCCAAATAAATTTTTTACAACTCATGGTGATCAAATACTTCTTTACTGAATTGATATGGCTTTTTTTTGTAAGAAAAATAATGTTTTTTTTTCATGTAAAAAATGAAAACTTCCAGCTACTTGGATATCGACAGAAAATTTACTATACGGTGAAGGAAAGATTAGCGGATATTTTTGGATTAGGAAGGTAATAGGAGTTTTCAATTGTTGATGTAAAATTTATTGAAGTATAAGAATATAATCTTTTACTTGATATACAAAAATAAAGTTTTTGTCTATGATTTTATTATGCTTGCGGTTTATTTTGTTTATCATATTGTTGTTGTCTTATAATTCCAGGTGCTCTGACACGAAGTCATTTTGCAGTAAAAAGGCGGATAATTAGCACTTTCAGTATTTCAAATATTCACTATAAAATAGCTCGCTAAATTTTAAAAATAATACAAGTCTTCCAATTCGAAATAGTTATTGTTAATCTATTTGAAAATGCAATCCTAAAGAAAAATCAAAGCTTCGAATAACCAATTTATTATTTTTTGAATATTTTCTAATTGTTCCATGAAATAATTTTCTAAGTTTGAAGGCCTCTGAAACTGAAACTAACGAACAGAATGAAGACAAATTTTATACATAGGTTCTGGAAAAAAATTTACAAAAAGTCGCCGATAGGAGATATTTTGGAGCTGTCAAAATCGAGAATGGGTCAGTAATTACCATATACGCAATAAAAATGGATTATGAGAATTTTATAATGAAAGTTTGTATGAATATCAGTATGAATATCAGTATGAAACTCAAAAATAAAAATGATATGAAAATATCAATATAATTTTCGAATAACAGTATGAACTCAAAGAAAATAATCTTTTATTAAACCACATTAGAGTCCCTTGGATTACTATACATACTACATTTTCAATCTATCGATCTTGCAATACGATTTGCCGGATTCGACCTTGCAGGACTCATTACCCTCCTTACAAGGTATTGCATCCGATAATGAAATTTATTGCTTTGCATAAATGCTTGCTGTCACTTTGTAACAGCTCGTTTTATGCTTTCAAGCAACACAGGTTTGTAACGCAACCAACATACACAACGGATTTAAGGTATCACGACAGCCACAAGTAATATGTGGTTATGTCCGGTGAGAAAGGCGGCCACTCCTCGGAAAAAAATGAAGAATAATTATCTCATTTTCCTAAATTGTGCAGATTTCTTCGTACGAGATAGCAGCACCAAATCTCTCTTATCTTATTTGATTCTAATTATTTGCTGATTTGACCTTCCCATACCTTATTTTATTTACGTTATCTGACACTTAACCCCTTTATCCAGGATTATTCAGTCCCTTGCAGTTAAGAAGGTGAGAGCGAAAGAAATTTTTTTTTTTTAAAATAACGTTAATAACTATAGTTAAAATTACAGAATTACTTAGTACAAGGAATTACAATACGAAACAGAAAAGTATGTTATGATACTATGTAACCAACATATACAGGAGTATAATGAGGAGTATACAATACAGAAAAAATTAATAGTAGTGATCAATCTATGAAAAAAAGTATGGGATGGGATACAATGTATTCTTTCATTCTAAACAGACGTATTTCATTCTATGAAGAATGAAATACTTCTGTTTGGAATCAAAGAATGGACACAGAGAATTCGATTAGTAAAGGGTAATGGTTTCTTGGGATCATTAACTGTTCATTTTCTTCTGGGGATCTTGGTAATAATAAAATGGGATGATGACATGAAAGGAGATCTTCAGAGACGAAGAAAGGTGAAAAGTCAGTCTTAAATTCCGTAGTACAAGAAAAAAAAGAAAGAAAGAAAAAGACAGGGCTAGCTAAGGTGTGGAGTTCGGATAGACGGAGAAAGGCGAAGATGACAGCTAGATAGCGAGAAAAGAGACCAACACCTGGACGATCGACAGCTGGGAAATGAGAAGAAAAAGAAAATTGGTCGATGGCTGAGCTCTGGAAATCAGAGACTTTTTGAAAGCAACAAATATTCAGGAGAAGAGTATCCCTGCCAGCAAAGATAAAGCGGCCAGACTAAGCGGTCAGCAGTCAAGTATTATGCAGAAAAATAAAAGGGACTTATCAGTGAGTTTGCTTATCATTATTGTTTTAGTAAGGTTGATATCTATCACAAGAACTTTTTGGATCCTGTGGTAACAGTTTTTATGGAAGAAGAGTTAAAGGGCAGAAGAAAGTGTGCTAATATGTAAAATTATATTTTTGCGTAAATTAACGATTCTATTGTTGCTTTATAGTGTAGAGCTATTATTGTTTTTTTGTTGCATGTTTGCGGATCTGCCTTTTACTAATATTAATATTTTAAATGTTGAGTTGAAATCTAATTATAGTCAGCATATAGTATAGTAATTTGATTATCGCATTTTATCGTATGGAGATAATGACATTTTATGAGAAATATTTAGGTTAATTAATATCTCTATGACATACTAATTTGCCAAAATTATATAATTAAATAATCTTATTGTTTAAATCAGTCATTTGTTTTATTTCATGTGTATGTTTTCCTTCTCCGATTTATATATCACTGAAGGCTTTTCGAATTTATTAGTTCATTTGCGGTTACGAAGATATAACATACGGATGGCTAATAACAAAAAAGAAGAACCATCATAAGGTATGTATGTCTTTTTATTTACGTAATAGATTGCTATCCAAAAATTGTATACAAATTATAAATTTAATATAAGCATGTACAATCATTACTTTAATATAAAGAATAAAATTATTTTACATGCAGCTATTTTTATATCCGAGAACACATTTCTTAAATATATGGCATTAAAATAATCCTCACTATAATCATTATTGCAAATTTAATTACAAAAATAATAACTAGTTACACAATGTATTTATTTTAATTTTAATAAAAAATTACATATAATGTTTCAATAATTTCAGCTCTCAGTCTGCAGAAAAAATAAAAATTATGGTAGTCACGTTTATAAAACAGAATGTTTTATTAAACACTGAACGTGTTGGTATAAATTTCTTCCCTTTGCATAATGAAATTTCGTTTTCTGAGATAAAACGAGGCTCATAAATAACAACAAAATTAGGTTAAAAGAACATTTAGTCACATTTAATTCAGTGAAAAAGTTTTACGCTCTCGTAAATATACAGATAAATGAGGAAAAAGTACGAATAAATTACAGAAAAAGAGCATTATGTTGCAAAATCTTTTTAACGATGCAAAATGGAAATGTTTCATCATATCAAAACTCTTGGGAGGGACAGAAAAAAATAGAAAGATAACACCCCAGAAAAAGTACTTCAACAATAGGAGTATTCTTTAACAAAATATTTCTTTTATTGGTATTATGTAAATTTATAAATTAATTAATAAGCAATAAAAATAATATCAGATTTGTTAAACTTAATTAAAGAAAAGAAGTATAGTACATTAAAGGATTTTTTATTCAATGAATAAATTTAATATAAATGGGAAAACTGTTGCATTATAACTTAATACACAATGTGAGTTTCTCTGTCGTTGAAAAAACTGATTTTATTTCTCTAGATAATTAGGTAAAAAAACCGATAGAGTGTTATAAAAATGTAATATAAGGTGTGATTTAATTGTGAATATTATGCTATAAACATATTTTATATGGGTCTTAGTAGTATTGCGAGAAAGTTCAGTTTCGGTTCAGAGATTGTATTTCAAGTATTATTTTGAAAAATGCACAGACTGGATATTAAGATGTTACTTGGGACAGAGTGCATTGTTTTGACAGGCAGGTTCTTGGTTCTCAGTTGGAGTTTCTGAACTTTCTTTAATCCATTGCACATATGCGAAGCAACTATTTAACTTCTCTTTCTTTCTGATGAGAATATTGCTTGTTTCATTATAAGATACACGCAGAGAGACCTGGTAAATACCGAATATGCACCAAAGTCATCAGCGAGTAGTTTTAAGTCAAGAGCCTTGTATATATATGATAAGAAAGCGCGTGACATAAGCCCCTCTTAAAAGATAATATAAATAATTTGAAAAAAAAACATAAGAGAATAATATGAAAATTCATTTATTGTAGCAAAAGTGGCATAAAATGGCATACAAAAACTTCTATACCACATGACGCCGAAAACCATGTTTAGTTAGTGAAAATTATGAAAATAGATAATAATATTTCATAATATAGTTATGAAATATTATTATAAAGGTATTGGTAAGTATTAATTTATGGGTAAGAATCCTAAGTAATTATTTGTTGAGGTTATACTTCCAAAATTTGTATGGTGCAACACACATTCTTCATCCTTCTGAAATTATTACGAACTATCTAGATATGTCATAACCACAAAGTGCTTAATTACTTTGATATTACATATGTCAGGACAGGATTGGACACCAAATATACATACTAGTAAACCTGAATATAACCTCTTGTAATTCTTCAGGATATATTTAAAATATTTACTTTGTGGAGACACCATATGCTAACCACTTCTGCAGCAAGATATGCAGCTCCTCAATGAAGATTTCTAACCACTTCTGTTTACATGTATTAGGATTGGATTGGCCTCGCCAATTCTGTTACTCGCCCTCCATGCTGGTTGGAGTCTGATTTCTTGTACTTCTTTTTATTTAAAAGACACAGGTTTAGATACCATGAAGGTCTAAGGAGAATTTTAATTGCCATGGTGACCATAAACAGCATATCTGAAACCTTTGAGCACATCCAAAAATCGTTTCTTCATTTAATGTACATGCAGAGACATACGCTAGCGATTCGAAAAACACCTAAATTATCTTTCCATCAACCCCTTTTGGCATTTTCCCTCTGCACTCAAGACTACGTTGTAAGAATGCTAATGATTATTTATGCTAATATGTATATATATCCACCGACTCAAAATGAATTACCCTATGTATATCCCTATGGTACAATATTAATCGCAATATGTTATGCCACACCTTGGCATAGCATATTGCGATTAATATTGTTTTCAATCTGTGGTACATGTATTTCCAAAAATATGCGACGAATAAACTTGGAATACTTGAAAATAATACATGTTATGGCGAAACACACTAAAAAATAAGTAATAGATTTAAACTTAATAGTTGGCTAATGTTAGGCTGTTATTTAAACAGAGATTAGATTAATTGCAAAATATTCAGTCGAAAATAAAAGCTTTTTAAGTGTCATCAGCATAAGTCGGTATTTGATGGTAACTTAATAATATTATTATCTAACTTAAAACAAACGTTTCTGTGTTGAGGAGTGAAGAAGTGAGTTATAAGAGAAGTTGCTCGTAAATAAGAAATTTATCAAGTTATACGGAAGAAAAATAATGGTATGAACTTACTGTTATATAGCAATTTTAATTCCCCTTGATGCTTAATATACTTATTTGAGTTTGTTGCCTTTATATTAATCACCCTATATTTTGTAGATGACACGGCAGAAGAATTAGAAAATTGCTATTGAATTATTTTCAAAATAATCATATAAATAAGACAAAAATTTTTCGATTCATTATTTGGTAACCTTATCTTTTTTCATAACTCTTTGTCCTTAAATTTACTCACAAATATTAAATAATTTAATACTAAAAGTAAATTAAATTAAAAATTTCCACCGAGTGGTATGTTACATTGAATAGCTTGAAAAACGCAATACACGGAATATTTCAGTATATCAGTCCTTCATAGTATCAGTCCATCATAATACCATTAGTCCTTCATAGTACACTCAATCCTTCATAGTACTATCAATCCTTCATAGTACCATCAATCCATCATAGTACCATCAATACTTAATAGTATAAGTCCATCATAGTACCATCAATCCTTCATTGTATCAGTCCATCATAATACCATCAGCCATTCATTGTATCAGTCCATCATAATACCACCAGTCCTTCATTATATCAGTCCATCATAGTACCATCAGGCATTCATTGTATCAGTCCATCACAATACCATTAGTCCTTCGTAGTACCATCAATCCTTCATAGTATCTGCCCAGCGTAGTACCATCAATCCTTCATAGTATCTGTCCAGCTTAGTACCATCAGTAATTCATTGTATCAGTCCTTCATAGTATTTCCATTAAAGTATTTTCGAAATAATCATAAATAAGACAAAAAAATTTCGATACATTATTTGGCAATTTTATCTTTCTTCATAACTCTTTCTCCTTAAGTTTACTTAAAAGATTAAATAATTTATTAGCAAATGCTTAAATAATTTAATAGTACTATAAATGTAGATTAAAATAAAAATTTCCACCAAGCAGTGTGTTACAGTGAATAGCATGCAAAAGGGAGCATGCTATTTTATCGGTTCAAATTTTATAAGAGAAAAATAATGTACCTTAAAAACAAAAAGTCTTTCTGATGTTATGCCAATTTTTTTGCCTTAAACATTAAATAAATAAATGAAAAGAAGTTTGAAATACAAAAGTTGGTCTTTTATCAAAGAAAAGCGTGGGTTGTACTTCCTTTGATGTCTGGAATACTGGAATGTCTGGAATACAAGAGAAAAAAAACCTTTTTTAATACAAATAAGCTACCATAAAAATACTCTTTTATAATTGCGGTTTCTGAATTTTTTGGTTTTCTTAAAAACACAAGTAGTCTACAAGATAAAAATTACTTTCATAAACAAACTTTAAGATTTACAGACACTTTCAATATTATGCTATGAAAAGAATTTTACAAAAACGACTGATGTTGTTGCCAACAAATTATCTCAAGCGGAACAGCGTTGAAATTTTCTTTTAATAATAATTAAAAAAAGTACGAAATAATAAATAATATTGAACGTATTATTAAAAACATGTTTGAACATAAGTCAGAAATTCATGTTTCAACAATACGAAGTTTTTGGTATTGAATCATTTATACCGACTTTTAAAATTATTGCCTGTCACAAAGGCAATGTTTTTCACATGAGACGTTCTTATTTATGTTCAAAACGGATTTTCGGATTGAGCTATCACTTTCCACAGGATTTGGTTTGGTTCGGTCGCTCTATGGTGATTTTGTGTACATGAGGGCTAAACAGACAGGGACCTACAGTTTAAAGTGAACCCCGAACCACTAACAAACATCCATACCACCGCAGGATTTGAACCTGAAGCCTGTGATACCAAAGGCCAGAACGATGGCCACTTGGCAGCCCTTTTTATAGGTTTGGATTGGTTTGGTTTGTCGCTTTATGGTCATATTGTGCATACTTTAGGCTAAACAGACCGAGACCTGCAGTTTAACATGGATTCGGAACAACCAACAAACATACATGCCATAGCCAGAATTCGAACCTGAAGCCTTCGGTACCGACGGCCAGAGCGCTAGCCAGGCAAAATTATTTCTAATTTACTTATTCAGAATTGTGACTTTATAAAATTACTAGCAAAACAAAAAATTATTACCAATTCGTGGCCTATTGCACAGATAGCTGACAGGAAGGTCCGAGTTTAAGTCCTGTAGTGGCGTGTACTGAAGTCACCGCCAGAAAAAAAAGAAAGAAAGGGTAAACCAGATGGCGATTGTGACAAAGTGCCTCGCATCGACATGAAAAGACATTTCCCACATGAAAAGCAAATACGTCCCAGTACCTTTCAACCCCCCTGTCCCTACGAAGGCAATATCCTTTCCAAAAATACATACATTCATTGCATTGTTTAGCATATTTTCACAATTTATTTGTAGTTTTTGAATTGATAAAATACTATTAATATTTCTTTACTACCTGAAAACTTTTAAATATTATCAAATTATTCTGTTTAAATTTAAAAAAGATTTTTTTTGCGAAATTAAAGAGAGTAATTTGCATCCATTAGAATCCTTTACTAAAATGTGAAAAATTATTTTTTTAGTTAATTTAATTCTAAAGAATAAAAACTTACCTCTTGGAAATCTTTTCAATGAGATAATTATTAGGATTTATACTGAATGAAAGTGTTTTCTATTTGTACTTTTGCATAAAGTAATTTCGTGAATCAAATTAACTGTAAGTAACCTACAAGTTTAAAAAGATTCTCTTTTGTTAATTTTGTTTTCCACAATACTTTTTCTAAAATATTAATAAATTGAAAAATCTTCAAAAACTACTTTAAATTAATTAAAATTTAAAAAATATTATATTTTATATTAATTGTCTGGAAAAATTTCCCAGTATTAAAAAAAATCATCTTATTCCAAAAACACATTATTTTAGATTGAACTTACAATATAAAAAAAAAATTCTCTGCTTTTAAGGAGTATGATAAGATATCGAATATAAAAATCAAGTAATATTTTTGTTTATTTTTAAAAAAATGCTTAAAATATTCTAAATTTATTTAAATTTATAAAATTATTTTATTTAATTTTAGAAAAAGCCTCTTTATAATTTTTTTTTCTGATACCAGTTATTTAGTTAAATTTTATGACGCACATTTAAGAGATTCAGTGTTCACACAAATACGCCGTTGTGTATAATAACAATAAGAATAAAAAAGGAGTTATGTCAGACTAGAGGAAAATTAGAAAAACGCTGCTATCAGATTTGAGTGACAGGCTATTCTCATTAATACAAAACACTAATTTCATGTTATATAAATATCCACAACACTGCTTATCTACTGTCACATTTGAGTGATAGGTTGTTATTACGTAAACTTGTTAAAGAATATATATTCCTTTCACCTGGAAACGAAATGCTACATTTATACTCGTGGAAAAAATGCTACACCCTCCATCTCTGATTAATTTTCAACTCTATGCCGTCGCTAAACTTCTACAAAATATTACCACATGAAATAAAATTGAAGTGAATGAATATAAAATCAATACATATTGAAATGAACATAAAATCATTTAGATATTTTTATGAATATAAAGTTTTTATATTTTATAAAAAATATATAAATTCGAATACTATATTCATTATTTCATTTTCAAGGAATAAGAATGAATAAATATCTTCAAATTATATAAACGTAACTAATCTTTAATAAATTAGTAAACTATAATGATTTTAAGCTAAACTATAAACTATCTGATAAACTATAAACTATCTGACTGTATCTGATAAAGTAAACATAATTTGGTAATGGATTAGTTAAAAATAATTTTGATGAATAGGTAGCACGTAATAGCACTTAAATGTACTTTGATTTTGGAAATATTAATGCATAAGGAAACATTTGATTTAGAAAAAAAAAATAATTTAACCATTACTTAAATTAACTAAAAGTAATTCCTAATGACATTTGGAATTATATACTAAAAGAATAAAATGTTGATGTTTAATAAAAATATGTAAAAAGTGCTGCCCAAAACATTTTATATCATTTATTCAAAGAATAAGACAAAAATGAAAATGTTAGAAATGTATACATAAATAATTCTAGAGTTTTAAATTCATTGTATATGGAATACGAAAAACTTAAACAAAAACTGTTTTCATATTCACTTGTTTCGACAAATATCTCTGCGGAAAGAAAAAGGAAATATCCATCTTTTTAGCATTTTTATTGCGAACCAACAATAAGCGTAACAGTTAAACTTTTTATTCACTCAAATACGAAGCATTTTATTGTTTTCTTTTTGTTTTAAATAGCTTGGAAAAGTTGTAAAATGTAATGTTTTACGGTTAGAAACATTTTATTATGCATATGTAGTTTTGTGAATATACTACATCGTAAAATACTGTTTGTATTTCAGTGGATATATGGATGGCAAGCTGCATTTGATGTGAACATGCTTTAGGCCTATTGGAATCGAAATAATTTCATGTGATCGCCATTTTTTTTCTTGCAGAAGTAGAGTTTTATTCAATGTTTTTTAGCGTGAGAGAAATTTCTGGCACAGTCAGCAGTTGAATGATGCTAAGTTATAGCTCTGTATTCAAAAGAAGAGCAGAATCGAATATAAAAAGAATCTTATGACCTAGCTATGAACACAATTTGTTTTTCTTGGCAGCTTGGTCTTTGTTGAAGAAAAAGAATGGTTTCTTTAAAGAATGTTTTTCTTAGAAATGAACTTAATAATATTTTGTTTATTGTTGTTTAATTATATATCGAATTTTATAGTTTCAATATTTCTCTTTATCTTTGCATCACTCTTGAATTAAATTGTAGAATTAACGAAAAATCTAGAAATTATTATTCTCTTTTGTTTATCCTTTCATTTATCTTTTTTTATCATATTATCTTTTTTTTTATCATATATCGATTTTTATAACTTCAGTATTTCCCTTATTTGTACATAAAACTCGAATAAAATAATTAAATTATTAACATAATTTGGTAATGGATTATTTAAAAAATAATTTTGATGTACTTGTGTATTTTAATTGCAAATAAATAAATTTTTATTTTGAAAATATTAATATATAAGAAAACATTTGATTTAAGAAAAATAATTTAGACATTGCTTAAAGTAACTAAAAGTAATTCTTAATGTCTTTTGGATTTAAATGCTAAAACGTTGATGTTTAATAAAAATATATAAAAAGTGCTACCAAAAAAATTTAATACCATCTATGCTAAGAAAATAAAACAAAAAAAGAAAATATTAGCAATATACTAGTATATGAACAGCACTTAAATGTATTTTGATTTTAGAAATATTAATATATAAGAAAACATTTGATTTAAGAAAAAATAATTTAACTATTGCTTAAAGTAACTAAAAGTAATTTATAATGTCTTTTGGATTTAAATATTAAAACGAATAAAACGTTCATTTTTAGTAATAAAAATATGTAAAAAGTGCTGCCAAAAACATTTTATACAATTTATTCAAAGAATAAGACAAAAATGAAAATGTTAGAAATGTATACATAAATAATTCTAGAGTTTTAAATTCATTGTATATGGAATGCGAAAAACTTAAACAAAAACTGTTTTCATATTCACTTGTTTCGACAAATATATCTGCAGAAAGAAAAAGGAAATATCCATCTTTTTAGCATTTTTATTGCGAACCAACAATAAGCGTAACAGTTAAACTTCTTATTCATTCAAATACGAAGCATTTTATTGTTTGCTTTTGTTTTAAATAGCTTGGAAAAGTTGTAAAATGTAATGTTTTACGGTTAGAAACATTTTATTATGCATATGTAGTTTTGTAAATGTACTACATCGTAAAATACTGTTTGTATTTCAGTAGATGTATGGATTGTATGCTGCATTTGATGTGAATATGGTTTAGGCCTATTGGAATCGGAATAATTTCATGTGATCGCCCTTTTTTTTCTTGCAGAGGTAGAGTTTTATTCAATGTTTTTTGGCGTGAGAAAAATTCCTGGCACAATCAGCAGTTGTTTGATGCTAAGTTATGGCTCTGTATTCAAAAGAAGAGCAGAATCGAATATAAAAAAGTCTTATGACCTAGCTATGAACACAATTTGTTTTTCTTGGCAGCTTTGCCTTTGTTGAAAAAGAATGGTTTCTTAAGAGAATGTTTTTCTTGGAAATAAAGTTAATAATTTTTTATTTGGGTTTCTATTTTTTTTTTGGGGGGAATTCCCCTAAATTGTGTAATTTTCAATTATAACATAATGTAGGATGAATTCAGTATCTCGAATATTGTTTATCCTTTCATTTATCTTTTTTATTATACTATCATCTATTTTTTATTATACATCGATTTCTATGGTTTCAATATTTTACTTCATTTGAATTAATTAATCTTGAATTAATTAATTGTAGAATTAACAAATAATTAAAAAATTATTATTCTCCATTGTTTATCATTTCATATATCTTTTTTTATTTTAATATCATCTATATTTTTATTATATATATCTATTTTTATTATTTCAATAATTCACCTTATTTGTACATCAATTTTAATATAATTAATAATATTAGTTAATTAATTAAATATTATTATTCTCGCTTGTTTATCCCTTCATTTACCTTTTTTTTATTTATTATCATCTTTTTTTTTTATTATATATCAATTTATTTCAATATTTCACATTTAAAAAATAACTCAATGTAATTAATGCCTAAATCTTGAATTAAATAATTGTAGAATTTACAAAAAAGTAAGCGTTATTATTCTCTCATATTTATACTTTTCAGATTTTTGTTAATTGATCAATAAATAGAATAATATGGTGAAAAATATTAGGTTGGGGAAAAAGAAATCCATTATTTTTATATGAGCTTCAGGACTTTATTTAACATGCTTCGGATTGTCCGATTTGGGTCAAATATGCACCGTTTTGTTGTATGATTTGTTGCCATTTTAAAGGTAACTTCATAATGCCTCTCTCATAGAAGTCCTGGTCTCTATTTGCAAAAAACTCTAGTAGTCGATTTTCACAATCCTCCCTAGATGCCAATTTTTTATCATTAAAGAAATTTTGCAATGCAAGAAAAAGATGATAATCGCTTGGTGCCAAGTCCGGACTGTATGGCGCATGCATTAAAACTTTCCAACCAAGCTCCCGAAGTTTCTGGCGAGTCACTGTAGATGTGTGTGGCCTAGCGTTGTCCTGGTGGAACACGACACCTCTCCTGTTGGCCAATTCTGGTCGTTTCTGGTCAATCGCTATCTTCAAACGGTCCAGTTGTTGACAGTAGAGATCAGAATTTAGCGTTTGGCCATATGGAAGCAACTCATAATAAATAATCCCCTTCCAGTCCCACCAAATGCATAACAGAACCTTCCTGGCCGTTAGTCCTGGTTTGGCCACCGTTTGAGGTGCTTCACCGCTCTTTGACCACGATCGTTTTCGCACAGGGTTATCGTATGTGATCCATTTCTCATCTCCAGTCACCATCCGTTTAAGAAATGGGTCTATGTCATTCCGTTTGGCCAAGGCTTCGCAGATGGAAATTCGATCCATCATGTTTTTCTGTTAATTGGTGTGGCACCCAAACATCGAGCTTCTTTTTGAATCCAGCTTTGTGTAAATGGTTTAAAACTGTTTTATGGTCGATTTTTAGCTCCTGGGCGATGTTACGACTGCTAACATGCCGGTCAACTTCGATCATTTCTCCGATTTTATCGACATTTTCGACGACCGGCCTACCTGTGCGAGGTGCATCTTTAACATCAAAAATTCCTGAACGGAATCTACGAAACCAAAATTGCACATAATTGGCTGTTACAGTATCGGAACCATAAACACCATTCACAATTTTAGCCGCCTGGCTTGCATTTTCGCCTTTGTCAAAGAAAAACTGTAAAATGTACCGAATTTTCTCTTTGTTCACTTCCATTTTTAACACCCTGCAACTCCCAACTGAATGGACCAAACAAAAAACAGAAAAAGAATTATTTTAGTACGAAGTGCCACCTTTCCAACGAGCATAAATCTGAAATTTTTTAATTGATACTTTACGTGATATCGATCACTACAGCCATCTATCGAAAAAATAATGGATTTCTTTTTCCCCAACCTAATATATCATTAATGAATTAAAAGTTTTTTTAATAGCTCTACTACTGTGTGAGTAAATTGTATTAAAGGCTTAAAAATGAATTATTAAATGGTAGCTATGGTAGATTTTTATTAAATGGTAGCTATGGGCAAAAAGAAATTAATAATGTGAAATAATAGCATTAATAATTAAATTTCAACACTATTTTAAAACTGAGAATTTCATTAATATTTAATAGAATGTAAAATTATAATTCTTTTTCCGATAAAAAGTGGATTTAGAATATTCTATGCATATATTTGTATTGCACTTAAAATCTTTTAAGGAAGTACAATACAAATAAATCGTGTTTTATGCTATATATATATGACTTTATATTTAAGTAATGGTGAGATAATTATCAGTTAACACTATTAACACTTAACACTATTTTCTGCCTAATTAAAATCATACGAAAATGCCACTTTCTCAAAACACCATTAATTATTTTAAAGATAAATCTTATTTGCATAAAATTAAATTCCTTGAGGAGATTAAAAACTGAGAAAAAGAGACATTCATAACTTATATTACGGAGAATTAAATGTGTTTACGTGTCGTTTATTAAATGCAGTTAATCTAGTGGTATAATTTTTCTTAATTTATAATTGATTTTACATCCGCAATAACCGTGCAAAGTTATCAAATAATTTATTTGAAACATTTATTGTTATTATTTTATTATCCTTTTTTAACTTCTGAAAAAATAATTTAAAAAATTTTTTTTTCGATCAACAGTTTTTTTAAAGTGCATTTTATTAAATTGTCCTGGAATTATTTACGTAATAAATTGCTAATTTCATACATAATAAATAGTTCCTTTGAAATAAAGTAAACATTATTTTTAACTATTCTGTTTCTTTTGGTTACTTTTCGAAAAATTCTTTTTTCAAGAACCAAAAAAATTATCATTATAAGTTCATTCAAATAATTTTAAAACAAGATAACTTATATATTGAATATTTAATTTAGAAAGGCAAAAATTATATTAAAAATCATTGTAGTACTGAACATTATTATTGTAGTGTAGTGTATAGAAACCAGAATGTAACTGGGGTATGGTTGAGTTGAGATACTTGAAGTACAGGTTTTAGAATTCACAGCATCATTTGCACACACACCACACCCAAACAATTAGAGACATTCAATATTTAACACATTTAAAGACAAATAATTATAGATTCGTGGAAGGATTCCAATTCTAAGCCAAAAACCTGATACTCAGCTAAA
>BPLQ01000551.1:271645-308069 GCA_021605075.1 Caerostris darwini | reverse complement strand
CAAAATTTTCTTTGTGTATTATTAAAAAGAAAAAGACAGATGGTTTCAACCTATAACAGTAAGCTTTGTGACTGTAAGCTTTCTTTAATGTTATTGTTTCATTCTTCAAGAACAAAAAGACTAGAGAAGTAATACAAATATTTTAGACATTGAAACTATTCCTTTATAATAAGTTTGTTTTATCGCTTTATTCTCTTTTTTTCCACACTTTAGGCTAATTAAACAGTGACCTACAGTTTAAAGTAGATTCCGAATCACTAACAAACATCCATCCCACCGCCATGTTTCGAATTTGAAGCCTGTGGCATCAAAGACCAGAGCGTTAGCCAGTTGGCCATCAGGTCGCTTGTTTATAATAATAAGTAAATAAATATTGAATACAAACAATAATAATAATTTTCTTGTAAAGTATTTTTTTGGTGTGATCAGTAATGTTCTCTTAACACCAACAAAGACACTACTATTATTTTTTGTTAATTTTATGGAATATAATTCCAAAATCTATTGAAAAACATAATAATATCATTATTTACTTACCAAGTTATAAAAAGAAAAAAATATTTCACAGTCATAAAAAAACCCCAATATTTTATGTAGAAATGCATAGATTGAAATGAGTGTTTCTTCTCGCAGGTGGCTATTTAATATTTGCTACAACAAAAATGATCAATTATACGTCCTGATTATGTATATGCTGATAAATATTTCTTTATTTACGTATACGTTATAAAGTTTTTATGCGATTATATAAAGATTTTATATAAAGTTATAATAGATCGATAATATTTAAATTGAAATTGTTCGAAAACTGAATTTCATCAGCAAGCAATTACAATACAGCAAGGTTTATTGATGAATGTATTACATAACAACATGTTAACACCAAATAAAAACGAACTGACGAGGCAAAATATATTATTGAAGCTTTACTGAATGTACCTATAGACATATTTTTCCTTGGGATATAAGCTTTTGAGAAGACCCATCTCCTTGTAAACCCACAAATTACAAACATGCTTATTTTACGATGCTGATTTTGTTAGTGCTAACACTCAGACAATGGAAGAACACAAATTAAAAACACGGGCATGGGCATTGTAGGGCATGGATAATAATGCCACAGCTGTTAGTTTTCGCATTCTTGAAGCTCATTCAATAACGACGTTGTTCTCCCAAAGGAAAGCGTGGATATTAATGGCAATAAAACACAGAACCTGGGGCTTTACTTTCCGAGATCTTCCCTCAATGCTAACCATTACTTCCTGAAGTTATCAGGAAAAGGGATAATGCTCAAGAATTCGAACTCGTTCACTGGAGCGAATCCTTTCTGAAAAGAATATTTGTGTTGTAGTTTTCGTGGGGTAACGATGGAAATTAAGAGAAGGCTTACAAAAGGAGACACATAAATTGATGGCCGGGCTTCAAACATAATTTTCCTCTTTCAGAAAAATAGATATTTTCCTTTCTACCAAGTGCTGCATATATCTCTCAAAATGTTTATGATGTCTATTCTATATTTAGAAAGCATTGCCATAAAATATTTTTTTCACCCGTTCAAAATGTTACTGCTTTTTTATAATGATTTGATCAATTATTTTAAATTCAGGAAATTTTTTAAAAATTTATTTTAATATTTAAAATATTCGGTGTTATTCTTTTCATAATGATAATAGAAAAAAGAAATAAATATTCATTATTTCAATTTTTTAAAGGAAAATATATAGCATTTTATTTAAAATATCTTTAATTTTGAATTATTTGCCTGTGTAAAATCGCCTTCCTAAATTATTAATTCTTTAATAATTTAATAATTATTTAATTTATTATTACAATTATTAACTATGTTCTGAAGTATATTTTGCATATTTATTTTATTTACAGTTATACGTTTTCTTGTTATACGTTTGAAAACATGTAAATTAGAAGTTTTTTTAGTCAAAGGAAATCCATTTATATTAATGTTTACAGTGACATGCTGCATAAAATATATTTTATTAATGGTTTATTTGACATTACTATTTTAAGCATGATATTCATTAGGTATAATAAATTATCCAGCAAGAGTTTTTCTATATGTGTCTTACATGTTTAAAATTTGTGTGACATTTTTTTCTACTGGATTTTTATTGTTTTACTTGGCGAGTGGCCAAAAATAAAAAAAATCTTATTGCATACTTTTAATGAAATAAAAACATAATAAATAATGTTTTGTTTATAGTATTTTGCATTTACCAGCATAAAGTTAATATTTACAAATAATAATATAATATAAGTAAATTTTGACAGGTTACAATTTGGAAATTATATCAAAAAGAAATCTGATTTGTTTTTTACGAATTTTACAATTTTTTATCCACACACTAAATTGCCGAAATAATTATCGTTACCTTTTGATAGTTAAATAAAATTAACTATGTAACCGTGCTTCCTCATACGCCCTAAAGAGCGCCTCCTGCCGCGTTCAGGAGAAATGGTCAGTAGGCCTCAAGACTCTCATCCGAGAGGAAGTATAGAGCAACCGGCACTGCCGTTGAGAAACATTTAGTTCGCAATCTTTCATCCCGAGAGGAAATATTCTTTATTTTTGGCTTAGAAGTGGAATCCTTCCACGAATCTTTAATTGGATGACTTTAAAAGTGTTACATGTTGTATGCTTTAATTGTGTGTATGTGGTAATTGTGTAAATAGAGATATGACTTCTCAAACCTGTGTCTTAAGTGTCAACCGACCCCGCCCAGTAACAATCCAGCTGCACAAATAATGACAATACTACAAAGATTCTAAGTCTAATATTTCAAGTATTACATAAAAGACATAATATTAGAAGAAATTTGTTTTCATTATTACATAATTTGTAAATATTTCAGTGATCGAGATTAAAAAATTTTTTATTATAGCCAGTATTCTACGAAGGTATATTCGAATACTACTGCTTGTGCTAAACTTCGATCTTTGTAAAACTAGGCAAGACCTAATAAAAAAACGATTGCTGGCTATAACAATAGCATTACCTTTTAACAGAAAGCTGTGAATGATAGCAAACTATCCTCAACTTATCTCCATGAACAGCTGAAAGTTATCAACACGTATAAACATTTGGCTGCTATTGAAAAAAAAGTTTGTTAAAAGGCATAAGCCAAGTGCATCAAATATTAATTCGAATTATAACGATGTTAATACTGATAAAGCTAAAATAACTGAGAGAAGTCAAATAACAGATCATTATAACTTACACTGCCAAAAGGCGTACATAAAAAATAATTTCAATGCACGTTCGGGGCAACGGGCATTGAAATTATATTTTTAGAACGGGAAATTGTTTAAATACAAGTAATATAAAAAAAAAAAAAATTTAAAGTCGATTAGTACTTTTTTTTCCACTATATTGCAGAAAGTCCATTGTAAATAATTTTCATTCATTTTTTTTAAGTTTATCTGGCACCATATATACGTAGATATATGCAGCTTAAATCTAAAAAAACTAAAATTAATTAATTAAATTTAATGAATGAATTAATATTTGAAAAAAATGCATTAACATCCAGTGTCGTCCACTACAAGTTGAAAAAATGCATTTGAACTAGAGTGGAAGAATAAAAAGTATTTTATGAACGATTAAAAATTTGAACAAGATATATATAGGGAGAATGTGAGCTAATAGAAGGAATTGAAAAGGGAACTTTTTACAGAAAACAATGAAAAAATTCTAATCAATTTCATTCATTTTAATAAATGCTATATATAATTCAAATAAATGTTAATTTCAAATAAATATTAACTTCAAATAAATGTTAAATTCAAATAAACATTAACTTCAAATAAATGTTAAATTCAAATAAATGTTAATTTCAAATAAATGTTAATTTCAAATAAATGTTACTTGAGAATAATAAAAAAAGATTGAAAATCACAATATATTTACATTATCAATTTTCCCAGCACTCACATCAATGGTAGGATGTTGTGTTTTGTTGTTGCTATTTCAACCACATGAGAAATTAATTAATGTTGTATTGGAAATATTTTACTTAAATTAAAATAAAAATTCTAATCGGATTCTAACAAAGTAGCATTTAAAACTTAATTATTATTTTTTTTCAAAATCATTATTTACGAATTATAGATTGAATAAAAAAATAAAATACAAGCATTATAGTTTTAAACTGCATAATTACAGAATGATATCAAAAAGAAAAAAAAATCTCATTCATTTTATAATATTTTTTTTTGCTTAACATATAGAATTTCTACCAAAAAAAAAAGCATTCGTTATTTATGATATTATTAAAAAAGAAGACAAATACATTATAATTAAAAATACAAGACATATTTAAAAAAAAAAAAAAAACCGACGAAAATGCTAGAATCGGCAACAAAATAACTCACACAGCTCAATCATTATTAATCATTCTGAGCTCTTACTTTGCACATGAGCGTAACACGAGATTCGGAAGTAAAAAAAAAAAATGAAAGAAAGTGCAATTAATATAATTCTTTTTTACAAGATACAAAAAAAGTAAATAACAGAGACGTATATTTAATTTTATCTTCTTTTCTCATTTCACATTGGCAAGCGCTTTTTCATCCCTTTCGTTTTTGATAAATGAGTTTTTTTTTAGGTAAACGAATACATCACTGCAGAACGGAAATGGAAACAATTTTTTGATGCAAAAATTCAGTTACTTTTTCTATTTTATGAGAAATGATCCACTAAATGATTGACTCAGAGTTATATTCAAGTAATATGTTCTTGAAGTGTATGAAGATATTAAAATCAGCCGTTCTTTCTCGTTTTTTTTTCAATTCCTACTATTAGTTCACACTCTCCCTATATATATATCTTGTTTAAATTTTCAATTGTTCATAAAATACTTTTTATTCATCCACTCTAGTTCAAATGCATTTTTTTTAAACTTGTAGTGGATGACACTGGATGTTAATGCAGTTTTTTCAAATATTAATTCATTCATTAAATTTAATTAATTAATTTTAGCTTTTTTTAGATTTAAATTGCATGTATCTACCAATAGATGGCGCCAGATGTAAGAGGGAAATTTCAACTTGAAATGAAAACCTTTCTTTTTTTCAATTCCTACCATTACTTTACACTCTCCCCATATATATTTATATATCTTGTTCAAATATTAATTCATTAATTAAATTTAATTATTTTAATTAATTGTTACTTCAGAATAATAAAAAAAGATTGAAAATCACAATATATTTATATTTTCAATTTTTGCACCTGTCACATGAATGGTAGGCTGTTGTGTTCTGTTGTTGCCATTTCAACCACATAAGAAATGTAATTAATTAATGTTGCATTGGTAATATTACACTTAAAATAAAATAAAAATTCTAAGAATTCTAATTGGATTCAAACAAAGAATTTAAAACTTAATTTTTTTTTGTTTTTCCTCCAAAATCATTATTTACGAATTATATATTGAATAAAAAGAATAAAATACTAGCATTACAATTTTAAACAGCAAAATTACAGAATGATATCAAAGAGAAAAAAAAAAAAGAACTCATTCATATGATAAATTTCTCTTTTTTTGCTTAACGTACAGAATTTCTACCAAAAAAAAATCATTCGTTATTTATGAATTTATTAAAAAAAAAGAAGACAAATACTTTATAATTAAAAATAAAAGACATTTTAAAAAAAAAAAAAAAAACCCCAGTTGAAAATGCTAGAATCAGCAACTAAATAATTCATACAGCCTGTTCATTAACTGTCAGCAATTTTTATTTGAGGATTCAAAACGTCTCAATCATTATTAATCATTCTGAGCTCTTACTTTGCACATGAGCGCAACACGATACTCAGAAACACAAAAAAGAAAGAAAGTGCAATTAATATAATTATTTTTAAAAAATAAAATTAAATATACGTCTAGGCCATTTTTTTGTATCTTCTTTTCTCATGTCACATCGGCGAGTGCTTTTTCATCCCTTTCGTTTTTGATAAATGAGGTTTTTTTTTTTTCAGGTAAACAAATATGTCACTGGTGAACGGAAATGGAAATAATTTTTGATGCAAAAAATCAGTTACTCAGTTACTCTTATGTTCTACTAAAAATTCAGTTATTATCTTAAATAAATGTTAAATTGAAATAAATATTAAATAAATGTTTACTTCAAATAAATTCAAATAAATGTTAAATAAACGTTAAATAAATGGAAAATTCAAATAAATATTGAATAAATATTAAATTTACATAAATTAAAAAAATTTTAAATTCAAATAAATGTTGAATAAATATTAAATTCAAATAAATGCTACTTCAGAATAATAAAAAAGATTGAATATCACAATATATTAACATTATCAATTTTTATAGCGCTCACATCAATGGTAGGATGTTGTATTTGGTTGTTGCCATTTAAACCACATAAGACATGTAATTAATTAATGTTGTATTGGTACTATTCTACTTCTAATTATTTCTTTTATTTTCTTTGCAGAGCATGTGCTCTATTAAATTTATTTCTTTTTAATTTTAAACTTATTGAATATTCTAAAATTATGTAAAATATTAATAAAAATTATGATATGGAGGTACAGGGGTACTCCAATAAATTCCAGCCTATACCACCAGGTAAAATAAAATAAACCAATAGCCTATAAACTACCACTAGTATATAAACCACCAGCCTAAACACCAGGTACCCTAGGCACTCCTATAAATGTTACATTACGTAATATTCGTTGCTAAATTACTCCAGTCGTTACGTTACGTAATATTCCACTTAAATTAAAACAAAAATTTTAAAAATTCTACTTGGATTCAAACAAAGCAGCATTTGAAACATTTTTCTAAAATCATTATTTACGAATTATATATTGAATAAAAAAAATAAAATACTAGCATTATAATTTTAAACAACATAATTATAGAATATCAAAAAGAAAAAAAAATCTCATTCTTTTTATGAAACTTTTTTTGCTTAACATACATAATTTCTGCCAAAAAAAAGCATTCGTTATTTATAAAATTATTAAAAAAAAAAGACAAATACTTTATAATTAAAAATACAAGACATATTTAAAAAAAAAAAACCCGATGAAAATGCTGTACTCGGCAAAAAAATAACTCATGCAGCTTGTTCATTAACTGTCAGCATTTTTATTTGAGCATTAAAAACGTCTCAATCATTATTAATCATTCTGAGCTCTTACTTTGCACATGAGCGTTACACGAGATTCAGAAGCAAGCAAAAAAGAAAGGAAGTGCAATTAATATAATTCTTTTTAGAAGATAAAAAAAAAAAGTAAATAGCAGAGACATTTTATTTTCTCATTTCACATCGGCGAGTGCTTTTTCATCTGTTACGTTTTTGATAAATGAGGGTTTTTTTTTTTGGTGGTAAACGATTATATCACTGCCGAACGGAAATGGAAACGATTTTTGGATGCAAAAATTCAGTTACTTTTATTCTATTTTATGAGAAGAATCCATCAAATGATTGACTTAAGAGTTATTTCCCAAGGAATATTTTCTTGAAGTGTATAAAGGTCATAAAATCAGCCATTATTTTACATTTTTTTAATAAATAGATTGGGTAACTTCATTTGTACATAAAAATGAATTATATTAAATTTTGTTTAATATATTACGAATTTTAAAAAAATGAAATTTTAAATTACAATATATTTGAATACATTACGAATTTTTCAATGATGATTTTTGTTCTGTGTCTAGATAAAAGGAAATTTTTATAGAAAACAAGGAAAAAAATTCTAACAAATTTTATGTATTCAAATAAATGTTATATATAATTCAAATAAAATTAACTTCAAACAAATGTTAAATAAATGTTAAATTCAAATAAATGTTACTTCAGAATAATAAAATAGAGGAGAGGAGTAGGATTTTGTGCTTTGTTGTGGCCATTTCAACCACATAAGAAATGTAATTAATTACTGTTGTATTAGTAATATTCCACTTCTAATTATTTCTTTTACTTTCTTTAAAGAGCATGTGCTCTATTAAATTTATTTCTTTTTAATTTTAAATTTATTGAATTTTCTAAAATTATGTACCCTAGGTACTACAATTAAACACCAGCCGTTACGTTATGTAACATAATATTCCACTTAACTTGAAACAAAAATT
Organism: Caerostris darwini; assembly: GCA_021605075.1. Taxonomy (NCBI): domain Eukaryota; kingdom Metazoa; phylum Arthropoda; class Arachnida; order Araneae; family Araneidae; genus Caerostris; species Caerostris darwini. Next base: position 299,946 of record BPLQ01000551.1, on the reverse strand, counting down.
TTTAAAATTCTAATTGGATTCAAACAAAGCAGCATTTAAAACTTTTTTCTAAAATCATTATTTACGTATTATATATTGTATAAATAAATAAAATATCAGCATTATAATTTTAAACAATACAATTACAGAATGATATCAAAAAGAAAAAAAAACTCGTTTAATTGATAAATTTATTTTTCAATTCAGACTATCAGTTCATTTGATAAATTTCTTTCATTTTTTGCTTAATATATCGAATTTCTGCCAAAAAAAAAAGCATCCGTTATTTATGAATTTATTAAAAAAAAGTAGACAAATACTTTATAATTAAAAATACAAGACATATTTGAAAAAAAAAAAGATGAAAATGCTAGAAACGGCAGTAAAATAACTCATACAGCTTATTCATTACTGTCAGCAATTTTTATTTGAGGATTAAAATCGTCTCAATCATTATTAATCATTCTGAGCACTTACCTTGCACATGAGCGTAACACGATATTCAGAAGCACAAAAAATGAAAGAAAGTGCAATTAATATAATTCTTTTTAGAAGATACAAAAAAAAAAAAGTAAATAGCAGAGACGTATATTTAATTTTATCTTCTTTTCTCATTTCACATCAGCGAGTGCTTTTTCATCTGTTACGTTTTTGATAAATGAGGTTTTCTTTTTTTAAGGTAAACGAATATGTCACTGCCGAACGGAAACGGAAACAATTTTTTGATGCAAAAATTCAGTTACTTTTTTTTTATTTTATGAGAAAGAATCCATCAAAAGATTGACTAAGAGTTATTTTCAAGGAATATGTTCTTGAAGTGTATGGAGATATTAAAATCAGCCATTATTTTGTGTTTTTTTAATAAATAGATTAATGTAAAAATATAGCTTCTTAATTACACGAAGTGAATTATTTTAAATTTCGTGTTGATGTGGTTGTTGTTGCCATTTTAAACATATAAGAATGTAATCAATTAATGCTGTATTGATAATATTCAATTTAAATTTAAAAAAATTATAATTGGATTCAAACACAGCAACATTTAAAATATAATTATTTTTTTTCTAAAATCATTATTTAGGAATTATATATTGAATAAAAAAATAAAATACTAGCATTATAATTTTAAACAGCATAATTACAGAATGATAGCAAAGAGAAAAAAAAAACTCATTTAATTGATAAATTTATTTTTCAATTCCTACTATCAGTTCACGCTCTCCCTATATATATCTTGTTCAAATTTTCAATCGTTATTAAAATACTTTTTATTCATCCACTCATGTTCAAATACATTATTTTTGAACTTGTAGTGGATGACACTGAATGTTAATACAGTTTTTTCAAAAAAATAATTTATTAATTAAATTAAATTAATTAGTTTTATTTTTATTTTTTTAGATTTAAGCTGCATGTATCTGCCAATAGACGGCGCCAGATGTAAGAAGAAAATTTCAACTTTAAATGAAAACCTTTCTTTTTTTCTATTCCTGCTATTAGTTCACACTCTCCCTACATATATATTTATATATCTTATTCAAATATTAATTCATTAATTAAATTTAATTAATTTAATTAAATATTACTTCATAATTATAAAAAGATTGAAAATCGCAATATATTTACATTATCAACTTTTGCACCTCTCACACCAATGGTAGGATGTTGTGTTTCGTTGTTGCCATTTCAACCACATAAGAAATGTAATTAATTAATGTTGTATTAGTAATATTCCTCTTAAATTAAAACAAAAATTCTAAAAATTCTATTCGGATTGAAGCAAATCAGCATTTAAAACTTAATTTTTTACTCAAAATCATTATTTACGAATTATATATTGAATAAAAAAAAATAAAATACTAGCATTGTAATTTAAAACAGCATAATTACAGAATGACATCAAAAAAGAAAAAAAAAACTCATTCATTTCATACATTTCTTTTCTTTTTCTTTTTTTTTTGCTTAACATGCAGAATTTTTATCAAAAAAAAGCATTCGTTATCAATTTATTAAAAAAAAGACAAATACTTTATAATTAAAAATACAAGACATATTTAAAAAAAAGATGAAAATGCTAGAATCGGCAACAAAATAACTCATATAGCTAGTTCGTTACTGTCAGCAATTTTTATTTGAGGATTAAAAACGTCTCAATCATTATTAATCATTCTGAGCTCTTACTTTGCACAACACGATATTCAGAAGAAAAAAAAAAAAAAAAAAAGCGCAATTAATACAATTCTTTTTAGAAGATACAAAAAAAAGTTGAGACGTATATTTAATTTTATCTTCTTTCTTCATTTCACATCAGCGATTGCTTTTTCATCTGTTACGTTTTTGATAAATGAGGGTTTTTTTTTGAGGTAAACGAATATGTCACTGCCGAACGGAAATGGAAAAAAATTTTTGATGCAAAAATTCATTTACTTTTATTCTATTTTATGAGAATAATCCATCAAATGATTGACTTTGAGTTATTTTCAAGGAATGTTTTCTTGAAGTGTAAGAAGATATTGAAATCAGCCATTATTTTACGTTTTTTTTTAATACAGATTGGGTAATTAAGAAGCTATATTTCAACATAAAAGACAATTATTCAAAATTTTAATAAATACATTACGAATTTTTAAGAAATGTAATTTTTACACCTATAACAAATGTAGTTGTTTGGTGATATTAAAAGTTACTTCAAAGGAGAAAACTTGAAACTCGGTGATGCACAGGTTGCGCGAAATATAATTCCTCTCCGAGTGAAAATCTATAAGCCAACTAATTTATATATTTACACTATCAATTTTTACAGCAATCACATCAGTGTTAGGATGTTGTGTTTTGTTGTTGCCATTTCAACCACATAAGAAATGTAATTAATTAATGTTGTATTGGTAATATTTCTTTTAAATTAAAACAAAAATTCTAAAAATTCTAATCGGATTCAAATAAAGCAGCATTTAAAATTAAATTTTTTTTTCCAAAATCGTTATTTGCGAATTATATATTGAATAAAAAAAAATAAAATACTAGCATCATAATTTTAAACAGCATAATTACAGAATAATATCAAAAGATAAAAAAAAAACTCATTCATTTAATAATTTTTTTTTCTTAACATACAGAATTTCGACCATAAAAAAAAGCATTCTTTATTAATGAATTTATTAAAAAAAAGAAGAGAAATACTTTATAATTAAAAATACAAGACACATTAAAAAAAAAAAAAAAAACCAAATGAAAATGCTAGAATCGCAACAAAATAACTCAAACAGCTTTTTTCATTAACTGCCAGCAATTTTTATTTGAGGATTAAAATCGCCTCAATCATTATTAATCATTCTGAGCTCTTACTTTGCACATGAGCTTAACACGATATTCTGAAGCAAAAAAAGAAAGAAAGTGATGAAAAAAAAAATTATAATAATTGTTTATAATTTTTTTTAGAAGATACAAAAAAAAAAAAAAAATGTATATATCAGAGACGTATATTTAATTTTATCTCCTTTTCTCATTTCACATCTCACATCGGCGAGTGCTTTTTCATCTGTTACGTTTTGATAAATGAGTTTTTTTTCTTCTAAACGAATATGTCAGAGCCTAACGGAAATGGAAACAATTTTTTTTGATGCAAAAAATCAGTTACTTTTTTCTATCTTGTAAGAAAGTGTCTATCAAATGATTGACTTACGAGTTATTTCCCTGGGAATATGTTCTTGAAGTGTATGAAGATATTAAAATCAGTCATTCTTTTATTTTTTAAAATAAATAGATTGGATAATTTTAAAAATATTTTGAAATTTTCTTATTTTTCTCATCATATAAAGGAATGAAAAACAATCGTAATTATATATTTGATATTTAAATAAAAAAAAGGCCTATAATATGTTTTATGTTTTTTAATTATTGTAATGTGCAGGTTTGTCAACCACATTGTAAATGGGTGTGGTTAAACACCGTTGGAGAATTTACAGCTTTATTTACACAAGTACAAACACCATGCACTTACAATTACAGAATGCAATATTTAACGCATTTAAAGACAGATAATTATAGATGCCTGGAAGGATTCCACTTTTAAGCCGAAAACCCGACGCTGAGCTACGCGCAGGATGCGCGAAATATACTTCCTATCCGGAGAAGAGTCTGTAAATCAACTAATGAGTCAGAATGCGTTCAATATATTTTTTCTTGTTATCAGAGATTATTCACTATACGTTTCTCAGCGGAAGTTCAGGTTGCGCTGTACTTCCTCTCAGGAGTGAGTCTCGAGACCGACTGGCTATTTTTCCTGAACGCCATAGGGGTGCTCCAGTGTGTAGGAAAAAGCACGCTTACAGTATTACTTTTTAATGAAAATTTACATAATAAGATTAATAAATAGTAATTATTGCGATCTCCTATAAGTACATAAACAAAATAGATTTTTTTTAAATATTACAAATATAGAAATTAAAAAAAAATTCATTCAAATTCATTTCATGTTAGTTAAAAAATGTGTCGCGATTTTTTACTAATTGATTTAACTATTAAAAATATATTTAAAGACATTAAGACATTATTCATTACGGTTTTATTCCTTAAAAATGTATTCCTTTTATGCAGGCAATATCCTGCATAAAATAATTTTTCTTTGCCATCTTATACTCGCTATTAAATGTAATAAATGTAATGAATGTATGTTCTAGAATAAAGATGGGTATACGAAATGCTTTGAGTAAGATAATGAATATAATTTAATATTCTTACTGAAATAAAATTGCTATTTTAAATAATAATTCAGGAAAACAAATACCATTTTGAAAAACATTGTAGTTTTATTAAGGTATTTTTTGTTTGTTCTGCTAATAATATATGAGTTGCATAAAAATAAAATAAATTAAAAAAATATAATATATATCAAATATATTTCTATTCAAATTATTCGAAAAATAATAATTTACATATTGAACTTGAATAATTGCTTCCCTATGGACATTACAGCATTATATATATATATATTGTTCTTTTATCCAAATGAAAAATATAAAAAAAAAAAAATCAAAATTGTGTTACAATATTATATTTTTTTCTGTAATAATAATAAAACATCTTTTAATAACAGCAAGTTCACAGTACGTCTTTATAGACATAGGACAGATTACAAAAGAAAGAATAAATAAACTAAATTATCTTTTATATCAACGTAGAAAAATAATTTCAATGCCATTTCCAAAACAGTGCTTATTTAGCATCGATTTCTCTTTTTATGATACAAACAACAGAAAATACTTTTTTTTCTTTGCTACAAAAAATATGCCGAATACTAATTTGATTATTTGATTTGGAAAATCTTCTTTATCCATAGTTAGATGGGAGGCATTTTGCCAAAAAACACCGAACAACAACATATGCGAGCCTGATTCTTCCATTTTGTTTATTCGTCGAAGGGCTCTGTTGCCATTTTGGCAGGAAACTCTGCAACATCGTGCATAATCCGATCAATATTCCACTTTCCATATTTCGAAGAAAGAAAAATCTTGTTTTCACTTTTTTTTTCAATCGTATATCGTATTCTGCATATCTCACTGAATTGCCAAAGATAAAAATATATATATACAGTTGGGAATGTATTGTATCTGCCATTCAAGGTAAATTCAGTATCTGGGATACATTTCTTTTGGAATATGCATTTGTATTCTGGTGCATTATTTTATTTTATTTATTTATTTGGCCCATCTCCGGGTGTCAATTCAGCCGTATTCGAAAAATTTATAACAGCGTTTGTCATATTTTTGGAAATTTTGTTTAGTTTTCTCAAGAATGTCAACCTGCCAGTGAAGATCTTAAGAAAGATCTGCTTTGCGTAAGAAGACAGCCGATTTGCAGATCAATCTATTCAACCATACATTTTTAGCCCTTTCAATATAAAAAAATTCCCCTTTAATTTTTTTTTTTTTTTTTTTACAGATTATTGTACAATGTACAATTATGGTGAAGTGTTTTATCTAATAAGTTGAAAATATACGTTATTTTTATTATAGTAATAATTTAGGAAATTAAATAATTTTCGCAGTCTGAAATTAATTCTGAAATTCTGATAATGTAAACTAGACGGATATTGCTTTAACTTCATAATTATTCTAAATACATATTCTTTTTAGAATGTTAATTCCATTTACGTAGCACTTGAAAACAAAGAGATATATACAGTAAATACTGATTTCTATTAAAATATTCATTAAAGGTAATTTCTAATATATTTTTAAAAATGATTCATGGTTAATTATATACACTTTTTTATGCTTGTATAAAAATTAAAAACAAAAATCTTTCTATGACAAGAAAAATTTGTCTTGATTCTAAACATTGAATAGATCTTTTATCCAATTGAAAAATATATGAAAAAGTTTCAAAATTTTGTTACAATATTCTATTTTTTCTACATGTTCTTTCTGTAATAATAATAAAACATCTTTTAATAACAGCGAGTTCATAGTAGGTCTCTATAGACATAGGACAGATAACAAAAATAAACTAAATTATCTTTTATATCAGCATAGAAAAGTACTTTTATTGCCATTTCCAAAAAAATGTTTGCTTAATATTGATTTTTCTCTTTTTGATACAAACAACAGAAGATACTTTTTTTATTTGCAACAAACAATTTTCCATATTTTAATTTGATTATTTGATTTGGAATATTCTTTATCCATAGTTAGATGGGAGGCATTTTGCCCAAAAAACACCGAACAACAACATATGCGAACTTGATTCTTTCATTTCGCTTATTCGTCGAAGGGTTCTGTTGCCATTTTGACATGAAACTCTGCAACATCGTGCATAATCCGATCAATATTCCACTTCTTTTTCCATATTTCGAAGAAAGGAAAATCTTGTTTCCACTGTTTTTTTTTTTCAATCGTATATATCGTATTCTGCATATCTCACTGAATTGCCAAAGATAAAAAAATATATACAGTTGGGAATGTATTGTATCTGTCATTCAAGGTAAATTCAGTATCTGGGATACATTTCTTTTGGGATATATATTTGTATTCTTATGTATTATTTTTTATTTTTTATTTTTTTGGGCCCATCTCCGGGTGTCAATTCAGCCGTATTCGAAAAGTTTATAACAGCGTTTGTCATATTTTTTGGAAACTTTGTTTACTTTTTGTTCAAGAATGTCAACCTGCCAGTGAAGATCTTAAGAAAGATCTGCTTTGCGTAGGAAGACAGCCGATTTGCAGATCAATCTCTTCAACCATAAATTTTTAGCTTTTTCCACATAAAAAAATTCCACTTTGAATTTGTGTTTGTTGCAAAGTATTGTACAATGTACTATTTTGGTGAAGTGTTTTATCTAATAAGTTGAAAATATTGATTATTTTTTATTGTATTTAATAATTTAGGAAATTAAAAAAAAATGATTCGACATCTCGAATTAGTTTGTAACTTCTGGTAATGTAACTTATACTGGAGATTGCTATAACTTCTTAAATATTATAAATACATATTATTTTTAGACTGTTACTTACAATCCCACAACACTTGAAAATAAGTAACTAATTACAGTAAATACTAATTACTTAAATATTTATTAAAGATAATTTTTAACCTGTTTTTATGATTCACTGCTAAGTACATACATTTCTTACACTTGCATAAAAATTAAAAATAATAATTAATTATTTAAGTAACACAGACCATTAAGATTAAAGAAAGAGTTTATAATTTATTAGTTTTCATTAATTTCTCACATAAATATAATTATTCCTTTATAAATTATTTTATTCTATATCTTAATGAATTAGGAAAATTATCTCCATGAAAAATAGAGTAATAAATTATAATGCGTAATTATTAATCTAATACTCAATAATAAATTAAAAGTGATTTTTCTTGTATCATTTCGTAACAAAGACATTTTTAATCATAATTTTGATCTTCAGGTCAAATCGTTACTGTATTTAATTTCAGCGGATTGAATCACTAGTTTACACAACACCCACAAGGATTGGTTTGCCACTCTACGGTCATTTTTTGCATGCAAGGGTTAATGAGACCGGGGCCTATGTTTTAAAATAGGATCTGATGACCGAATGACTACAGCTCTGGTGCTCAGTGTTACAGGTTTCGGGTTTGAGTCCCGGCGGTGACATGGATGATTGTAGTGGTTCGAAATTCACAAGGAGATGGTGTCATGGCAATGTATTTTCTAGAAGTACTTTTTAATAAGTCTTTCTAAGATTTAAATAACATCATTTGTGAATCAAAGTTATCATTTGTCAATCAAAATCAATAACGTACAACCGGTTTCAGCTTAATATGTTATCAATGATCCCTTTTAAATAGTTTTTATTAAGATAATTAGAAGGAACAAGTAACATTCTCCAATTAATCCTGATCAATTTCAATGAAAATTTTAATAGATCAACCCTACAGTGACAATAAAATTTTGTTTTACTTTTTATTCGAAGCTTCATCATTATGAAGGTTTCCATTGTATTCCCTCATTCATGAAAAATAGAATAATAAATACCAGTACTTGACATCAAAAATACCTTTTTATGACGACGAAATTTTTTGGAAAACATTTTTGATTTTCACGTCAAATCGTTACTGTATCTAACAGATTTAGTGTCAGCGTGTTAAAATTTAAGTAATCAACATTACACCAAAATATATTACAGCATACATTATTACATTTCAACATTCCAGTACACTGGAATGTTAGCGTACTTTATCATAAAAAGACTTATTAGAAAGTATTTCTAAGACTTAAAGAATCTCATTTGTGACCATCTCTTTGTAAGCATGTAAGTTCTCGTAGGTACAGATATCGTTTTAATTTAGAGCCAAGATGATCGCTAAGCAAGAGCTCACTTCGTGATTCAGTGGTTAGAATTCCAGCCATTTGGCGTCTTACGTTGGCGACTTATTTCAGTTTTGTAATAATAAAGAAGTGCCATTTAATTATTTTATGAACAGATTACAGATTAATTAAAAATTGCAGTTACCATAAAAGATAAATTTTAAATAAACTTAAACGAAAGAAGACAATCACAATAAGAATAGAAAAAGACGAACAGATGGAGCACCTTATGAACCCCATCAAAGAAATTTTGAAATTCCACGATTGATCAGAGATGATTTTTATTATTGGAGAAGTTTTTTATAGATAAGATTCATTAATAATTCTGAAATTAATTAAATAATTGAAATGTTAATAATTTAAAATAATTCTAAATTAGTAAGTAATTGAAAATAATGCGTTTACGTTGTTCTGTCGATAGTTTATTTACATTCTTTGGAATTCTTCGAACTTCTGGAATATTATTTCTTTCTCTTAGTAATTTTTTAAGAAGTTTTCTGAATACCTTACAATATTATGAACACCTTAATATATTTAAGATACCTTAATATGTTCAGAATCATTTAATATTCTGAATACCTTAATATATTAAAAATATTTTGTCAAAAGTACTATAGTATATTATTATCATATACTATGAGTATTTCATGAGTATTCTTAAGACCTCTTACTCACTTTTAATTAAAAATCAAAATCAACATATAATTTTAACCAATTTCGAAGTATTTTACATTTCCTCAAATGGTCACTCAGTCCAGAAAAAACTGATTTGCTGTCGAAATTCCTTTCGCCCATCTGTCCCCAAAGAATCGGGGAAGGGGGTATGAATTAAGTTTTCTGCTTTATTTTATAATGCTACAAATTGGAATGTGCAAAAATTAATATATGAAAACTGAACTACGAAGGTGTCTACAAATTGTAGCCATTCCGACATTCAAAGAAAAAATAATAGAAATGGAGCCACTAACAAAATAGAGGCTTAATACTTATTTTTTCTGCCAGACTACGAACTCCTCATAACCGGACCTTAACAGTCAAGCCATTTCCAATTAGGACAAAACAACAAGAATTTTCGCCGGAAAATAATTTCTGAAGAAGGAGTTTTTAAATCACATAGATTAATAGATATTCCTTATTAATTCAAATTAAATATTTAGCTTGAGAAATCTGTTGCCTCATGAATATAAATGGTTGATAAACAAAAAGATGGAAATGTGTCTGGCGCCAGATGAGTTATGACTTCCTCATCTGCGTGGGCGTGGGTTACAAGACAGAAATGTAGTTAGTGCGTCTTGGTTTATCAACAGATTTTTTTTGCAGTCCACTGAGATTGTTTGCGTGTGTTTTCAATTCCTTCTATTAGCTCACACTCTCCCTTTATATCAAAACTTCTTGTTAAAAGCTAACAGAGTTATTTTTCGGTACGGGTGATTTCTGATAATGAAACTCAAAATTAATGACTTAATTCTAAAAGAATCCTCACAGAAGAATTCTTTGAATTCTTGTAATTGAAAACCGAACTTGCGTGGCTATAATTAGATACCTTAATACAATCTTTTTTAAGGTAATTATTTCCAAAAAACGCCGGAGCTTACTTCAACTAATTGGATTAAAGAATGCGATGAATCCACCGTGCAGTTTTGTTGTCCAGGGTTAGCAATTCCCGAACAGTAGATAGGGCTTAGTTGGGAAAGAGACTCATCAAAATAAGATATAGTGTCGATTTTTATTCATTTTTCTTTGCAGCTATCTAATCTCATTCTCTCTGTTGATCAAGTTTTTTTTCTCTGTCTTTATGTGCTTTCAGGATTCTAGATCCGATTATAAACTGGGGCAACTGTTTCTTTCTCGTCTTCATTTGGACTGGGACTCATTGAGCATGTAATGCGTTGTTTTTTTTGCCAATTGGATTTTCTTCTGTCTCTTTTTTGTTTGCTGGCACAAGCGCTGAAGAGAATTTGAGAGAATTTTTTTGTTTTTTTGATTAAAATTTTTTTTTAAATTGATGACAGTGTGCACGGTTCTTCTGAAATGAACGATAATATGCCAAGTTTTTTTTTCTTAATTTCTGCTATTAGTTCATACTCTCCTTATATATATCCTGTTCAAATTTTCAATCGTTCATAAAATATTTTTTGTTCATCCACTCAAATTCAAATACGTTTTTCTAAACTTGTAGTGGATGACACATGATGTTAATACAATTTTTGCAAATATTAATTTATTAATTAACTTTAATTAATTATATTTATTTTTTTCGATTTAAGTTGCATATATCTACCAATAGATGGCGCCAGATCGACTTAAAAAATGAATGAAAATTATTTGTAAAGGACTTTCTGCAATATAGCGAAAAAAAAGTAGAAATTGTCTTTAAAATTTCTTTTTATATTACTTGTTTTGTATGTGAAGACCATAATATTGAACTTCGTGCGTGAACAAGAGTGGCCATTTCAACGTTTTGGATTGTTAAGGCTCGTTCCCACCGAGACGAGAGACGTGATATAGCGAAGGGAGATATTCAAGAGACAAGCGAGAAAATTTTTTCTACCCCTTCACAGCGAAACGTTAGAAATAGCATTACGCCTTGTGAAGTTCCGCTTCGAGTTGAAAGTTGGCCAACTCGGAGCGGTGCATTGCAAACCGGTTTCAGGCAAACGCGGTAATGCTAGTGATTGGTCAAATGTTTTCGCTTGCATCTTCTCGCCTCGGTGGGAACGAGCCTTTAAGAGTTCAGAGTAGGTGCTGGACATCAGACAGACATTTTATCTCGAGATGTAGATCCAGAAAGACTATTGAACCACAAATTGTGGTGGAACGACCTAGACTTTCTTACTGGCAATGACTGTCCTGGTCGAGATATTACAATTTTTAGGAGAATGTAAGTACAATTTTTAGGAGAATGTAAAACTTAAAAACTCTTATAAAGAATTTGAAGGTGAATTCCCTGTGTTTAAAATAATTTTGTTTCAATCACTCTGTTTAAAGATGTTATTTTTTGACAGAAGTTTCTGACAAGATAAAGAAAGTAAAAAAAAAAAAAAGATAAAGAAATAAATTCTTCCAATTTGAAAGAGTACCTTTTCTTTCGTAAATGGAATTTATATTTTAATCTGTACTAAGATGAAACGTAATAAAAAGCTCATTTTTAAGAAAAAAAATTTTCTCACAAATTTCTTCACCTTAAAGAATCGCTTTTTTGTGAAAATACCTTAAAAGCTATGATCTCTTTTCAAAACTCTTGTGCTAATTAACGGCTTATTTGTACAGTCTTGATAGGAAAATTTCATCCACTAAGTCTTCAAAAGATTCTATTCACTGGAGTTGATAGCTCGTTTACATTGTTAAGTCAATAGTAATTTGCTTCACTTAGTTTGATTCCTAGAAGTTCCTTTAGAAAATGATCACTAGGAGATGGTAACTCAATTCAAATTTCATTAGCTTGAGAGTTATCCTGATCTTTCTAAATATAGGCTGCTTTCTCGTAACTATTTATTATGGAAAACCTATATTAAAGGAATTTTGAATTCAATTCCTTTTATAAATGAGATTAAATATATCCGTTAATAAATTTGTGTGATCCAAATGTTCACCAATTCCCAATCCTAATTTAATAAGCATCAAGAAAAATAATTATCTAAAAATATATACGTAAAAAATACGTAATTATTTATAATAATTATCTAAAAAAAATATATATATATATATTATAAAATATATATCTAAAATATATAATTATGTAAGATACATAATGTCAAATTATTTCAAATACTAAAATAGAAAAGCGAATTATTTGACTAAGTATATCCAATTAATGTAGAACATAATAAAGAAAAATCCAGTAATTGTATTTATTGAATTAATTTTAATAATGAAGAAAGACTAAAAGTATGTTTCAAATGAAAAATAAATACAGAATGATAATACGACAAAACAATGCAAATATGACCCTTCTCCCTCAGGGATGATATAGATCACATTCTTATATGGAATAATATAATAAAAGATAAACAAGAATGGAAAAATAAAAATTAGGATAGGTAACAATGGAAACCGGTTGACAGAATTTCAGGGAAAATATTTTTCAGTCAAAATTTCATTAATGTATAACAGAGAGGTACTTTTGAAAAAGATTCAGAAAAAAAATCCTTTATCTGTGCCCAGGATTTCTGAAAATTCACTGAACAGAGAGAAACACGAAAGAGGAGATGTATGTAAACAAAAAATAATTCCATTATTTGAAGGTATACAATGGATCAAATGAGTATATTACTTACGAATATATAACAGTTATAATGTCTTTAGCCGATTTCGATTGATATTTTCAGATATCATATTGAATACATTATTAAATCCAGTAATAGGAGTGATTATTAAAAAAATTAAATAAGTTTTGGTATTTAATGACGAAAAAAAAAAAAAAGACTAAAAGCATATATGCAATGAAAAATAGAGAATGTTAATACAAGAAAAAAAATGCAAATATGAATCCCCTCCCAGGGATGATATAGATTGCATTCTTATATGGAATAATATAATCGAAGATAAACAATAATGGAAAAAACAAATAAAAATAAGAATAGGCCTCAAAGGAAACTGACTGCAACTGAAAGATAAATGCACTGGCATAGAATTGTAGTGAAAATATCTTTCAGTCAAAATAGTAACGTATAACAGAGAGGTACTTTTGAAAAATATTCAGAAATAAATCGCCCAGGATCATAATAGAGCAGATGTACGCAAAGAAATAATTCCGTTATTTGTGGGTAAATAAGGGATTAAATTATTATATTGCAGTCGAATATATAACAGTTATTATTTCTTTAGACGATTTCGATTGATATCTTCAGATATCATATTGAATATATTATTATTACAGTAAACTATTATGGGGGCTATGTCATTGGAAACCCAGCAAAATCACGTTCCGCAAAGTGTTTATGGATAGATAATAGTTAAATTTTTATAACAAAAGATGGAAAATTATTGAGTTTTAAATTAATTATTATAATTTACACAAACTTAAACAATGCTGTAATTAAAAAGGGGAATATGTGTTGACCCCGTTCTTTCCTCATTTCAGTAAATCTCCACTGTAAAATAAACAACTTTTGTACGATTTATTGCTTTGACAATTGATTTTTTTGTATGGCTTATTTGATAGTATTTCAATCGATGAAAATTTCTTAAATTTATTCACAACTACATTTAGGAATGAAATCCTAGCAATCCGGAAACAATTGAAATAAAGTATATGTATAAACTCACGTTATTCAAATACGCTTGGAAAAGTTTTATTGTATATGAAGATTTCTTTATTTGTATACTTGGAGCAAGTTGTGTCATTAACTAGTAAAGTGGCCCAGTGAAAGCACGATTTCAATTCCCCTCATAGCAGGCACTGCAGTTATTGCTGCAAAAACACTGTACAAACTTGGTGGCGATTGGAACAGAAAGTATCAATAATTGTGTAAATGGTAGATAGTTTTCTTCATCAGACAAATAAATTCGATAATGAAAGTAACGGTATCGCATGATGGTATAAATATAAAGTTTTTCTGCAATATATGAGGCAGTCAATTATTAAAGCTTTCCAATAAAGTATTACTTTCTCTACACCGTTGTAGGGGATGATTGACAAGTAGAGAACATCTCAATAAAGTTCACTATAACAGTCATCACGATCATTTAAATCTTAAAGGATTAGTGATCCATGTGCTAAAACCGCAAACATTTGACTACAGGTCTTCTGAGGCTCATACCAAAAATTATCATATGAAGATTGTTAAAATGAACCCATCTTGAATTAGACGACACTGTATTTGGTATCTAAAGTCTAAACCACCATCAGTTTGTCTTTCGGTAGGACATGATAGAAAAGAGGTCTTTTGGTTGGTGGAAGCCACATTAGAACAGGTTATGGCAAGTTCGCGAACTTTCTCTGGCAAACTCATTTGATCAAGATCTTCATAAAACATTTAATTCATAGTTTAGTTCTTGAAGACGATTGCATTTTATTTCTCTCTCTGTTGCACAACATTAATTTTTATCTGTTGATTAATAGGAGGATAAATTTAAAAAAAAATAAAGGTAAAGGGTATTTGCGTACATCCTATGATCTTTTTCAAGCAAAAATAAATGATGAACATTTAATTTTTTATTACAAAAAACATCAATATTATTTCACGCTGCATTTGTAGGAGCCTTGTTATAATTAAGTTTCATGTTGTTTTGGCTGACATTTTATACTTAGCGTTAACTATTTTATGTATTAAATAAATAATTTTTAAACACGATTTATTCTCGGATTTTACTTAACTCCACAACACAGAATATGAAAATGAAATTAGCCAAAATCTAATACCTGACAGAATCATATTCAGTGTGACAATTATAGAGCTCTGGCAGCCCATAACTAAGCCTTGCCAGTATTGATCGCTAAGTATCATTGGCCAAGCGTGACCCCCCTTCATGAATAGTGCTTAATTAATGAAAGCAGGAGCATCACAGGAAGGTAATTCTGAATACTTGTGACGAACACCTCTGCCGTAGAGTGGCACAAGTAGTTGCAGATCAGTATGCAAATAATCTCTGCACACATTTTGCAATTAGGGTTGTTGAATACAATGCATGCTTAGAATAGGAGGGGTTGAACAATTCCTATAAGCTAATATCGAAAGATATTTAGGAATCATTACGTAAAACTATTTTTTAACATTTGAGTAATGTGATTCAAAGTGTTGGTTAATTCATTAATTTGTTCACTCATATATATAGGGGACATGATTCTTTATGTTTATTAAAGTGAAATATGATACATAATTTAAGGTTTCTTTTTATATTGAATACAGATATGCCTCTTGCTCATTATACCAGGAACAATCGACCTGAATCCACATGAAGGAAGGGCGTTTATTGGTCAGTACCACACATGGGACTTTCATATGGACGAAAAATCTGGAAAAATCCCACTGAGTAATCTGACTATTGATGTGAGACGCTTCTAACACGTTGTCACAATCGCCACCGAATCATTTCTGAAAGTGATAATTACAATGAAAGCCACCAGAAAATTTGAATTTAAGTTAACCTGCATCCTACCATACCATGTTACTACTGTGCCAAGTGTCGGCCAATAATATATATTTATGATTGAAATCAATTGAATTCTAAATTATTAGGTAATATACCTTTTCTTAATAATATTACGTATTCTCTTAATGCCTAATAATATGGAAAAGGTTGATTTTCACGCAGTCATATTTGAGAATATTTGCTACTAATAGATTCACATGTAGAAAAGTTTTAGTACTTACTTTAGTACAAAAATTGTCAACAGCATTACAAATTTCGATATATATATAGTAATATCTTAGTTTTGAAACTAAATTTAGAAAAACTGAATACATCAATTAGAATAAATTTTTTTTCAAACTCTTTTTATATTCATCAAGTATATATTTAATACGTTATATTAATAATGGCAGAATATAAGTTGCCACAATAAAGTCTATTGATAATGATATATCAAACCGGTCTTATTTAATATTACTATACAGCACATAATTTAATAGTCAGATTTAAAAAAATAACAGCATTATTCATTATTGGAACAAATTAAGAATTATTTGTTTCTTCAGAATAGAAGAAATAGAATTTTTAAGAATTTATATTCTATAGAATTCTTAAGAATTTGTCCTACAAGAAATTAAATTGAGTATTACATTATATGTTGTAATAAAACTAGTCTGTTTTTCCAATTTTGAAGTTAGAATGCTTAGTATTTATTATTTATATTAATTATTTTCCTTATTTTTGAGACATTTGGCAGCATTTCAGACCTTCTAATATGTATTTTCATTAATATATATATTCTAAAGAGAGACATCTTATTAGGATACGTAATCTTGTTTTTTTTAAATATGATATTAATATTTTTAGTTTTATAATTTAAGACATCTTTAAAATAAATATGCACACCATATGTAAATAAATAAACAGCATTTGATTGTCAGATTAAAAAATTAGCAGCGTTATTCATTAAAGAAACGTATTAAGAATTTCTGAGGCTCATGGCCGATATGGCCTCTCCCTGATATAGGAAAAAAAGAATTTTTGAATAATATTTGTTCTACAAAAAAATAAATTGAATATTAGGTTATATGTTGTAATAAAACCAATGTATTTTTTCAATTTTTAAGATACAATGGTAGGAATTTATTATTTATTCTAATTATTTTTCTTATTTGCGAGACATTTGGTGGCATTCCAGACGTTCTAATGATGAGACTATAAAACGCCTGACATGTATCTTCATTAATGTATATTCTAAAGAGAGACATATAAAAAAATAGTCTACGCATCATATTAGGATGAGTCTAATATTTTTAGTTTTATATTTTAAGTCATCTTTAAAATAAATATATGCACCATATGGAAATAAACAAAACTAGTTCAAAACTCTAAAAAAAGGAAAAATAATCCATAATGGCTGAAAAATCAAAGAAGTCGTTTTCGAGTCAAATAATCCAGCCACAAAAAAATCTCAAAAATTCTGAACCATAAATGCCTAACCCATTTCTGAATAAAACAGATCCTAGGCACAAAAAAAAAAAACCGGCTAAATATAACCAAAGAAAGTCCAAATTGCATTTACAAAATTTCCCTTATACCTTTTATACCGGCCTTCTGGACGGATCCAAGTTTTCCACAAAAGACCATCAACTCTAAACACGGTAAGATATCGCCGGCATCAAGAGAACAGAGATGCTGCCCTATTATTTGGATACTTTCCAAAGTCTTCTCAATGGTCTTTCTTCTTTACTGCTTTTCCGCCGGTGCTGTTTCCTTTTCTGGACGGCACAGAAGAAAAAACAAGTACGATTCGCTGCAGGATGAGAAATGCTTTTTGAGCCATTCCTTATTTCTGCCAAGTGGATCGTCAAAACTGATGAAGATCCTTCTTTTTATATATTTATAAGTATATATATCTTTCTGGGTTTAAGGAAGAAGAATAAAATTAACTCATTAGGTAGCAAATGGGTTCGTTGTTTGTTAGGAAGATTGGCATAGGAGTCTTTCAAAATAATCTACTTGTGCAACTTAAGTTTCAGGATATTTCATTTTGTATGCGATGTGATTACAAGAAAAGTAAAATTGCGATGAATAAAAAATGATAATATTATTTATAAATAGTATTTATCTTCTTTTGTTGAAAAAAAATTCAATAGCTGTTTCGTTGCCATTCTTTCAAAAATATTTTTCTGTTAGAAAATAAAGTAAATATATCAATTAATGTGACGTGGCTCGAGTTTATTGCAGTTGGTGTATATATATATAAATATATATATATATATCGTATTCATATTTCTAGATTCATTTATTTTAACGAGAAACATATAAAATATTTAATGAAACTAAATTTAGATCGTTTTAAATAGCATTTTGCAGAACAAAAAGCTTTTTCATTAATCTAGCACTACTTATTAGGGTAGATTTTTATTTAAAAAATATTACTACGAATATTCAATTAAAGTGATTCACATTTACTATGTACAGGAAGGCCTGCATATAGTTATTATATAAGCACCAGATTTACAAATTTACACGAAGAAATGCACATGTAGATGAATCAGAATCGCATAATATGCTTTTCTGACTCCAAATAGTACATAGAAAACATCAGAAATGAACGATAATCACGTGAGTTAGTGCGGGTTTCATTGATATGTTCCTCAACAATCAGCGAATTCATGTCATTTTCCAGCAGAATCTTCCATATGCTGTAGATGGACATCCCTACATGCTGTGCTATAGCTTGCTGACTCGAATATGATTATCTAAGCAATATCCTCCATCTTCAGAGTCCGAATCGTTCGTGACTCATGACTGCTTTCCGAAAAGAATCCTCCGCAATTAAGTGCTGGTAAAGGTGAGATTATAGTTGGGAATATTTTTTATAGGATATCTTTACGCATACAAGCTTTGTGCGGCTCGTCCATTGAGCTTCACAAGCTAATTGTATATCCATCCATTCTATAACAGTTGCATCAGTGTGAACTCAGTGTATGAACTAGAAAGTTTCTGCTAAAACACTTATAATTTCGGATCTCTTGCTACGCCATTTACAGCATTTGGAAAGATTTTCCGATCCAGCATTTTTTTTGTGCTTCCAAACATTGCTATGTGATTGAATTATCCAGATGTTACGTTGGATGAGTTAACGTTATTCATCTAGACGCTATGTTCGATGAGTTAAAATTATTCATTTAGACGGCAACGTTACTATGATGATTGAATCATCTAAACCTATTATCGTTATGTTATAAGCCCATGTTTAAAAATAAATTTAATTTATAACACTGCATGCTCTCATAGGTATATTTTTTAAAATCATTCCAAATGTTTTATTAGCGTATCATCGTCTACAGATTAATTATATCGTTCAAATAACTTACTACACCGTTAAAATGTTTGTTAAATGTTTACCTAGAGGATATTGTGTATAGAGTACTTATTGCACATTTCAATTGCCCTATTTATTGTACAAAAGCCTAATAATAAGAAAAACCGCATAAATAAAAACGTTATAATAAAAAAATCAGCATAAATAAAATATAATTAAAAACCCCAGCATAAATAAAAATCTATAAAAGATAAGTTCCAAACGACTTCGTATTGTTACTTGCTACATAATTTTATATTACTTCCAAACATTCAAAAGGAAAAGAGGCATTCAAATTTCGTCTGATGTCTCAATCGAGTTACGCTACTCTATGGCAAACCGCATTATCTATAACAGTTTTATTTTGATTTTTAAGTTCGTCGTTATGAATTGGAGAATGATAAACAATGATTTTCACCTATTATTTTTGAAAAAAAATGTCAAGGAATAAAAATGCAAAAAGTTTTATCGTATCTCTGTATTTAATTTAGTTAATTTTCAAGAATTATTATTCAATTCCTTCTAGTAGCTCAAAGTCTCCTTATATATGTCTTGTTCAAATTTTCAATCATTAATAAAATGCTTTTTATTCATTCATTCAAGTTCAAATACATTTTTTTTTTACTTGTAGTGGATGACACTTGATGTTAATACAGTTTTTTCAAATATAAATTCCTTAATTTTAGTTTTTTTTTAAGATTTAAGTTGCTAGATGGCGCCAGATAAACTTAAAAAAATAATGAAAATTATTTATAAAGGACTTTCTGTAATATAGTGAAAAAAAAGTAGGAATTGACTTAAAATTTTTTTTTATATATTACTTGTTCTTATATTTGTTCCTGCCAGAAATATAACTAGAGAACAAAAATTCAATTTTTAAATTAACTTCAATTGATTCATAGATAATAAATAATTCGAATAGTTACTATAATCTTCTTCACCGATGGCGCAACAGCCCAATGGTGGGCCAAGGCTGTCTGCCTTGAACTGACAGATTCCTTAACATGAGATGTTTTCTTTTTAAAAGGTGGGATTGTCATCCCTTAGCCCAACAGTCATAATGGACCGGGACCTATGATTTAAGGCGGATTTCGGACCATTACAGGCATCCATGACACCTCCAGGGTTCGAGGCCAAGGCTTGTCAGGCCCCAGTTACAATAATATTTTGAATAATAACCAAAGAAGGCATTTTTTAAATCAAGATATAGATGTCACGCAAAAAACTGTTTTTTTTAATCGGGCAATTTGTAAAATGATTAATAAAAAAAAATGTATTAACCTTTTTAATTTAATTTTACTTTCATTATCTAATCCATTTTGTAAAAATCTTCAAAAATTTACATAGTTGCGTGTTTTCCTCGCCTAATTGATACAGAAAAAATTCAGTTTGAATGAAGAGATAGATTCAAAATTTCATTCATTACATGCTTAGTAGTTGCGGGCTTTTTTTAAACATTCTATGGAAAAAAATTTAGCGGGAAGTTTAATGAAGTTAACTACAAAAGTTACAATTAATGATGTGTCAAGAATTAACGAAAGATTTGTATTCCTCCTTTGCTTGCATTCTAAAAAAAATTGTTCTGAGTGGATAATTAGTTAAAATTTTCCAATCAAGTCACGAACACACACATTTTTTTACATTAATTAAAAAAATTCGAAATGTTTGTAAGCAAAAAGGAAAAAAAAAAGTCATGACATTGTTATTTTAGTAAAAGCCTTCTAAATTTAACAATGTTCAGATATTTAATAGCAAAGTATTTACATGAAATTATTTTTTTTTAGTTGGTATTTCTGAACATTATTAACATTTTTATATTTATTTATAAATAATTTATGTCGGCTAAAGAAGACGTAAATAACGTATAGTTATATACTGAATAATTAATATTCAATACAATTCTTACTTTCATTAATCTTTGTAAAAGAAAGAGGGATTCCCTGCACAGGATTTAAAATTTAATTCCTTCAGTTTATTCTTAGGAGAAAACGTCATTTATCAAGGAAGATATAAGAAAATATAATAAATTAAAACGTAAATAATGACTAAAAACCATTTAAATCCGTACCTCAAAACATAGGCGAAGATAAAATATTTGCTAGATTCATCATCCGATAGGAAAACGTATCTACCTAACATAGAAATAGGCTCAGATTCGAATGCATAAGTATGTTGCAGCTACTGCTGTCAAACATGAGAAGACTCGATGCCAATTTAATATAAGAGTTTCATATCAAAGATCCAATTGCGTTTTGGAAATTTTTAGATTTCTTTTCATAATATACTCAAATACAGGTCAGTTATCCTTTAAATTCCTTACAGTAGGGCAGTTACCTTTAAAAATTCCTTTCAGTAATAGCAAAACAGGACAGTTAGTCCCAAAAGTCCTTTCAGTAACAGCAAAGCAAATCTTGTAAATCTTTCATGAATATGACTTTATGGAATACAAAAAACAAAAAGATTCAATTCAAATTCTTTCTAAATGACCCAAGTATTACATGTTTGACTGCTATTATTAAAAATGCTGGTGCCTAACAGTTGCTGTTAGCTATTTCTTAATTAATTTGGACTTACATAACACTAGAGCCGAAAAATTAAAGACCTGTATTGAGCAAAGTTAAACTTTTACAAGATGCTTTAAATATAATTTTATATTTATGATTAATGAATGTTTAGTCATGATGAAAGAATAATGAATACAGAATTGTGAACGATTTAATTCATAATACAGAATTGTGAACCATGATTGTATTCTGTCAGACATGAGGAGACTCGATGACAATTTAGTATAAGAGTTTACATCAAAGATCGAATTACTCTTTGGATATTTGTGTGCATTTGTTTCATACTAAATGCAAATACAGGGCAATTACCCTTAATATTTTCTTCAGTAGAGCAGTTACCTTTAAAAATCCTTTCAGCAAAAGCAAAGCAGGACAGTTAATCCCAAAAGTCGTTTTAGCAATTGCAAAGCAGGACATTTACCCTTGTAAATCTTGTCATTAGAGCAGCAAAGAAAGGTAGTTATCCTTAATAGGCAAAGCTGTCTATTCGTAAGTTGTTCCTGGCATGTATAACTGCTAAACATAAGGCTGATTATGTAAGAAAAGTAGCATTTGTCCCATGATAATATTGATTGCTTTACAAAAATAAATAACTACTTTTACCGACAAGCTTCGCACAATACAAGATGTTATCCATATTCAAACTTGTCACAAACTTCGAAAAGCAAGTTTGTTCGAATTTTTAATTGCAGATCTCTAAAATAACGTGATTATTTCTTCAAAGTTACCACTGCATCAAGCAATAGAACTCAGCTAGATTAGTTCCAGAATTATTCCCTGGAAATCTCCTGGCATTTAAATATTTATTTGAGCCGACACGGAGTGATACTTAAGGAGAACTCCAGGTATGTCAGTCACTGGTAATGAGTTGGCGTCATGAGAAATTCCAAAGACCATTCTTGACACTTAAAGGAGACGGTACAGAATTCTGTCACTAATTTCAGTGAGACACGTGAAGCCACCTTCATTTTGAGGCACGGAATTAGTCACGCATACCTGGATGATCAATTGCACTTAATCGCGTAATGATAAGCAATCCGCCGGTGTAATCATCCACTGATGAGATGCTTCTGTTCAGCTCTTGCTAGATTCGGAGCTCAATATGTACACAAATTTGGGAATAATATTTGCTGAAATGTAAAGAATATTGATGTCAGTGTTTGACTTATTTGATGCTCGATATAGAACAGTATCTCCAATGTTTTTTAATGCCATGTACAAACTGCTGTAGAAGAAAATGTAATGAATGAATGAAAAATGTAATGAATTAATTTTCTTTGTATATTTTATATTTATTAATGGTTTGATTAGCAATTAATTTAAGTTATCGTTACAAAATATGCGTTTGCTTTGTGAAAATATGTCGAATGTACATTATTCTATAAATTGAAATATTTTGCAGGTGCTTCTTAAAAAATACTGAAAAAGTACTTAATGTAGGTTCAAAAAGTCTTTTGTGAGTATGTAAATGGTTTAATTAATTTTTTAGTATATTTTATAATCGCTAATTAATTATTATAATTAATTTATAATTTACTTTTATTACAATTTAATTAATTATTAATTATTATTATTAGTTTATTATAATTGATAACTACGTCACTATAATTATTTATAGTTTGATTATTTGATCTTTAATTAATTGACGAATTTTTAACGAATTAATTTTGAATTTTTACACAAAATATCTTTACTTTAAAAAAATGCCCCAAACATATTTTATTAATTGAAATATTTTGTAAGTACTTCTAAAAAACAATCGAATCCAATTTAGTTTATGTCAGAAAGAAAATATTTTATTTAACCATAAATGAAATCAACCCGTTCTTAAATATTAAAATTTAAAATAATAATGAGCAATATCTACTTTTTCTTAAAAAGAAAAATCTAATTTGATAAGAAACTAAAATTTTATTGAAAAAAATTATTATGCCATTAAACAAAATATATTATTTCAAATGTTTACAGGAATAACGTTACAGCTAAAGTATCTAAGCCTGTAGTTAATTCAAAGTAGTAATAGTAAGAAAAGTAGTGCAATTCAAAGTATTAGTAGCAAGCAAAGTAGTGTAGTTCAAAGTAATTCGTGGTGTAGATATATAAAAATATGCAGAATATTGTTTATCATATAATATTTAAATGAAGTACAGATATGGAAAGTTTAGTAATTTATTTCTTAAATAAGAATAGAAATGGAACAGGTTTGTAGAGAAGATGGTAAAAATTCTTGTAATTTTCATGACCTAATTATCATAAATATTTAAAAGAAAACAGCGTAATTCAATTTTTCCTTTACTCTGGGATTCTCACAAAATGAAAGAAATTTATTAGAAAAATATCGTAAGAAATTTTTTATAAAATGTATTGTTTCGGTTAATTTATTTATCCTTTTCCTAATCAATACAATTAATATATTTATCTACATAAAACAAATATATTTAAGTATTTATTAATTTCATTATTTGTTTTTATTTGCTTACATAGTTTGAAAAAAATATTTATTCATGTATTTATTTATTATTTTCACATTTCTATTTTAACAAGAAAAATGCTTTATTTTTCTTCTATTCTTCTAAAATTCTTATAAATTTGATTTTTGTTTAATTAAAATATCTGCTGTTTATAAATATTTTGACGATGTTTTATTTGAATTCATTAGAAAATTTTAAGATAACACATTAAAGTTATTTTTTCATAAGTATCTAAATATTTACATATAAACAATTATTTAAACATGTTATTTACATTTTTAATTTAATTGTTCATAAATCAAAATTAATAATATTTTTTCAATATCTTAGTTAACACAATCGTCTTTCAAAGAAATTTTTTTTGAATGATGAAATATAAATTATAAAAAACTGTTATCAAAAAACTATATTGAAAAAGGTTGAGCCATTTAAAAGTTTGTTAGTAAAATTATTTTTAAAAAATCAAAATGTTATCTTTTCTACTTTTGTAACAAAAAGTTTTTATTTGGACAGCAAGGCATGAAACGTTTCTTTGTCTCAAAACCAAGGGGTCAGTTCAAAAAGGGAGGAAGTAGTGGTCCCGACCCTCTCTCCCTACCAGAAAAAAAATAAGAAGAAAAAACACAATGGGCTGGATATAAAATAATTTCAGCAAACGAGACTGTCTGGTAAAAGAGTATCAGTTTGTGATGAGACAGCTTGCTTAATTTGATAGACGAGGAAGAGAATTGTGGTTGTTTCGATCTTCTAACATGCAAAAATAATTGGTGTCGAGACTAATTGATTTCCTAATAAAATACAGTGAGGAAGAAACAATGTGGATCTATAAACAAAGTGCACAGATTCCCCAAAATCTGGAGGTGATTGTTTGTGAACTAGTGCAGAGGAATTCCCCATAATTGATATAGGGACATTTTAACATGGTCTTAAGAACCTTTTATATCAAATGTATTAATCAATCGTATTACAAAAATAGAAATACGGATTGTAGAACTTCGAGAAGTTAAACCATTCAGAAGATGAGTGTAGTTTAAGAGGTGCCTGGACAATGAGAGGTCAAAATGTAAGCTTACAAACGACTGGTCGGTCTTAGCGATGTATAGTTTCTGAAGCACACGTACACATGTTCTATTGTGTATAGAATTTGGATCAGATGGATAGAAGGACTGAATGTGAATTATTGTGAAATACCAGATCGACCTTTCTTCCAATAATAACAAGAGAATTCCTTGTTTCAGATTAAAATACTGGCAAATTATGAACAAAATATTATTTATAAAGTACAGAAAAGTCACTTTCTATAAATTAAACAAAATAAGTTATTTTCTTCAAAATAATAATAAACATAAAAGTTTCTTACTACAAAAACAAAATACACAAATCAAATCAAATCTTATAATTAAATAATACAAAAGTAATATATATTATTGATTTGACAATATAGATTATCTAAAGTGTGTTCTAGTCGTTTCTTTAAAATAGTTTTAACAATATCCTTGTCTTGTTATAGTTGATTAATAGTCTCGTTATAGTTCTTTTAAATTCAAATTCCCTGGAAATCCTTTTCTTCTGACTTTGTCCCAAATCTTACAGTTATATATTAGGTGATTTCTTGTTTCATCTTGTTCTTGATATCGGCAAAGACTAGTGTTCGATAGCTCACTAACACATAAATTAAACTCCAATAATGACACATACACATATAATAGTAATAGTAATGGACTGTAAATAAAACTCCTTTATTTTGGTAGTCATCAAACTCGGAGATGAACTGACCACACAACCTCTCTCTGGGGTTACACTTATTGAACTTATTTGATTATGCAGCCATCGCACTCATGGATAGACTGCCACACGCAACCTTTCTCGTTGGTTACAGAAGTTCAACTCTTTTAATTATGCAGCCATCAGACTCGAAGATGCCCTGCTACACGCAACCTTTCTCTTTGGTCGCAGTTGCTCAACTCCTTTGTTTATGCAGTCATCGCGCTCGAGGATCGACTGCCAACGCAACCATTCTCTTTGGTCGCTGAATTTCAACTCTTTTACTTACATTCCTTCTTTCTCTCCCTGGCCCTCACCCCCCGCCAGACACCCCCACAAACAGGATGTTTTTCTGGACATGGGGCGTTGACCTCCCCTAAGCAGGGGGAATTGGGTTTCGACGTAACAACTAGGTTTATTAAAGAATCCATTTTGGTAACTGGTAAATCATTCATGATTAGTGAAAACCTAGTTTATATAAAAGTCTCCATACACGCGATTTTCGCTAATGATATGCAAGAATGTATGCAAGACTCTAGGCTTTATTGATTTATTCCATATATCTTGCCATTTCGTTATTATTTGAACCTTTAAGATTCCTTTAAAATAGTTTTAATTAAATTTAATTTCTAAATTTACATTTTCTTTTTCTGTTGCTACATGTTGATCCATTGTTTCATTTCCTTTAAAAGCATCATGCGTCTTAATCCATTCAAATTTGATTTTCCCTATATATACCTCTAATTTAATTTTAATACAATTTATATAATAATTGTTATCATAATCAATGGCGCAACAGCTCCACTGTGGGCCAAGGCAGATTTCGAGACAAGAGGTGCTTTTTTTTTTACGGGGTAGGGCTGTCAGTATAACTGTCAACTGTGATATAAGACCGGGACTTACGGTTTAAAGTGGATTCCGAACCATTACTAACATCCATGGCACTGCCGGGACCCGAATCCGAAACCTGTGGCACCGAGGGCCATAGCGCTAGTCACTTGGCCATCTGGTCCGATAATTTTTATACAATTTATATAATAATTATTATATAATTTATACATTAAATGTGATTATTTTAAAAGTATTTAGAGCTGTTCTGGAATCAGAAACTGTTATAGAGGCATCAAGATTGTTTTTAATAATGAAATTGAAAATAATTTTGCAATTATTTTTAATAATGAAATTGAAAAATAATTCTGCAATAAGCGCAGTTGAATGAACACTTAATAAAGATTTAATTTCTAATACTTCGCATTGAAAAAGGAAAACTATTCTTTGATACATTTATTTCGAAGCAATAGCTCGTGAGCAAATTATGAAGTGAGCAGCAGTAAATTATCACAATCCATTTTAGGATTAACGAAAAAAAATTGAAACTCAGTAAAAGATGAACCTAAAACATGCATTTACGGAACATAAAGTCCTCCCTCTAGTACAAATACATTAACTCCCTAAATCACTTAATTTGGATTCACCTAAGATCATACTAGGATCATTTAGAGACCTCCCTTCCTCGAAGCCAAGAAAAAAATCTTGAAGACTTTCGTCATCAAAAGCAACTTATCCGAAACTTTCGAAAGGGGTCTTTAACCGAATGAAAGCAGCAATCGATGAGGGGTTGGAAATGATGCTTCTTTTTTTGCTTTTTGTGCTTCTCATCTTTTGTGCGGAAGATGGGGTATTTTGAGGTTAATGAGTGGTGAACCACCCCTAAATTTGGCAATCTGCCATCGCCAGAAAAAAAAAAGAGATTTCTAAATAAAGCTCATATTATTCGCAGCATCTTTATTACTATTAAGCGGTGAGGACTATATTTAGAAAATTAAAAACTGGAGTGGTTAAAATGGTGTTATATAGTCATTTTAATACTCTTTTTGTTGGCAACTGTTTTATATTATTTTGCTTATTTAATTTGTCATGGTCATGCAAAATTCAGTATTTACAGAAATAAAGCAAAAAATTAAAGCTTCATATTAGTGTAAATATTTTTATTGATGGTTATCACTTTACTGTTACTAATAATCTAGAGAGGGTCCTGCTGTGACCTTTAAGAATACCGATGATACCAACCTTTACAGTACATAAAATTTCTTATAATACAATGGACTAGCGTTATATCTTTGTAAATATATGAAACACTTTAAAAAGCGGAAGTGCATATTCTTCTTCATTCGCGCAACAACCCCTCAGTGGACCAAGGTCGTTTGTCTACTGGCAGATATTGAGATAGA
>BPLQ01000551.1:251457-261520 GCA_021605075.1 Caerostris darwini | reverse complement strand
AGCGTTCCCTTTTGATCGACTTGAAAATTGGATTTTTAATCTTTCTGGAACACGATGGATTGGGCGCGATGAGTTATAGGAGTGGATTTCAGATAAAGCTGCAGCCAGAAGTAATTTGGAGTTACTGCTTAAGTCTGCTCATGATCTTCACTGCAAAGGGATTATGCCTTTCTCCTAGACAAGAATTTTGTCAGTTAAGCGTTAGATGGCTGATAAATGTAGTTGCCTTAAAATTTTGTATGAAAAATGTAATGCTATTTATTATCAATTATTTAAATATCTGTTCATTAGACCATGACTTGGTAGAAGAAAATCATATGCAATATGTATGAGGGGAAGTTTTAGGACATTTATTATAAAATTCCAATCAGACAGTTTGGTTGTTAATTTGAGACATTATGTCCCAAACAACATCTAAAGGGCCTTTTTAAAAATTATTGTTGTACATATCCATAAAAATTTAGTGTTGAATATACAATTACTGTAATATTAAACGCCATTACGATAGTACAAATCATCAAGGATATTCCAACTTTCGCCTTTCCGTATACTAGTTTATCAGCACTTACAACCATGTTTACTCCAAACACTGGCACTTCTGTGACGTTCAGAAGAAATGGTTAGTCATTCTCGAGATTCTAACCCGAGGGGAATTACAACGAACCTGCTCTTCAGCTGAGAAACGTTTAATTTAATGGTCAAATTTATGAATAATTTGACCATTTTGTAATAATATATTGTTTTATTAAGGAAATTATTATTAAGTAATTTTTAATTTTTATACCGAATAAAAAAGAAATTTCCGTTAAGGTGATTGTTAATCAAAAATGCGTTTAGAAATATCTAACATTTTATTTTGAAAATAAGAATAAGAAAAAATAATGAAAATTTGAAAATAAGAATGAAAAGCGAAAATAAAAAACCATGATTATTATATTATGTTGAACTGTAACCGTGTTTCCCCCTACACATTGACAAGAGCACCCCCAAGAGAAAGTACAATTCAACTTGCTCTCCCTCTAAGAAACGTTCAGTTTATAGTCTCTCATCCCGAAGGAAAATGAAATGAAAGGCCAGGCGAATTAGTTGGCTTACAGGCTATCCCCCCCCCGGAGAGGAAGTATATTCCGTGCACGCTGCGCGTAGCCGAGTTTCGGCTTATAAGAGGAATCCTTCCACGAAACTATAATCACCTGTCTTTAAACGTATTAAATATTGTATTGTCTCTAATTGTATGTGTGTGGTATTTGTGCTTACGTAAATAAAGCTGTGAGTTTGAGTTCTGAAACCTGTATCTCAGTTAACTCCATCCAACATACACCTAATTACAGTCTGTTTGCCCACTCTGCAAGATATCAAGATATCTATGTAAGCTCGATATATAGTACATAAAGAAAATCACATAATTAAAAATTGTGTTACAATTTACAATCTAAAAATGTACAACTGTTACTCAATTGAATGTCACAATGTAAAAAATTTAATAAAATTCAATAAAAAGTCTTTTTTGAACATTAAGGTGATATTTCATATTGATCATTATATCATTTATGAAAATTACTAAAAGACATTAACGCATTTATTTTGTATTTCATCGATAATTAAGTTGTCATAATATATAACACATTTCATTATCAGTATCCAATACTGATTAAATTAATTCTGAGAAAATATATAATTTTCTATTATTGTTGTATAACTTTCGTTTAGAACGGCTTATTTAATAAAGTACAAAGCTCATTATACACCTCTGTTTCATGCATTAGATACACAATTGTATCCACTCAGAACTCAATGATGACATGAGCAAATGGGACCTTATGTCAAATCTGATGGTGACGTTTATTGCAATCATTGATTTCAGATGCATGGAGGTCCGGTGGTGTGTGAGCAATGTAAGCAAGGAGGAAATTTCAGGACGTTCCTTATAACTCGAAAAATACCAATCAGACAATTTGCTTGCCAATTTGAGATGCTATGTCAGGATCATTTACTGTAGTATATATACATTTAAATAGTAGTATAGTATAGTAGTATTCAGATGTAGTATATATACATTTTCATTGAGAGTCAGAAACCTGTGATAGGTTCAGGATTCCCCTTTAAAATACACATGCTATGCCAATTATCTCTTGTCTGCCCAGAAGTCAATATTTTTTATTTATGCTTATGCAAAAGGTTATTTGTGGAATGCATATAAGGAAAACCAGATACATCAATGATAAACAAAATAAATATGGCTTTCGAGTAACAACAAATAAATGACAAATTTAAATATTATACTACAGGTGGTTAAATATTAAAATAATAAATAAATAATAGATGCCAACTTATTAAATTTTCTTTAAAAACTTTATCAACTGTAACTTACAAAATGTTGTATCTCTAACACACATTTCAAGGTACAGTTTCCGTTTGACATATCAATACAAAACATTATATTATTTTGAAGGAATGCTTTGATTACACACGATATTCATGAATGCATTTCAAATAATGAATCCCTCTTCACCTATGATATTTTGGAACTGGTGAAAAGACTTTAGTTTCTGAACAACATTTGGACAGCAAAAACCTTTCTTTGAAAGAAAATTAAACCAGGAATTGAATTAAATTTGTGCATGAATACAAAATAAAAAACTTCTCCTTCTTTTATTTCTTTGTCTCAATACTTTCAAACAGACAACATTTACTAGAAATAGCATGGTGTCCTTTGAGACAACAGAGTAAGCGAATGTCATCTCGAGTAACAAGGGAATGAATAACCTGAAAAATCCTATGAACGAAATTTTGAATCGTCTTGAGACAAATTGTAAAAAAAGACCTCTTGAAAGCAATGGTGGAATGCATGTGATTTTCATAATTTTTCAAAGCATGATGACATGTCAAAATATAGTATTTTCAATATTTTTTGTCAATATATAGTATATATGCTATAGGAGATTGAATGTTGAAATAATACAAAACGTAACAGATGTCAGTTTATGAAATTGTTTTTAAAAACTTTACCAATTGTATGGTATAAAAATTTTGTATCTTTGGCACACATTTGAAGGTATACATCGTCTGACATATCAATACAAAATGTTATATTTCTTTTCAAGGAATGTTTTAATGACAAGCGATGTTCATGAATGCATTTCAAATAATGAATCCCTCTTCACCTACGATATTTAGGAATTGGTGAAAACACTTTAGTTCCTGAACAACTTTTGGACATCAAAAACCTTTCTTCGAAAGAAAACGAAACCCAAGGAATTGAATTAAATTTGTGCTTGAATACAAAATCGAAAACTTCTTTTATTTCTCTCCATTTTTCTTGAAAGTATTTCAAACAGCCAACCTTTACACGAAATAGCATGGCGTCCTTTGAGAAATAGAGTAAGAAAAACCGTCATCTTGAGTAGCAAGGGAATGAATACACTGAAAAAATCATACGAACGAAAAATTTCAATTATCTGTTGAAGTCTGTAAATGACATTTGCTGATGAAACTTCTGTTCTCGGCATGAAACCCAAAATAAGTATGCAAAAAGCGGAAAGAAGAAATAAGGAATGACAGAGTGTCGAGAGATACTAACCGACACTCTGATTATTTTTGCTGAAAACACATCACTTTTCTTCGGTGTTTAAGGTGTGGATTTTCTTTTTTTCAAAGGAAAAAAGTAATTTTGAAAAGTAGTGAAACAAAGCAATAATGGAATGCACAGAATTTTCATAATGTTTCAAGGCATGATGGCATGTCACTATGTAGTTATTTTCTATTCAAAGAATGTTTAAATCCACAATTTGAATGTGGAGCGTTTAGTTATAAAACAATGAATTTTGTGTTACTTACAACTTTTAACAACTTAAAATTACCCATAGGGGTTCCTATAATATGCATACAGAAGAAAATAAAAGAATTATTATCCAATGAATTTTAGAGTCATAATCATGGTGCACTGGTCATGTGATGAACCTTACGTCCGCTTCGTATTCACTGGTGATGTCGTTGCAGTCACTTCATTTAGAAACGTGAAGATTGGATGGGGATTGTGAAAGTATGTGTAAATCTGACATTGATATTATAAATAGGTGAGATATTAGATGTGTATTATCTGTATGTATATACCTGTATATTGTATTACTATATATATATGTAAATATACACTACATTGTAGTATATGCATTATATATATGCACTTTGTATGTATGCTATATATATGCATATATGTGTACATTGGTAATTTATTAAATTGTCTTTAAAAACTTTATCAATTGTACAGTACAAAATTTGTATCTTCGATTGAAATTTCAAGGTATAATTGCAGTTTGACATGTCTGTACATGACGTTATATTCTATTCAAGGAAAGTTTTGATTACACACGATATTCATGAATGCATTTCAAATAATGTATCTCAATTCACCTGAGATATTTTGGAATTGGTGAAAAGACTTTTGTTTCTGAAAACAATTTGGACAGCAAAAACCTTTCTTTGAAAGAAAACGAAACTAAGGAATTGAATTAAATTTGTGCATGAATACTAAATCGAAAACTTCCCCTTCTTTTATTTCTCTCTGTCCTTTTCTTGAAAGTATTTCATACAGCCAACCTCTACCAGAAATAGCATGGTGTCCTTTGAGAAAGCAGAGTAAGCGAATGTCATCTCGAGTAGCAAGGGAATAAATACACTGAAAAATCATGCGAACGAAAAATTTCATTTATCTGTTGAAGTCTGTAAATGACATTTGCTGATGAAACTCGGCATTAAACCCAAAATAAGTATGCAAAACAGAAAGAAGAAATAAGAAATGACAATGTGTCGAGAGATTCTAACCGAGAGACTGATTATCTTTGCAGAAAACACATCCCTTTTCTTCGGTGTTTAAGGTGTGAGAACTTTTTTCTAAGGTAAAAGTAATTTTGAAAAGTCTTGAAAAGAACTGAAAAAAAAAAACTTCTTGAAAGCAATGATGGAAAGCATGGGATTTTTATTATATTTCAAAGCAAGATGACATGTCAATACATAGCTAGTTTATATTCAAAGAATGTTTTAATATTCAATTTGACTAAGTTGAAAATGGGAGCAATTAGCTATGAAATAATGCATTTTAGAGTCACAATTGTGGTGCGTTGGTTATGCGAGCAACCTTGCGTATTGGTTCGTATTCATTGGTGGTGGTGTTGCAGTCACTTCATTTAGAAACGTGAAGATTTGATGGGGATTGTGGAAGTATGTGTATATCTGACTTTTTATAGTACAGATAGGTGTGATATTAAATATGTATAATATGTATACCTATGTTATCTAGTTTTAAAAAAGTAAAAGGCGAGAAAATTGAGAAATTCATGCTATATAACATAAAATATACATAATCAAGACGTAAACAAATTTTTACTGAAAAATCTTTTTGTTGTAATTTATACAGAGTAACATCAATTTTTTTGGAGCATTCTCAAATACTAAGAAGTATTTAAAGAATTTTTGTACCCAATCCATCTTCATTAATCATTGCAGTTTTCACCAAACAGCATTTTGAAAAACTTTTACTTTAAATATTTATGCAAAAGATCATGAAAGACTTGAAAATAGAGGAACAAAAATTATATTCATGTTATATCATCCTTCATTTTGAATAATATAATGGATCAAGTATATAAATTCATGAGAAATATTTTTGTACTTTCGAATTTTCATAAAAGGAGAATTTGTTTTAAATAACAGTTATAAATTTATGCTGAGAAACAGTTTTCAAATAAAAGGCTATCTTAAATGTAAATTTTTATAAGATAGCCTAGATGTAAGTTTTATAAAGCATTTAATATTTTTTTTCAAATTGTGCATGTTTAAATTAAGTATTTTTAAAATATGATTTCGTTTATTTTAACAACAATATACTTTTAAAGCATAAAATATTTTATTCTAATGTTACATTGCAACAAGTATTTTATCAACTATTTAAAAATATTTGTATATGTAGTTTATATATAGTTTTTGAAACCAAATACTTTGTACACATTTTTTAAATCTTCTAGAAATAAAAATTAAAGTTATATAAGTGGAATTTTTTTTTAAATTATTAATTCTATACTGTTTTGTCCCAACTGATAAATATTTAGTAAAATACATTTTTTTAAATTACCATTATAGCTAGTTTGAGAAAAAAAAAAGACGTGTCTGGAATTATAGAGGACAGACATGGCATATAGTTGTCATGCGACAAGAGTTAAGTGCCATTTCATTTCGTATGCAGACCCGTGCTGTTGTGATACGTAATACCTTATAATATTAACTAATTAATTCCATGGTGCTGCAGACCATGGTGGACCATGGCCGTCTGCCTACTAGCAGATTCCGAAATATGAGATGTTTTCTTTATAAAGGGTAGGATTGTCAAACTTAAGCCTCTACATTCGTATTAGACCGGGACTTACGGTTTAAAGTATATTCCGTACCACTGTAAACATCCATAACACCAGAGATCGAACCAGAAACCTGTGGCACAGGTCATCAGGCCCCTAATGCCTTATAATACGGTCGCAAATATCCTATGTTATCGCACCGTTCCTTTTGCGGTACTGCAAGTTTTCATTTCAACAGAATAAGGCACTGAGCAATGATTTCTACTGCTTTTCTTCGAGATTGTCAAATATTTCTAGCCAGTTAGATCGTTAGATCTCTTCCCAATAGAGCACATTTTGTGAATGATTAATCGGCTAAATATCTCCGACCGTTCCTGGATCTCGTCGATCTAAGGGTCCATTTCCATTGACAACTTGACGTCAATTTAGAAGAATCGAATTAGTGAAATCGCTACTGTCAACCACCTTACTTATACAGTTAGTTAAAAGCCAAGAATTAAGCCTTTAAGAAGAATCTTGTCATTTGCTCGTGGTGTATTGCACCATGATTTAAAAAAAAGGTTAGTCTAGCTCACGTAAACTCCATGATGTTCATTCGGGTGACACTAAAGAGTGATGGTTAAAAGATGGATGAATGTCATGGGAAGGTAAAATAAATTCATTTTCAACACCATTGCATTTAAATCGCCTTGTTAAATGTGCGATACTTGTAAATGGGAGCATTATTCTGTTGCACGATGCTATTTTCACTGGCAAATACAATGGATATGTAACGAAATTCCTTGCACAATAATAATGGAACAAGTGGCTTTCTCAAAATTCTATACCATAACATTCAAGAATGTATCCATTCTATAGTGTTAGTCATTTGAAAATAACTTTCCGTAAAAAAAATCAGCTTCTTGATTGATCCATCGTCAGATTTCGGAATTTGATTGATTCGGACGGAAGTCTTTGCGTGTCTGTGGACATCATTAATCTGTATGCTAGAAAGACCTATTTATCTAGCTTGTGGAAGAGGTAGCTATGAGGGTGTGAATATTCATCTATCGTATTTGAAGATGTTTGTTTAAATTTATAATGGTAAAAAGTGGTGCATGCAAAGATTTTGGATCTGCAACAAGTCTGACCAGAACTGGTAATTAAGGAATTATTATGTTAAACATGTCATTGTAATTATTTTTAATGTTTTAGGACAATTTCTGGTTTTAAGTGCTTCAAAAATTGTCGGGTCGATAGTAATTATTTTTGTGTGCGACATAAAATTTAATGTGTAATATGCAAGAAATCTTGGATATTGGCCGTTTTATGCATATACAGCTTTTTTCACAATATATATACGAGTAAAGAATTGGTTTCTAGTCGAGTGCTTCTTAAACCTTTCATCCCCCCCCCCTCACCTCCCTGGTTAAATTAACAGAGGCTATAAATTCAGAGTTAACGATATCCGGTTCTGAATATCTGGCCAAAAGGTGCTTTTTTCCGGTGAGAATGAAGGTAGGAATTTTCTTGAAAATAAAAACTTAATTATCGTCGTCCCAGCTGGAGCGTTTAACACTATATCTTCCCGTTTATAGTCAAAATTTATTTAATGAGGGGATGCAGCCTTGCACAGATAAAGTTATACCTGATGGAGAGTATTTGTGACAGCGAGGAGCCTTATTATACTGTCCAAATATATATTAACATGATTTGTAAAAATCAATCAGCTGTGACATTCATCATGAGAAGTCCACCTTTGACCCTCATCTAGAAGCTTATCCATATTGAAACAAACTTTCCCCCAAAACCAAGTCTAATCAACTATTGAACTGAAGTCGGACTAACTATTGAGAAGTTGATTCAAGAAAGGTGAATCTGAGATAAAGAAAAAAGGCCACAATGGAGAATAGAAGAAGAGAACCTGTAAAAAAGATCATCACCACGTTGAGGAGCGACTGAATTTTCTAAAAAAATCAGAGAGGAGTTGAGTTCAGACTTTGAAATGGAAAGATAGAGGATGAAATAAAAGAAAGTAGCTGAAGAAAATATAAGTCCAAAGTCCAAATGAGAAAATAAGAAAACAGTTGTAGTGGTGATATCTGTCTATATAAATCAACCAGCAATTTCTAAAAGAAGAGGTTCCTCCGGACGGAAACGATGATTCCGACTGAATAGAGACATATCTGTCAACTGAACCAACCATCAATTTCCAGAGAACAGGTTCCTTCATGAAAACATTGGGCGGATGGCATTAGGATACTTCGCAAATTCCCCCGTAACCAAACATTCAAAATAATAAGAGGAAAGCTTCTCCAGTACTGACGTTGATCTCTATGCAGGCCTATTCCACAGAGAATGACAAGGTGCTTAATTTGTAAGTAGTTTCCCTTATTGTACTTGGTGGAACCTCAGTATTTTTCCCGGGGCTTCTGTGATATATTGCATAAAATGTTTCGTCTAGATGGGGAAGATTTTAGATCTTTGAATAAAAGAACATTTCCACATATTTAGCTAAATTTATGATTTTGTCATTATATAATGACTCAAGTGTTTACTTATAACATCTTTCTTGTTATATAATTTTTTATTGGTCTTTTGAATAGCTTATATCTTCTTTGTTTAGGAGTACCATTTTAATGTTGAAGCAATATGCTTATTTTTATTATGGGCTGAAGACCAGTATAACAATTATATAATAATTGTATTTATTTCGGAATAAAGCGAATTGCCTAAAAATAAAAATAAATTGGAGTTCTGAATAATTTATGTGTTGAGTATGTTTTTCTTACCCCTTTTATCATGCCTCTGAGAGCTTTCTAACCTGCTTTGATAAAAAAGAATGCGGGGAATTTCTTATATTGATTAATGGGCTATTGTAGATCATATACTACTGTGTCCAAAGAGTAAGACCAGTTTTCAATTTAAAATTCCCGGAATTTCAATTATTGTTTCCTTTTTAGGTTGCTGGGACTGTTTTTAACATCTGTGTGAAATTGGACGTCAAAATATTCATTAGTGTTTGAGTTACACTTGGCTTTGGGAGACGCTAGTGCGCTTAGTGCTTTAATATGAAAAAGCTCAATCAGTTTATAATCAATTTCATTATAATTTTGTCAGTTTATTAACAACATAGAATATGTTTCATATTTATTTGAAATGGGATCTTGTTGCGGATTTACTTTATAATGAATATCTGATAGTGCAACCGTGCCTCCTCCTACGCACTGCAAGAGCGTTCAGGAGAAATGATCAGTATGCCACGAGTCTCTCACCAAAGAGGAAGTACTGCGCAACCGGCATTGCCACTGAGAAAGGTTTAGTTAATCTTACAATCTCTCAGCCAGAGAGGAAATATATTTAACGCAACCCTGCGTAACCGTTTGCCTATAGATTCTCACCCAGAGAAGTAGTATATTCTGCTCAAACCTGAGTATTGGGTTTTCGGCTTAGAAGTGGAATCCTTCTACAAATCTATGTATTTTATCTAATTATATGTCTTTAAATGGGTTACATATTATCTGTCTTAAATATTGTTTGTGCATGGTATTTTTGCGTGTGTCAATAAATCTGTCAGTTCTCAAATTTGTGTTTTTTCAACTACACTCAGTTACAATCCAGCTGCACACTACGATAGCCATTTATAAATATAATGAAACTTTTCCTCCCTTTATTTTTCAAAAGAATTACGAGCAAATTGTAATATAACATCAAAATCACATCTTCTTTGATCAACA
>BPLQ01000551.1:0-237601 GCA_021605075.1 Caerostris darwini | reverse complement strand
TAACAAGAATGATGGGGCTACAAAAGGTTAATATTTAATTTTGGCTACACACTCCAGTTCTTCAAGAAATTCCCAGCGACTGACTCTTCGGAAGACAAACACCTCATCTTTTTCTGCTTCCCTCTCTCTGGCTCATTAAGTTCTGGAGCGATCTTCAATATTTATGTCCGGATAATGATCTTCCAGACCACACCCACACAATCCCTTCGAGAGAAAAAAAGGCGGCAACAAATTTGCTCTGGAGTAACTTTCTGTAGATATTGATTACTGTTAGCGAGTGCCTGCATTTATACTACAGTTCTGTATGTACGTTAAGTCTTAACTGTGAAAAGAAGTTTGGTGTTGATCGACTTTTAATGCAGTCCTCAAGATGCTTCAGGTTTTTTTCAGGTTCAAGATGCTTCAAGATGCTTCAGGTTGAAGCGTTCTCTTTTAATTGACTTGAAAATTGGATTTTTAATCTTTCCGGAACACGATGGATTGGGCGATGAGTTATAGGGTTGATTTCAGATAAAGCTGAAAGCAGCAGCCAGCAATAATTTGGAGTTACTGCTTAAGTCTGTTCAAGATCTTCACTGCAAAGGGATTACGGATCTTTCCCAGACAAGATGTTTGTCAGTTTAATGTTAGATGGGTGATAAATGTAATTGCATTCTCATTTTCTATGAAAAAAATTTTTTTTTTATTGTCAATTACTTAAGTGTCTGCTCATTAGATCATGACACAGTAGAATGGAATTATGTGGAATATGTATAGGAGTTTGGTTGTCAATTTGAAATGTTATGTCTCAAATTCAATAGTTATACAATTCCGGTTTTATAAAATAGGATTCTGTCTGTGTTAAATGTATGACTATTTTATTAAATCCTTATGAAAAATTAACAAGAAAAACAGTTTGAGTATGAAAAGAAAATGGTAAAATAGAAAAGAAATTTAAATAAATAATTCCTCTCAAAATATTAAATTTATGACCACTTCAATTTGAGCAGCAAATTTACAATTATAATAACGTCTGTTTTGTGAGAGATCTAAATTTCAAAACTAAAATCTCACGAGGAATACGTTTTTTAAAATCCAATATTTACTGAGAACTTCGAAAACCAGAACTAAACTTCATTTTAGCAGATCCATTTAAGTTCGTTGCAGTCAATTATAATTACAAGTATACTTTGACTGACTTAATTGATAAAACTTCAATCTTTTCCATTAGCCAAAAACAGTATCTTTCCCGAAAAAGCCAATATTTACAAGTCGTCCAAATTAAATATGTACAGAGAGACTTACTTAAACATGCCAGAATGTCAACCGAAAATGGATAATTAAAAATGTAACAAGAATGATGGGGAATGATGACAAGAATTGAACAATAAAAAGCTTTCTCTGAAAGAAAACGAAACAAAGGAATTGAATTAAATTTGTGCATGAATACAAAATGGAAAACTTCTTATTTGGTTTCTTTTTTTTTTCCTTGAAAGTATTTCGAACAGTCAACCTTTACCCGAAATAGCATGGTGTCCTTTGAGAAACGGAGTAAGCGAATGTCACCTCGAGCAGCAAGGGAATAAATACACTGGAAAATCATAGGAACGAAAAATTTCAATTATCTGTTGAAGTCTGTAAATGACATTTGCAGATGATGAAACTTTTGTCCTCGGCATTAAACCCAAAATAAGTATGCAAAAAACAGCCATAAAAAATAAGGAATGACAATGTGTCGAGAGATACTAACCGAGACAGATTATTTTTTGCTGAAAACATAGCACTTTTCTTCTGTGTTTAAGGGTTTAGAACTTTTTTCTAAGAAAAAAGTAATTTTGAAATGTCTCGAAACAAATTTAAAAAAAAAGAAGACATATTGAAAACAATGATGGAATGCATGTGATTTTAATAAATTTTTTTAAAACATGATAAACATGACAAAATATAGTATTTTCAATATTTTTTGAAAATTCTGTATACTATTCTCTTATATAGTATATATACTATAAGAGATTAAATGATGAGATAATAATGAATGTAACAGATGTCAATTTATGAAATCGTTTATAAAATTTTACAACTGTATCATATGAAATTTTGTGTCTTTGACACATATTTAGGTGACAAACCTAAATGGTTGTGGTTTATTATTAAAAACAAAGTAGAGCTTTTGTTTAACATATCAATACAAAATGTTATATTTCTTTTCAAGGAATGTTTTAATTATATGCGATATCCATGAATGAATTTCAAATAATGAATCTCTCTTCACCTACGATATTTTGGAATTTGTGAAAATACTTTAGTTCCTGAATAACTTTTGAACAGCAAAAGTTTTTCTTTAAAAGAAAACGAAACCAAGAATTGAATTAAATTTCTACATGAATACAAAATCGAAAACTTCTCCTTCTTTTATATCTCTGTCTTTTTCTTGAAAGTATTTCAAACAGAAGCAGAAATAGCATGGTGTCCTTTGAGAAAACAGAGTAAGCGAATGTCCTCTTGAGTAGCAAGGGAATAAATACACTAAAAAATCATAGGAACGAAAAATTTCAATTATCTGTGGAAGTCTGTAAATGACATTTGCTGATGAAACTTTTGTCCTCGGCATTAAACGCAAATTAAGTATGCAAAGACAGAAAGAGGAAATAAGAAATGACAATGTGTCGAGAGATACTAACCGAGACTCTGACTATTTTTCCAGAAAAACCCATCACTTTTCTTCGGCGTTTAAGGTTTGGATTCTCTTTTTTTTTTCTTCTAAGAAAAATGTAACGTTGAAATTTTTTGAACCAAATTGAAAAAAAAAGACATTTTGAAAGCAATGATAGAATGCATTGATTTTCATATTTTTTCAAAGCATACTGACATGTCAATACATAGTTATTTTATATTCAAAAAAAATTTTAATGCACAATGTGAATGCGATTTGGTTAGGTTTGTCGCTTTATTGTAGATTCTGGGCTAATTAGACCGAGACCAACTGTTTAACGTATTTGAATTCTGAGCAGTTAGCTATAAAACAATGAATTTGGTGTTACCATCATCCAATACTGATTAAATTAATACGTAAAAAATGTACAATTTGCTATTATTGTTGTATAATTTTTATTTAAAAAGGCGTCATTATTAAAGCACAAAGCTTATTATACACCACTGTTTTATGTATTGGATACATATTTGTATATACTCAAAGCTTAGTGATGACATAAGCGAAAAGGATCTTTGATGAAATTTGATGGGGCTGTCCATTGTAAGGAATGCTTTCATAAACAGGGAGATCCGGTGATGAATGCGCAACATAAGCAAGGCCGTTTTCATAGAGACCTGTGAAAAGTACAGGACTTCCCCATGCAGAACACACATGCGACACTAGTTATCTCTAATCTTCCCATAAGGCAATATTCTTCATTCATACCTCATCAATGGGTTATTTGTGGAATGTATAAATGGAACACGTGACCCATCAATGATGTAAAAAATAAATAAATAAATGCATTTTTTTCTATACTGAGATTAACCATGGTTTTCGAGACACAACAAATAAATGATTATATAAATATATATAAAGATTATACTATGCGGTTAAATAAGGAAATAATAATAAAAGTAATAGACGCCAATTTATTAAATTGTCATTAAAAATTTTACAAACTATAACGTACAAAATTTTGCATCTTTGATAGAAATTTCAAGATACAGTTTCAGTTGGACATGTCTATACATAACGTCATATACTTTTCAAGGAATGTTTTGATTACACGCGATATTCACGAATGCAATTCAAATAATGAATCCCTCCTCACCTACGATATTTTGGAATTGGTGAAAAGACTTTTGTTCCTGAATAACTTTTGAACAATAAAAAGCTTTCTCTGAAAGAAAACGAAACAAAGGAATTGAATTAAATTTGTGCATGAATACAAAATGGAAAACTTCTTATTTGGTTTCTCTTTTTTTTCCTTGAAAGTATTTCGAACAGTCAACCTTTACCCGAAATAGCATGGTGTCCTTTGAGAAACGGAGTAAGCGAATGTCACCTCGAGCAGCAAGGGAATAAATACACTGGAAAATCATAGGAACGAAAAATTTCAATTATCTGTTGAAGTCTGTAAATGACATTTGCAGATGATGAAACTTTTGTCCTCGGCATTAAACCAATATAAGTATGCAAAAAACAGGCTAAAGAAATAAGGAATGACAATGTGTCGAGAGATACTAACCGAGACTATGATTATTTTTGCAGAAAACACATCACTTTTCTTCGGTGTTTAAAGTTTGGATTCTCTTTTTTTTCATAAGAAAAAGTAATTTTGAAAAGTCGTGAAACAAATTGAAAAGAAAAAAGAAGACATCTTGAAAGCAACGATGGAATGCATGTGATTTTGATATTTTTTCAATGCATACAGATATGTCAATACATAGTTATTTTCGGTTCAAAGAATGCTTTAATGTACATTATGAATGCCGTTTTGTTTGATTTGTCGCTTTAGAGTAATTTTGTGTACACTTTAAACTAATTAGACCGGGACCTGCAGTTTAACGAATTTGAATGTGGAGGGGTTAGCTATGAAACAACGGGTTTGTTGTTTCAACAACGGGTTTGAAACAACGGGTTTGTAACCATTATCCAATACTGATCAAATTAATACCGAGAAAATGTGCAATTTGATATTATTGTTGTATAATTTGTATTTAAAAAGGCGTCATTAATAAAGCACATTTCAAAGCTTATTATACACCTTGGTTTCATGCGTTGGATACATAT
Source organism: Caerostris darwini (assembly GCA_021605075.1). NCBI lineage: Eukaryota > Metazoa > Arthropoda > Arachnida > Araneae > Araneidae > Caerostris > Caerostris darwini. Next base: position 232,854 of record BPLQ01000551.1, on the reverse strand, counting down.
TTGTACCTACTCAAAGCTCAGTGATGATATGAGCAAAAGGGAGTTTAGGTGAAATTTGATGGTTTTGTCCATTGTAATGATTAAATTCAGAAACAGAGAGATCCGGCGGTGAATGGTGAACATAAGCAAGGCCTTTTTTTATTGAGAGTCAGCTTCCTGTGATAAGTTCAGGATTTCTACATGCAGAACACACATGAGATGCTAGTTATCCTTAGTCTTCCCAGAAGGGAAATTCTTCCCAGAATTCTTCATTCATATCTCGTCGAGAGGTTATATGTGGAATGTATACATGGAACACGAGACACATCAATAAACAATATAAATAAATAAATGCACTTTTTTCTATACTGAGATCAACCATGACTTTCGAGTCAGAGCAAATAAACGACATACGTAAAGATTATATTATAGATAGTTAAATATTGAAATAATAATAAATGTAATAGATGACAATTTATTAAATTGTCTTTTAAAACATTACCAACTATAATCTACAAAATTTTGTATCTTTGACACAAATTTCAAGGTATAGATTCCGAGTTTGACATGTCTATATATAACATTCTATTCTATTCAAGGAATGCTTTAATTAGATGATTTAATATTCATGAATGCATTTAAAATAATGAATCCCTTTCACCTACGATATTTTGGAATTGGTGAAAATACTTTAGTTCCTGAATAACTGTTGGACAGCAGAAACTTTTCTTCGAAAGAAAATGAAACCGAGGAATTGAATTAAATTTGTGCATGAATACAAAATCAAAAACTTCTTTTATTTCTCTGTCTTTTTCTTCAAAGTATTTCAAAGAGCCAACCTTTACCAGAAATAGCATGGTGTCCTTTGAGAAAACAGAGTAAAAGAATGTCATCTCCAGTAGCAAGGGAATAAATACACTGAAAAATCATACGAAAGAAAAATTTCAATTATCTGTTGAAGTCTGTAAATGACATTTGCTGATGAAACTTTTGTCCTCGGCATTAAACCCAAAATAAGTATGCAAAAACAGAAAGAAGAAATAAGGAATGACAATGTGTCGAGAAAAACTAACCGAAACTCTGATTGTCTTTCCAGAAAACACATAACTTTTCTTCGTGTTTAAGGTTCGGAATCTTTTCCTTTTTTATATGAAAAAGGTAATTTTGAAATGTTTTGAAACAAATTGAAAAAAAAAAAAACATTTTGAAAGTATGTGATGGAATGCGTGGGATTTTCATAATGTTACAAAGCATGATGACATGTCAATGCATTGTTATTTTCTATTCAAAGAATATTTTAATGCATTACTTGAATGCGTTGAGGTTAGATATGAAACTATGAATTTGGTGTTACTTACAACTTAACTGACTTAAAATTATGCAGAAAAAATTATTCATTTAAAAAAAAAATCACATCAGCAATTAAAAATAAATTTTAGAAGAATTCTTAAATGCATAAATAGTAACTTATTTAAAAATCAAATAATAATAATAGAATAACTTATTTATGCTATAAAATTTGTATTAACGTAGTGGAATAGTATTAAGGCAGTAATATTTTGAGTTTTAAAAAAGTAAAAGGCTAGAAAATTGAGGAATTCATGCTATATAGCATAAAATATACATAATCTAGGCGTAAACAATTTTTTACTGAAAAATCTTTTTGTTGCAATTTATACAGAGTAGCATAAATTTTTTTAGGAGCGTTCTCAAATTCTAAAAAGTATTTAAAAAATTTTAGTACCCAATCCATCTTCATTAATCATTGCACTTTTCAGCAAACAGTATTTTGAAAATTGCAGGATTTTTAAAAACTTTTACTTTAAATATTTATGCAAAAGGTCATGAAAGACATGAAAATAGAGGAACAAAAATTATATTCATGCTATATCATCCTTCATTTTGCATAATATAATGGATAAAGTACATAAATTCATGAGAACTATTTTTGTACTTTTCTCGAATTTTCGTAAAAGGAGAATTTGTTTTAAATAACTGTTATAAATTTATGCTGAGCAACAGTTCTCAAATAAATGGTTATCTTAAACATAAATTTATATAAGATAGCTTAGATGCAAGTTATTTAAATATTTAATATATTTTTCAAATTCTGCGTATTGAAATTAAGTATTTTTAAAATAGGATTTCGTTTATTTTAATAATATACTTTTAAAGCATAAAATATTTTATTCTAACATTACATTGTAATTAGTATTTTAACGACAATTTAAAAATATTTTGTGTACTGCAATTCAGCTATTAATTATCTGAGAAGAATTTTCTTATTTGAAGCTTTTTTTAAGTTTTTGAAACCAAATATTTTGTACACATTTTTTACATCCTGCAGAATTAAAAATTAAAGTTATAAAAGTGGAATAATTTTTAAATTATTAATTCCATATTATTTTGTCCCAAATGATGAATATTTAATAAAATACATTTTTTAAGTTACCATTTTAGCTAGTTTGGAAAAAAAACGTGTCAGGAATTATATAGGACAGAGATAACATATAGAGGCCATCCGACAACCAAGAGTTAAGTGTCATTTGATTTCATAGCCAGACCCATGCAGTTGTTATACGTCATATCTTACAATATTAATTAATTAACTGTCCGGTACTGCAGTCCAAGGTCGACCATCTGCATACTAACAGATTCCAAAATATAAGAAGTTTTCTTTTTAACGGGTAGGTTTGTCAGCCTTATACTTTATAGTCATATTAGACCGGGATCAGTGGTTTAAAGTAGTTTCCGTACCACTACAAGCATTCATAGCACAGAAGGAGCTCGAATCAGAAACCTGTGGCACAGAGTGCCACAGGTCCCTAATGCCTTATAATACGGTTTGACAATATTCTATACCTTACCCCACCATTCCTTTTGCAGTGCTGCGAGTTTGCATTTAAACAGAATAATGCACAGATGATTTCCACTACTTTTCTTCGAGATTGTCAAATATTTCTAGCCAGTTAGATCTCTTCCCTATAGAGCACATTTTGAGAGTGATTAATCGGCTAGATATCTACGACCGTTCTGCTAGATATCTCTGGATCTCGTCGATCTAAGGGTGCATTTCTATCGGCAATTTTACGTCAATTTAGACAAATCGGATTAGTGATCGAGATTGATTGACAGTAGTATGAATGAATCACTGTCAACCACTTTACTTATACGTTTAGTTAAAAGCCAAGAACCAAGCCTTTAAGAAGAATCTTGTTATTTGCTCGTGGAGTATTGCACCACGATTTAAAAAAAGGTTAGTCTAACTCACGTAAAATCCGTTGTTGATGTTCATTCTCTTTTATCCGGGGGACACTAAAGTGTGATAGTTAAAAGATGGATGAATTTCATGGGAAGGAAAAATTAATTTCATTTTCTAGGCTATGGCATTAAAAACCGCCTTTTTAAACGTACTACACTTGTAAATCTGAGCATTATTCTGTTGCATGACGCTGTTTTCAGTAGCAAATACAATGGACATTTAACTAAATTCCTTGCACAATAATAATGGAACTAAGTGTGCTCCCCAAAATTATATACCATGACATTCAAGAATGCATCCATTCTATAGTGTTAGTCATTTGAAAATCATTTTCAAAGTAAAAAATCTCCTTGATTGATCCCTCGTCAGATTTCGGAATTTGATTGATTCGGACAGAAGTCTTTGCATCTCTGTGGAGGGGGATGAACATCATCAATCTGTATGCTAGAAAGATCTATTTATCTAGCTTGTGGAAGAGGTAGCTATGAGGGTGCATATACTCATCTATCGTATCTGGAGATGTTTGTTTAAACTTATAGTGGTACAATGTGGTGCATGTAATTATTCTGGATCCGCAACAAGTCTGACCAGAATTGGTAATTAAGGAATTAACATGTCATTGTTATTATTTTTAATGTTTCAGGAAAATTTTTGTTTTTAAGTGCTTCAAAAATTGTCGGGTCGATATTAATTATTTTTGTGTGTGACATAAAATTCGATGTGTAATATGCTTGGAAATTGGTTGTTTTATGCATATAAAGCTTTTTTCACAATATATATATATATATATATCTATATATATATATACGAGTAAAATATTCAACGAATTGGTTTCTAGTCGAGTGTTTCTTAAATTCGGGGGGCGCCCCTCATCCCTGGTTAAATTAACAGAGGCTATAAATTCAGAGTTAACGATATCCGGTTCTGAACATCTGGCCAAAGGGTGTTTTTTCCGGTCAGAATGAGGATAGGAATTTTCTGGGGAATAAAAATTTAATTATCGTTTATTTAATGATGGGATGCAGCCTTGCAAAGAAAAAGTTAGGTCTGATAGAGAGATAGTGAGGAGCCTTATTACACTGTCCAAATAAGAGATATTCATATAACTTGTAAAAATCGATCAGCTGTGACATTGACCGTGAGAAGTCCACCTTTGACCCTCGTCTTGGAGATAGTCCATAATAAGGTATGAAGACAAACTCTTCTCCAAAAAAATGAGGAGAGTCTGAATTTTCTGAAAGAATCAGAGAGGAGTAGAGTTCAGAATTTGAAATGGAAAGACAGAGGATGAAATAAAAGAAAGTAGCTGAAGAAAATATAAGTCCAAAGTCCAAATGAGAAAATAAGAAAACAGTTGTAGTGGTGATATCTGTCTATATAAATCAACCATCAATTTCTAAAAGAAGAGGTTTCTCCGGACGGAAACGATGATTTCGACTGAATAAAGACATATCTGTCAACTGAACCAGCCATCAATTTCCAAGGAACGGGTTCCTTCATGGAAACGTTGGGCGGATGGCATTAGGAGACATCGCAATTTCCCCCTGTAACCAAACATTCAAAATAATAAGGGGAAAGCTTCTTCAGCACTGGCATTGATCTCTACGCAGATCTATTCCACAGAGAATGACAAGGTGCTTTATTTGTGAGTAGTTTCCTGTATTGTATTTGGTGGAACCTCAGCACTTTACCTGGGACTTCTGTGATATATTGCATTAAATGTTTCGCCTACGGGGGGGGGATAATTTTGTCCTTAAATAAAAGAATATTTCGATATAATTAGCTAAGTTTAAGATCTTCGTCGTTATATAATAGTGCAAGTGTTTACTTATAAAATCTTTCTTATTATATAATCTTTAATTGGTCTCTTGAATAGCTGATATCCTTTATGAAGAGGAGTACCATTTTAATGTTGAAGCAAAATGGTTATTTTATTGTGGATTGAAGAGGATTATTATTATTATTATATGATAATTGTAATTTATTGAGGATAAAGCTAATTGCCTAAAATTGCAAATAAATCATCATTTAATTTTAAATTAGTGTTCTGAGTAATTTATTTCGTGAGTGTGTTTTCTTTGTCCACTTTATCACGCCTCTGAGACTTTATGATCTGCTTGGATAAAATAAGGTGGTATTGATTGATGGATGGGTTATTACAAATCATGTACGAGTCTTTTTAGGAAGGTTATAATAGTTTTTATAGGTTATTGGGATATTTATTGTTTCTTATCTGGTGAACTGAATTTTTTGTAGAGGATTGTATCGAAATCAATATCAAAACCACAAAATGCAAGGAAAATTTAAAGTATAAAGAGATATTATGTCTCTTATCAAAAAAATAATTTTAAAAATTGTAAAAAAAATACAACATATCATTCGAACAATGCGTACATTTTGCATAAAAGGAACCATTTATTAAAAACCCTCAGATTATATGTATAAAAATAGATAATTTAAATTTCTTGAAGACCGTATTGAATATGATCTTCATACACGAGTAACAATGAGATTTCGCAGCAGCTTAAAAGGACCTTGCACCACATTTGCACGTGTAGGATGAAAGCCATAAACGATATAAAATCCTCATCATCTATCATATAGATATATTAATATACATCATAAAATTCTCATCATAGTCCCATTATCCCTATAAATGTCACAATCTCTATCGAATTAGTTTGATTACAATAGTGACTACAATGCTCTAGCGGGAATCGAACTTGGGCTCATTCACACTTCATTTTATAACCCCGAATCTATCTTTATTTGACAATAAAGGTAACTATTAAATTTCACAACAAAGAGTAACCAATAATAAGCTCTTTATTTAATATATTATTGGTTTATATAATCAATGAATAAAGTTTTCAGGTGATGAACTATAAAAAATATTTTTTTCATATTAATTTGATTCCAAACGTTATAATTCATCTTAACATATATTCCAGACTGTCTCTAATAATTTTTTCTAATGACGTAAATGCATTTAATAAAAAAGACTTTAGGACAAAGCCCTCAATTAGTATTATTTCCTTCAAATAAAAAGAAAAAGAAAACCACATTTTTTATAAAATATTTACCCAGTCTTTTTCCACAGAAAAAGATGAAATATTTCGAGGAAAATAAATGAAAATCTTTGCTTATGATAAAAGAAAAGATTTGTCCAACGAATTTCAATTCATTTTTCTTTCTTTTTTTCATCCCGTTAGGTTCTTGTCAGCGAATGAAAAATAATAACTATCGATTGGTAAATAGAATTTTCCTTTGAAAGGGCTTAAGGTTTTTTTTTTCTCTTTAAAATAGATTTTTTTTTTAAAAGCATTCTTTACATCCATAGATTTGCGCAAGAACCAGTCAACCGCTAAATGGTGGTTTTAAATGAAAGCTTTTGAGAAATATTTTATTCATTCACACTTTAAGGTAATGAGATAGAAATTTGTGATGAAGAAAAAAATATTCAAAGCAATTATTTTTTAAATAAATCGCTATTTCACGTATAACACAAAAATTGAAAATTTTTAAATAATAATTTCATAAAATAGTAATCTTTTATAATTTATTTTTTATTAAAAAAAAAAATTAAAAAAAAAAAAAAAAAAAACTTTTACATAAAAACACAAAGGTTAAGTAAATAGTTTAATTTAAATCTGTAAAACCATTTAAACGTATATTTTAAGACGTAAAACAATTAATAACTTTGAAATTCAGACGAAAATTACACTTTCAAAGGATAAGCATTTCTCTAATTTTACAATATTAAAAGATTATATTTTTAACTTCAATAAATTTTTAAGAAAGTCAAATTTAAATTTAAGAATATTATAAAGTACAATGCATTTGCAGAATTTTATAATTCTATGCTGAATTTTTTTTAAACTAAAAACTTAAAAATTGAAAACTTAGTATTTGTGAATTTATTCAATAATTTAAAAATAATAATTAAAACAAATGCTTTTCTTGCTAAGTAACTAGGATTAAAATAATTATCACATTGAACGATCAGACGTATTTTATCAAATTTAACCGAGATTGACAATCAACTGAATCCACATAAAGTTTAGATATATATATATTTGGAAATAACGACAACTGGAAAGTTTAGCATATTACATACATATTCAAATAAAGTATTGTATACTTTAAAAAATTACAGTAATTGAAAATAGTTCAGTAAATAATTTTTAATTTAATAGTATTATAAAATGAGGTTCTCTACAGATTAATAGATTGTTGATATATTTACTAACATACTATTTATCCTTAAATGTTATGATACACATTTACATCTTTAAATTTTAGAATCTGCACTTATGGTATAGTGCACTGTAAGACCTCATGCAATTGGTCACAAATTCTATTTCAGCGATAGCATAGAGTGCAATCACTGCTTTGAAAAAATTTATTTGTTACTGATATGTGAAATCGAGAATCTAACAAACACCACCAGTATAATAAAGATCGAAGTTCTCTTTTTGCTACATTTTTAAACTATCTTTTATTGTCATGTGTGAACATGATGTTGTCCCGATTGAAGATCCATGCTGTCTCCAAAAAAGTAAATTTACGGAATAAAAAAACAAGTAAGAGTATAAGTTATTATTTAAAACAAATCAATCTCTTCGTCTGACACGAGATACTTTCATTTCAAGAACTTCTATTTCAAATTTACGCTGATTTTCACGTGATTTTATTCATGTGTGTTTTGAAACTGGCATAAAATATGTGTTGCTAAATATAACGATTGTGAAAAACGTGCTATGCAATTCAGTTTGAATTGCCGGGCTTTCAAAATATAAGCAGATTATTGTTTCAGTATCTTCAAAACAGTGTCTAAGGAACAGTTTATGTTTATAAAATTTAATTTTACCATCACACAACAGATATCTCTATCAAAATTTGTTATTTCCACTATTTGAACAATTGCTTCCTCGTGAAATTATAAAAGTTTTCATATTTTTGTATATTCCTGCGGTTATTGAATTGAATAGTTCTTGCAGTATTCTGATCCATTGCATTATAAGTTTCTTGCATTATTGAACATTGGTGTACTCTCATATGTATTCGCCCATTAAAATTTGCTTGCACATGATAAATTGAAATTCATGAGTGGATTTCAGTTGAAGCGGGAAGCAGAGAACACACTTTAGGTAGCCTGACTGTAAAAGGGAGATCGCTGCGCATTCTTGCATTCGTCATTTCTTAAAGCACGTCTCTTCGAATGAATTTTTAATCTATAAACTGACGCCAATTACACAATGTACATAGAAAAATATTAATAAAAATAAATAAATAAATAAATATAAATAAGTAAAATTAATAAAATAAAAGTGGATGCAATTGGAGAGCATAAATTTCAAAATCAAAACAAACGTAGTGATACTTTTGGTCGTAAATTTGGTCAAGCTTTGCGGTATTTTCTACAAGTTTGACGATGCTGGCGATTGGAAACAAATCTTTTAAAAATAGTTGGCACGCAAAAGGAGTCTCTTCGTTTCTTAAAGCACTGTGCAATGGATTCAAACTTAAGTCCAAACTAGTGTGTAGGAGCACACTAGTTTGAAATATTGCCGTTGGACAATGAGTCGGTAATGTTTTGTTATTGGATATGATCTTAGGCATTTAACATAATAAAAGCATTTCTCATTTCTGTGACATAGACAGCAAGGGGCATCGCTAAAAGGATTTCATACTTCCTGTTACTGGAATGTTCTGGACTTTTCCTATGTTACATGTAAACATGAGATAATTTATCGCTGAAAACCTCCCGAGAAACATTAGTCTACCGCGTAGGTTTCTCATGGGAGATTTGCCCCGGATTACCGGTAGGCCCCCCCCACAATGGACCCGGGAGAGGGGGCGATCCAGGTCCAGATGCCACCTTGGGGTATTAAGACAGCCAATAGAGCGGCAATTGCGTACCTACCTGTTTAGGAAATGAATGTAATAAAATGTTTTGAAAATATTTACTGTTTTCATGAATAAACATTTTATCTAGGAATCTAAAAATGTTATTTTACTCGTATTTTATTGTTATCTCGTAATTAAGCATTATAAACTTAAATTAGCATTTGTACGTATACCTAATACCGCTTAGTATTACTGGAGGTAAAACTTAACATGTTGTTACGCAAAGACGTTATTTACGCGATCAACCATGTGTGTACAAAAATATAGGAGTATTAGGTTTGTAATTTTTTCCAATAATAAATGTATTGCTATTTTGACCTGATTGCGTAGATTACGTAAATTACCCTGATGAAAGGGATTAAAGCATATTTAATTTCAAAAACCACAAAACTTCTATTTAATTGCTGAGAAGAATCATTTTTCCTTTCAAACTTACATACATACCTTTTTACTAAAACTATTTTGAATTTGGGCATTCAATAAGATTAGAAGCAATTCATGGGAGGGCACAAAAGTTCATTGGCTCAAAAGGTGTCTGAATCACTTTTTTCTATCTTTGGAAAAAATATTGAACTTCATTGGAAACAGAAAAAACTGTGCTTATTACATCCAAAACGGACATCGCTTATTTGTTAGAAGCTGTTTAAAATTATTTAATGAGGTCAATTTAGAATTACACGGTGATGAGTTGAACTTGATAAAAACAAAAACGTCACAGCTACTTTTGTGGGAAAACTTCCTTTCAAACGAAATCTAAGTACAGGTGAATACAACCACTTTCCTTTAATATCAGCAGTCTTAGCAAAACAGGAAGATTCACTTACACACTAGCGACACTTGGAGGTTCTTCATTGTGATTTTACGGAGCAATTTTAAGATGTTATATAAAAAAGAAATGTCGAGTTGAGTTTTAAGTCCTTTTACAAATGCACATAGAGCAGAGTCATTAAGAAGGGTAATTCGTAGAACTTATAACTAACGAAGAACCAAAAGTAAAATTCAAAAAATGACAAGAACTCTGGCTTCAAAAATCAATACCAGCTGTCTACCTTAGATTATAGGCAAGAATACAGAAATTTTTAATTGCAATTCCTTCGCATTATTTTGCCGAAAGTGAGTTCAGAGAGAGCCGTAGCTAATTTACTGCCTAAGAAAACGAACAGCTTGGGCATCACTGAAAAGCGGTAATTTGCGACGGATGTTGACGAAATTGGAATCTCGTATTAACAAATTGCGAAAACTTTACTAGCGACAACTATCTACATTTTTTTTTATATTTCTTATTGATTTTGGGTTTAATTTTAAATTTTTAATAAACTTTTTTTTATTAAATTTGAGGGTCATTTTAAATAATTTTTACTCTGTGATTCTTAATAGATAAATAAGTATGGAAAATATGCAGCGATATTTGTTATAATTAATTACTATAGTAGGTTGGAATTTTTTTCTTATAATGTGGGCGGTGGTTCAAAAAAATATTGGGAACGACTTCTCTGCACCTATCTAAAGGAAATGACGTTGATCTATCAAAGTAGTGTTGCAGTATATTTTATTTACTTACTTATTTTCTTATCACACTTGGTAGACAGAAACATCTAGATTTAGTACAAGAACCCACGTGGTCTCGTGAAACGAGGGAAAGGGGAGGGGAAGCTTCTGTTATGGACAACCCGTAAGTGGAAATTTCACTTGGCTCCGAGTCACTGAAGAAGAAGGGCATTACTTTCGGAAGGACCTTTTAGATGAACTACCCATCATTCGTATGGGAGCAAACTCAGAAATCTCCCACCCGGTAACGAGGCATGATGCTGAACATAACAAACGCCAACGAGGCTCCTCGTTTTTTGGAACAGTGTCTACGACAAAGTCGCCAGCGGATTGAACGTCCGCCCTAATACTCACCAGCGGCACGCGTTGCCACTAAACCCCGAATCTGATTTATAATTTATAAGAAAGCTAATATGATTTGTTATTATCTATGTACAAATAATACAAACGTTCCGACTTTCGGGAAAAAAGTGATAATTTGATTCTTCTATCATTATATTAAATCAAGACTACAATTTCAGAATCAATTTTAAATAATTATTTTAAAATTACATATAATCTAATGCACGCATAAGGTATTGAGCAGAAAAGCACATTAGGTTAATTAATGTGAAACTTTGTTAATCATCTGGTTTATTTAAAAATTGTTTCAACATTATTAATAATTATTAACTTACAATAATTATAATTAATAATAATTATAAGTAATTGTTATGGTTATTTTAAAATTTTAATCTGACAAAATTTTAGAATCAATTTTAAAATAATTATTTTAAAATTTGATATAATACCTTTGATGCATCCAAAAGGTACTAAGCAGAAAAGTAGATTAAGCAAATTAATGAGAAATTTAATTATTCATCTGGTTTATTTAAATATTCGTTTCAACGTTACTTAAAAAAATCTATTCTAAACCAAGAAAAATATTCCTTATTTGTGTTCACTCAAAATAATATCTGCGTTTTATCAAAATGTCAAGAATAAAATATTCATAAATTTTCTATCCTAAGAAAAGTTTAGTCTTAAGAATATTCTTCCAATTCCTTTATAATAAAAGATTTCAGTTCAAGAAAAAATGCTTAACAAAAAATCCTTTTTTTATCATTTGTTATTTCTTACTTTTATAAAAGTTGAAAGTACAAAAATTTGCAAACTTAGGACTTAAAAGAAATATTCTTAAGTCGATATAAAATTTACCTTAAAAATATTTCCTTTTTAAATTTTAGATCGAAAGAGAATTTCCATTATTTAATTTTTTTAAGGCGATGTGCTCTTAAATAAAGCGAAATTCATTCTTTTCTTTAAAGAAAATTTTATAACTCGAAATTTGAAAATTCAGAAATAATATCAAAGATGTTTAATCAAAAGCAATCAAAGTAAAAAATAATTGTTAACGTAGGAATAAAATTACTGACGAGAAAATGAATGTCATTGTTCTAAACGCGTGGGGTGCTCGATATCAATCGTTATAATTTTTCACTAGTTTCATTCCGAAATGCAGAGTTAGTTTTAAAATGTCATACAAAACATCCCACGCTTTTAGAACAGTGACATTACTTTCCTCGTCAGTAATTTTATTCCTACGTTAACAATTATTTTTTTTACTTTTTAGTTTGATTAACTCTAAAAGCGTGTTTTTTAGTGTTTTTAAACTATAATTTATTTAAGTTGCTGGACAATAATAACATAATTAAAATTCTGTATCCATTTATTCATGTATTTCAAATAAACTGCAAATTTCTTATAAATAAATATATTATATTACTTATATATAAATAAAGTATTTTTATGATGTAAAACCTATGTCTTGAAAAGGAGTCCATTTAATCCTATAACGAGCAACCCATTACATTAAATGCCTCTATTTACAACAAACAAAAGCAGTTTCATTTAGGTAATGCTGGTGGCATGGTTAAACACAGATATCTAAATCCCCGCCATTTTTATTCCACGCATGGATTTGTGGAAACAGTTCTGCACACTACCACACCTCGGAGTGAAATACGTGTCTGGATTTCCGCATTAGAGTGTAGAGAGACATTTATTTAAAGTCGCAACCAGTCTTGTTTCGCAGACAGCATTAAAATAGGCCTGCATATGCGGAAAACCTTGTTAGAATGCAAATCTGAGCATTCAAAGCTTACTTTCCTTAATGGAAGTCTATTCTGAAAGGATTTTTTTCCTTGCTACTAATTCGAGAAATTTCTAACCAAATTAGAAATGTAATAGAAAAAAAAATGAAAGGCATTCATATTTTATAGAATCATTTTAAACATGAACAATAATATAAGTTTTAATAAAATGCAGTAGAAAATATTCAATGAGTTTATGAATATACTACTGTGTCCAAAAAGTAAGATCAATTTTCAATTCGAAATTTACGGGGCTTATGAAATTTCAATTTTTTTTTCTCTTTTAGGTTGCTGGTACTGTCCTTGACATTTACGTGAAATTTCACGTCAAAATATTCATTAGCGTTTGAGTTACGCTTGGCTTTGTAAGACGCTAAAACTGATATTGGCGTTTATTGAAATGTCTGAATTAATTGAGCAAAGAACTTGCAATAATTTTTTTTCCCGGAAACGTATAGAATATTGCAGAAGGCATTCGATAAGTAAGCGATATCGGAATCAAATGCTTACAAGCGGTATAAACAGTTCAAAGAAGACAGAGAACGCCTTGAAGACGAAGAGCTCTGAGATCGACCATCAACTTCAATCGACGAAATTCGCGTCCAAAAAGATTTGGCACTTGCAAACCGTCGATGTACAATTAGAGACTTTGCTGCTAATGTTGGAATTTCAAAAGAATCGGCCATTCCGTTTTGAGTCGATTGAAGAGATTCAACGTGAATCGCCGCGCTCTTCGAAGGCTTTTTATCATGCATTGGGGTTGAAAAAACAGTTGGCATAAGTGCAGTATGTCCGGAGGGGATTTCTTTGAAGGCGATGAAATAAATTTGGAAGAATTTGAAAGGAGTTCTTGAAAAAAAATATATAATTGGTCTTAATTTTGGGGTACAGTAGTATAAAATATTGAAATTTACTAAAAAGCAAACAGGTTAGGCTAAATTATATAATTGTATTGGAAATTAAGCTTCCAATAAATATGTAAACTTGAAAAAGCACTGGATAATGCCCTGGATACTAATCAATAACTATTCTAGAAAAAATACAGACACTAATATTAAGGATATAAGGTTTATAAGGTTTTTATAGATTATAGGGATATTTATTGTTTTTTAGTTATTTTGGTGAATTGAGTATTTTGTAGAGGGTTGTATCAGAATCAATATCAACACCACAAAATAAAAAGAAAATTTAAAGTATAAAGCAATATTATGTCTCTTATCAATAAAATATTTTCAAAATTTAAAAAAAAAAAAAAAAAAAAATACAACATATCATTCGGACAAACTATTTGCATAAAAGGATCTTTTTGTAAAAAATCTTCAGATTTGGTATTTTTTATATAAAATTCGGTAATTTAAATTTCTTGAAGTTCATACTGAATATGATCTTCTTACATGAGCAACAATGAGTTTTCGTAACAAACTAAAAAGAGCCACTTACAATTTAAGTAGGGTGAAAGCCATAAGCGACACAAATTCTTCATCATCTATCGCATAGATATATTAATGAACATCATAAAATTCTCATCCTAGACCCACCATCCCTATACTGTTAAAATCTCTGTCAAATTAGTTTAATTATAAAAGTGACTGCAATGCTCCAGCAGGAATCGAACTTGGGTTCATTCGCACTTCATTTTATAATCCCGAATCTATCTTTTTTTTGCAATAAAAGTAACCGTATTAGATTTCAAAATAAAGAGTTCAATAATATGCCTTTTATTCAATGTATTACGGGTTTATATAATCATACAATACATTTTTCAGGTGATGTACTACACAAATATAGTTTTTTCATATTAATTTGATTCCAAACGTTATAACTCCCCCTAAGAAATATTCCAGACTGTCACTAATAATGAATTTTTTCTAATGACATAAACGCATTTAATAAAAAAGACTTTAGAACAAAGCCCTCAATTAGTATTCTTTCCTTCAAATAAAAAAAAAAAAAAAGTACAACCTTTACGTTTTTTATAAAATTCCTTCCCAGTCTTCTTCCACAGAAAAAGATGAAATATTTCGAAGAAAATAAAAGAAAGTCTTTGCTTAAGATAAAAGAAAAGATTTGTCCAAAGAATTTCAATTCTTTTTTTTCCCTTTTTTTTTATCCCGTTAGGTTCTTGTCAGCAGCGAATGAAAAATAATAACTATCGATTGGTAAATAGAATTTTCCTTTGAAAGGGCTCAAGGTTTTTTTACCCTTTAAAATAGATTTATTTTTTTTTAAAAAAAGCATTCTTTACAACCATAGATTTGCGCAAGAAATCTGATGAAGAAAAAAAACATTTTAAGCAATTATTTTTTTTAATAAATCGCTATTTCATGCAGAGCACCAAAATTGAAAATTTTTAAATATTTCTTTCGAAAAATGGTAATCTTTTTGAAGTTATTTATATATAAAAAAATAAAAGACCATTTAATTTTGACATTTGACATTTCGTAAAATGGCAATCTTTATTTATTTATTCATAAAAAAATAAAATAAATGCATTTAATATTGACATAAAACCACAAAGGTTAAATAAATAGTTTTATTTAAATCTATAATAGCATTTAAGAGTATATTTTAAGACACCTTTGAAATTAAATAGCTTAACAACTTTTAAATTACAGCTTTATTAACAATGATGAATTTGTGATGAAGGAAAAAATATTTTAAGCAATTATTTTTTAAATAAATCGCTATTGAATATAGAACACGAAAATTGAAAATTTTTAAATATTTATTTCGTAAAATGGTAATTTCGTAATTTTGACATAAAAACACATAGGTTAAATAAATAGTTTTAATTAAATCTATAATACCATATTTTAAGACATAAATCAATTAATAACTTTAAAATCAAATAAAAATTACTCTTTCAAAGGATAAGCATATTTCTAATTTTACAATATGAGAAGAATTTTTTTTTTAAATTTCTATAAACTTTTAAGAAAAGAGAATAAATTTAAATTTAAAAATACTATAAAGTACAATATATGTGCAGAATTTTATAATTCTAAGCTGATTTTTTTTTACAAATATTTTAAATTTTAATAAACGTGAATTTATTTAATAAGTTAAAAATAACAATTAAAACAAAATTTATTTTTGCTAAATATGCAAGATTAAAATAATTTCCCAGTTAAAAATCAGGTTTATTTTATCAAATTTAACTGAGATTGACGACCAAATTGTAAAATAGGGGCCGGTGGAATTTGGCGATTTTACTGTGGCAATAAGTCACCAAATGTGGTGATTCAGAGTTCTTGTACTGTTTACAATTCATTTCACTTACAATCGCAACCCTTTTCTTAGAGCACTTCGGCGGAAAGTATTTTTGGCACCAAATTCTAGCGGCCCCTATTCACCGATTTTGCCAAATTAATAGTGAACTGAATATACATTAAAGTTTAGATACATGTATTGGGGAATAACAGCTGAAAAATGTAACATGTTGGATACATATTGAAAGACAGTATTGTATATAGTAAAAAATTATAGTAATCGGAAATAGTTCACTAAATAATTTTTAATTTAATAGCATTCTAAAAGAAATTAATAAATTATTAGTAAATATTTGAGAATAATATTTATTCTTAAATGTTTTGATACGCATTTGCGTTCATTAAATTTTAGAATTCACACTCATGGTTTTGTGAACTGTAGCCCTCACGTAATTATGCGCAACTATTTTTACACTGGTGTGCAAAACTTAAGCAACAGGTGGGCTTTTTGTCATACCTCCACGAGAAATCATCTGAGAGACATGACATTCAGAAATGAGGGAGAGTATTATGTATGTAAAGGATGACGAAAGCATCGGCGCTGAAAAAGGAATGCAAAGCATACGGTATGGAATCAAACAAAAACAAGCTTTATTGAACGCATAGTATCGTGATTTATGATTGTCTATCCAAGAGGAAGAACAACAAGCAGATGTTCCTTAATATGGGATATGCCCTCCCCTCACTGCAATGGTTGCTTCGCACCGTCTCCGCATACTCAGAACCAGCTGGTGCAACATTTCTTGCGGTAGGAGTGCCCATTCCTCAATCAGCATCTATTTGAGTTGTTGGGTTTTCTCCAGAGGATGTAAGCGTGCTGTAATGCGTCTCCCCAAAGCATCCCACACAAGTTCGATGGGATTTAAATCTGGAGGGGGGGGGGGTAGGTACACTGGCCAATCCATTCGAGCGATATCGTCACATTCCAGTAGCTCCTCAACAGCAATAGTCCGATGTGGCCGTGCATTGCCATCCATAAAAATGAAGTCTGGGCCAATCGCACCTCGGAACAGACGCACATGGAGAAGGAGTGCCTCCACACAATAGCGATCCCCGGTTACAGACCCTCTGTCGAAAACGGGAGCTCAGTTCGCCCATTCAGCCAAATGCCTCCTCAGACAAGAACTCCAGAACCACCATAACGGTGTCTTTCCTTGAGGTTACGGGGATAAAACCGGGTCCCGACCTCTCTCCAAATCAAAACGCGTCCAGAATCGCATCTGCTACAGAACCGACTCTCATCCGTAAAGAGGACACATTGATCAGTTGTCCAGTTTTTGTGCTCTCTGCACCACTGTAAATGGTGGTCAACTTTCAATGCGAGGCAGCGTTCAGGACGGCGGGCGAATAGGCCCACTTTGTGAATGCGTCTGGCCACAGTAAACCGTGACACTTGTCGCCCCGTTGCTGTACAGAGTTGCTGAGCAATGGCGCTTGCCGATTGCTGTCGACCTCTTTTCACCTGCAGGACGATATATCGGTCATCCCCTGCATTTGTCTTCCTCGGGCGGCCACCGCCAACCTTTCTAACACCTGTACTTGTGGTTTGGAACGCTTTCCAAGCGCGCGAAATGACACTTTTGTTGATTCCGAACTTTGCAGCTACACTGGTGACAGTACGCCCCTCCTCCAGCTTTCCGATCATTCTTCCACGTGTGAAGTCGTCCAGGTGATTTCTTCTAGCCATATTTCACGAACTGACTCACTGGCACTTGCAGCGAATATGTTGAATTGTGTCTCTGTCCTTCCATTTATTCTACTGTTGAGCTGCGCGCACCGACATCACGCGTTTTGCGTACGCTCACGTCGCCTCCGACGTTTCGTTCCTGATATTTGCATACGCATGACGTTTCTACTGACGTGTTCATTGTACTGATCTCCAGACCTCCTTTTCTGCAATTTCATGGCTATCAGCTAAACTTTTACATTGTTGCTTAAGTTTTGCACACCAGTGTACTATCATGTGAACTTGAAGTTGTCCCGATTTTATATCCGTAGCAATACTAGGAACTTTCATTTGAAAAAGTTTTAATTAATTAACTTATTTGTATGTGATTTTTATTTAGGTGTTTTTAAAAACTGGCATGAAAAAAGTGTTGCGAAATATAACGATGAAGCAACATCAAGTCACGTCTCTGTAATTCATTTTAAATTGTCTGGCTTTCAAAATAATTCAAATTCTCTACCAGCATCAACCATCTCGTAATTTTTTTATTTCTTATTGACTTTGTGTTTATTTTTAAATTTTAGACAAACAGTTTTATTGCATTTGATTGCCGTTTTAAATAATTTCTACTTTGTGATTCTTAATAAATAGATGGTCAGATTAAATAAGCATAGATTATATGTTTAATATTTGGTATAATTAATTATTAGAGTATGATTAACTAGAATATGATTAGAGTATGTAACTCTTTTAAAAGGGACGGTGGCTCAAAAAAAGTTGGGAACTTCAACGTCCTTTCCTGGAGATAGCGGTAGAGCAGATCTATTAAAGTGGTGCTATAGATTATAAAAAGGCTAATAGGATAAGCAGGCTATAATTCATGTACAGATAATACATATGCTCCGACTTTCAGGAAAAAATATAATAATTGTATTCCTATATTATTATAGTAAATAAAAACTATAATTTCAGAATCAATTTTTAAATAATGGTTCTTTTTTTTCTTATCCCATTTGGGCGACAGCAAATCTATGAACCCGTGTGTTCTGATGGAAGGACGGAAGGGCAGCTTCTATTGTGATGGAACACCTGTAGGTAGAAGAAGTTGCTAAAGAAGTAGGGCAGTGCCTTCAGGAAGGACGTTTAGAGGGAATTACCTAGCATTTGCGTATCGTATGAGAGAAAACCTAGAAAACTGCCACCAGGTAGTTGAACATCACAAACGCCATCGAGTAGCCTCGTTTTAAACAGTGTCTACAACAAATTGGATTGAACATCAGTTTAAAGGCTAACTAGCGGCGTGCGTTGACAATGAGCCCCGAATTGGGCAATATTATATTATCAATTATATTATTATATTATATTATCAACTATATTATTATATTATATTATCAATTATTTAAAATTTTTTAATAAACATTTTTTTATTACATTTGATGGTCGCTTTAAATAATTTCTACTCTATGATTATTCATAGATAAAATAAGCATATATGATATGCAGTTTAATATTTGGTATAATTAATTATTATAGAAAGTTTGAATTTTTTTTTCATATAAAGTAGGCGGGGGTTTAAAAAAGGTTGGGAACCTCTGCTCGACCGCTGTCTCCAGAAAATTACGTTGATCTTTCAAAGTGGTGCTATAGTTAAGAAAAGGCTAACATGATTAGCAGATTATTATTCATGTACAGGTAATACAAATGCTCCCACTTTTGGGAAAAAATACAATAATTTTATTCTATTGTTATTATAATAAATCAAGATTATAATTTCAGAATCAATTTTAAAATAATTAAGTTACTTATGTTATGTGCACAAAAGTTATTAAGTAGAAAAGCACATTAAGTAAATTAATGAGAAATTTAGTAAATCATCTGGTTTATTTGCAAATTTGTTTCAACAATGCTTATAATTATTAACTTATAATTATGATTAATTATTAATTATAATTATAATTATTATTAACCTATAGTTATAATTATGATTAATTTTTAATTATAATTATGATTAATTTTTAATTATAATTATAATTAAGCTATAATTATAATTAACCTATAATTATAATAATTACTACTAATTGTTATTAAGCACAATGATTTTAAAATTGACTGACTATAATTTCACAATTAATTTTAAAATAATTAAAATCGGATGCCCTCAAAAGATATTAAGCAGAAAAGTACATTAAGTAAAATTAATGAGAAATTTAATTAATCATCTGGTTTATTTAAATATTTGTTATAGCATTACTTAAAATAATTTATTGAAAACCAAGAAAAAATTCTTTCCTTGTATTTATTCAAAATAATATCTGTGTTTTATCAAAATGTCAAGAATAAAATATTTATAAGTTTTCTATCCAAAGAAAAGTTTAGTCTTAAAAAATATTCTTCCAATTCCTTTATAATAAAAGATTTCAGCTCAAAACAATGCATAACCAAAAAAATCTTTTTTTTTTTATCATTTATTGCTTCCTACTTTTATAAAAGTTAAAAGTACGAAAATTTGAAAACTTAGGACTTAAGAATATTTCTTTTAAGTCGATATAAAATTTACCTTAAAAATCCTTTTCTTTTTAAATTTTAGATCGAAAGAGAATTTCCATTATTTAATTTTTTTTATGGCGATGTTCTCTTAAATAAAACGCAATTCATTCTTTTCTTAAAGAAAATTTTATATCTCGAAATTTGAAAATTCAAATATAATCCCAAAGATGTTTTATCAAAAATTTCTGAAAAACTTTATTTTTTTTATTTATTATACATTAAATAAATTGAAAAGAAATAAAAATTTAAGTAGCAGACATTATACTTAACCTTAAAATTCCTTATTATCTCAACCATAAGTATTTTATTGTTAAATAATGAAGCAGTATTTTATGTACCTTAGAAATTTAATACTTCTTAATGGTCCTCCTCAGAGAGGATCGACTTACATACGAAATATTTTTTCTGCGGCATTTAATCAGAGTTATTGATTTTTTTCCACCGCCAATTATAAATAATTGTTTCGATTCTATTTTAATAACCGTTCCTCTGCAATTTGAGAAAATTAGTATGTTTGAATACGTTATTATGTTCAATTAAATAGAGATAAAAACTGTCTTTTGCATTTATTTCATCTGTTGTTTTTCAATGTATCTTTTTGTTAATTATATCTGAAATACGTAATTTACGTTTTTGATATTTTATTTCGAAAACGTTAATTTTTAATTATTAAAAGGAACAAATAAAATATTCATTAAATTTTTGTTGAATACGAGAATCCGTTGAACTATTGTTGGGACTAATCCTTAGTGTCCGGCAGCGTGGGGTTGACACCCCATTAATAGCTACCCATTTAACCCCATTTACTCATGTATGGAGGGAAAGTGGTCAGCTCCTGTTGTGATGGTAGCACCATTAGGTAGGAGTCTGACTTGGATCCGTGTAGCTAACGAAGGAGGAATATTAGCGTGAACCTTTCCGCTTTAGTATATTGTATATGAGAAAACCCGAAATAGTCGTTACCTCGTTAGTCAGATTGCACATAAGTTGCAATCTGACTAACGAGGCATTATGCTAAGCATCACAAACACCATCGATTCTCATCATTGTTTGTAACAATGTCTACAACAATGCCGCCGGGGAGTGGAACCTCACCGGTGCAGTTACCGCTGTGCCACGAGTCTTTTGGAACAGCATTGCTGTGTGATTCCGAGTCGGATGTCTAGGTGTACCCTACATTTCCCAGACGTTTATAAGCCTGATGCTGTAAATTCCCCAGCTTATTCTATTACATAGATTAATCAATTAATCCCTTAAATAAATTAAATAAATCAATTAAATCGCTGAGGAAGATTTCCAAAGAAATTATGACTGGGAGTACGACACACAGGTTATTACTGCTCTCACAAGCGTTGTACAGCTCCTCCATTTAATTCCTCGGGCACTTAAGCCAGATTCATGTCTACTAGTTCCTCATTCGTGTGATCAGATATCCCACTACCGTTGCATTAGTGTGAGAAATTAAGCCTGTGAAAAAAGTGGAAACTCCTACGCTCCTGGAACGCCATCTATCGCTTTTCGAAAGTAATTTTAGAACAGCAATTCCGAGCCGTTTAGATGTACCGTATTTTTCCTAGAAGTTTATAATCGTAGTGTTGTAAATCCCCCTAGATAATCTATTACAAAGATTAATTAATTAATTTGCTACCCTTTAAGCAGATGCCTAAGAAAGAGATCGATTTTCTATTTTTTTTTTTAAATAAAGAATTCTCTAATACTCACAAATTTCAAACAGCGCTTTTTGTACATTCCTACATAATCCAATCTTAAAGGGAAAAATAGGAAAAATGAACAACGAATGCTACATATTATTACAAATGTTTTGAAATAAGGTAAATAGAAGAAAGCTCAGTTTTTTCTGTGAATCTGATGTAATTGCAGGAATGAAGTATTAATTAATTAATTAAATAATTAATGTTGAAATAATTATACAGCAATAATGCAAGCAAACAATGTACCCTTTTTAAGTAAGATTTTTAATGCAATTAATTAATATAATTTAATATTTTGGTTTACATAGGCTTTAAAAGCAGAAAGTAAGCTTTGAATGAACGTAAGCTTTAATTTGAATGAAACTTATAAACTTTCTGCTTAGTAAGAGAATGTTTATAAGTTGTGTTCAAGTTGACCATGGAAAGGTGGCTGTTACTAGCTAGTTATGAAATCTATTAATTAAGCTATTATTATTATTAACGCTATTAATAGCTATTAAAGCTAATTGTTTTATTAATTTACTTTAGTCATTTTATTAAATAGCATAAAACAATAGATTGAAATAAATCTTATATACAAAAAGGCACAAATGATTTCAGAGCTTTATCGAAACATCAAGTATAAAATTTTTATAAATTTTTATCTTTGGAAAAGTTAACTTGAAATTTTTTTTACAACAAAAGATTTTCCCTCACGAGAAATGTAAATAAAAATAAATTATTTTTCTTTTATAGTTCAAAAAAAAAAAAGGAAAGTAAATTACATTATTTGCAAGAGTTAAAAGCAAGAGTTATACCCGCGGGAATCGAATTTGGGTTCATTCGCACTTCATTTTATGACCACACATCTATTTTTATTAAGCAATAAAAGTAATGGTATTAAACTTATTTCATTTCCAGAACAAAGTGTTTATTAAGAAGCATTTTAATCAATATATTATGGGTTTATATAATCATGAATAATGTTTTCAGGTGATGAACCTACAAAAAAAAATTTTTTTTTTCATATTAATTTGATTCCAAACGTTCTAATTCATCCTAAAAAAATATTCCAGACTGTCTCTAATAATTTTCTAATGACGTAAAGACATTTAATAAAAAGGATTTTAGAACAAAGCGCTCAATTAGTATTCTTTCCTCCAAATAAAAATAAAAAATACAACCTTCATGTTTTTTATGGAATTTCTTCCTAGTCTTCTTCCATAGAAAAACATGAAATATTTCGAAGAAAATAAATGAAAGTCTTTGCTTAGATAAAATAAAAAGATTTGTCCAAAGAATTTCAATTCATTTTTTCCCTTTTTTTTTTATCCCGCTAGGTTCTTGTCAGCGAATGAAAAATAATAACTATCGATTGGTAAATAGAATTTTCCTTTGAAAGGGCTCAAGGTTTTTTTTTCTCTTTAAAATAGATTTATTTTTTTTAAAAAAAGGCATTCTTTACATCCATAGATCTGCGCAAGAACCAGTCAAACGGTAAATAGTGGTTTTAAATGAAAGCTTTTGAGAAATATTTTATTCATTCACACTCTAAGGTAATTAGATAGAAATTTGTGATGAAGAAAAGAAATATTTTAAGCAATTATTTTTTAAATAAATCACTATTTCATAAAACACGAAAATTGAAAAATTTTCAATATTTATTTCGAAAAATGCTAATATTTTTAAAGTTATTCATACATAAAAATGTTTTTAAAAAAAACACATAATTTTGACATAAAAACCCAAAGGTTAAGTAAATAGTTTTATTTAAATCTATAATACCATATTTTAAGACATAATTCAATTCATAAC
This sequence comes from Caerostris darwini, assembly GCA_021605075.1. Taxonomy (NCBI): domain Eukaryota; kingdom Metazoa; phylum Arthropoda; class Arachnida; order Araneae; family Araneidae; genus Caerostris; species Caerostris darwini. Next base: position 209,035 of record BPLQ01000551.1, on the reverse strand, counting down.
TTTGAAATTCAGACGAAAATTACTCTTTCAAAGGATAAGCAATTCTCTAATTTTACAATATGAAAATATTTATTTTTTTTTAATATCAATAAACTTTTAAGAAAGGCGAATAAATTTAAATTTAAGAATACTATAAAGTGCAATACATATACAGTATTTTATATTTCTAATCTGAATTTTTTTTTCTTTTGCAGAAATTTTAAAATTTAATAATTTTGAATTTATTCAATAATTTAAAAACAACAATTAAAAATGTTTTTTCTTGCTAAATATCTAAGATTAAAATAAGTTTTACATTTAACGATCAGGCGTATCAAAATTAACAGAGATTGAGAATCAATTTAATCAAATTTAGATAGATGTATTAGGAAAAGACGGCAACTGGGAAGTTTAGTATATTACATACATATTGAAAGAAATGGTAAAATCGTAGAATAGTGCCCTTGGTACTTGGCGTCAGAAATTCTTTTCAGCAGAGTGCGCCATGAAGCGCGTCACGTACAGTTCAAGAAAAGCAGGTTACAATATTTGGTGACTTATAGTCCAGTTGGCGCTGCAAAAAAGTCGTTAAATCCTACCGTCTCTTATTTTATGATTTGGCTGAAAGTATTGTATAGATTAAAAATTACAGTAATCGGAAATAATTCAGCAACTAATTTTTTGTTCAGTAGTATTATTTTGTATATATTAATAAATTGTTAGTAAATATTCCAGAATACTATTCATTCTTAAATGATATGATATATTACATTCATTAAATTTTAGAATCTGCTGTAAGTTATAGTCATCATGTAATTGGTCTCAGGTTCAATTCCGGTGATAGCATAGATTGCAATCACTGCTTTGAAAAAAAAGATTTGTTACTGATATGTCAAATCGAGAATCTAACAAACATCACCAGTATAATATGATCGAAGCTTTCTTTTTGCTATATTTTTAAACTAACATTTATTGTCATGTGTGAATATGATGTTGTCTCGATTGGTGGTCCGTGGCGTCGCCAAAAATAGTGAATTTAGGATATAAAAAAACAAGTAAGAGTATAAGTTATTATTTAAAACAAATTAATCTCTTCGTAAAACACGAGAAAATTTCAAATTCCATTCAAAATTTCCATTTAAAATAAACGCTGATATTCTAGATATTTTATTTATGTGTGTTTAAAATATGACATGAAATACGTGTTGCTAAATATAACGATGGAGCAAAATCAAGTCACGTGCTCTGCAGTTAATTTTGATTTGTCTGGTTTTCAAAATATAAACGGATTAATGTTTCCGTTTCCTCAAAACAGTGTCTAAGTATTAGTTTATGTTTATAAAATTTAATTTAACCATCACGTAATAGATATTACTGTCAAAATTTGTTGTCAATTATTTCCAGTATTTGAGCAATTGCTTTTTCATGAAATTTTAAAGTTATCATATTTTAGTATATTCCTGAGGCTATTGAATTGAATGGTTCTTGTAGTATTCTGATCCATTGCATTATAAATTTCCTGCATTATTGAACATTAGTGTACTCTCATATGTATTCGCCCATTAAAGATTGTTTGCACATGATAAGAAATTCATGAGTGGATATCAGTTTAAGAGGAACCCGGAGAACACTCCTTAGGTAGCCTGATACATAGAAAAAACTAAAAATAAATATTAAAATAAAAGTGGTAAAAAATAAATAAAAAATAAAATAAAAGTGGGTACAATTGACAAGCATAATTTCAAAATCAAAACAAAGGTGATAATTTTGGTTGCAAATTTTTTCAAACATTGCGGTATTATCTACAAGTTTGGCGATGTTGGTGATTGATAGCAAATCTTTTAAAAACAATTGGCATGGGAGATGAATCTCTACGTTTTTAAAGCGCTGAATACAATTTCCCCAACCAATGTTTCAAAATTAAGTCTTCCTGCACGCTAGTTTGACATGTTACTGTTGGACCACGAGTCGGTAATGTTTTGTTATTTGATATACACTTAAGGATTTAATATAATAAATGTATTCCTCATTTTTGGAAGCAGTGACGACAAAGAATACAGCCAAGAGGATTCAGACTTCCTATTATTAGAATTTTCCGAGTTTTTCCAATGTTACATGCAAAAATGCAAAAATCTCCCGGGAAACATTACTCTAACGCAAAGTTTCCCAATGGGAACTGTAGTGGCCATCCCTCTCCGGTAGACCCATGGAACTTTCCATGGGGATAATAGCTGATCCAGAAGCCACTGGGGTATTAAGACAGGCAATAAGGCCATTGTGTACCTATGCTTTGAAAATATTTATTATGTTCACGAATAAACTGAACAATATTGAACTTCCTTGAAAAGAGACGAAAAACTATGCGATAACCTTTATATCCAAAAACAAGTAATATAAAAAAAAATTTTAAAAATCAATTCCTACTTTTTTTTCATTATATTGCAGAAAGTAATTTATAAATAATTTTCATTCATTTTTTTAAGTTTATTTGGTGACATCTATTGGTAGATACAAGCAACTTAAATCTAAAAAAAGCTAAACTTAATTAATTAAATTTAATTACTAAATAAATATTTGAAAAAACTGTACTAACATCAAATGTCATCCGCTACAAGTTTTGTGGGAAATCTTCCGTTCAAATGAAATCTAAGTACAGGTGAATGCAGCAAATTTCCCTTATTATCAGCAGTCTCAGTAAACCATTAAGATTCACTTACATATTGCCGACTCCTCATGGTGATTTTACGAAGCAATTCCAAGATATTTTAAACAAGAATTGCCCGAGTTGGGGGTTCAGAGCCTTTATCAAATGAAGATACAGCAGAAGCGGCAGCATATTAAGAACAGTAATTCGTAGAACTTACAACTAATGAAGCACTAAAAATAAAATTCAAAAAATTGATACCAAGAGCTTTGGCTTCAAAAATCAATACCAGCTGTCTACTCTGTATTATGGGCAAGGATACCGAAATTTTTAATTTCAATACCTTCACGTTATTTGGTCCAGAGTGGGTTCAGTGCAGTAGCTAATTTAGTGCCTAAGAAAAGGAACAGCTTGCACATCACTGAAAAGTGGTAATTTGCGACTGATGTTAACGAAATTGGAACCCGACATTAACAAATTGTTAAAAATATACCAGCGTCAACCATATAATTTTTTTTATTTCTTATTGATTTTAGGTCTATTTTAACTCACGTCCGAAAAATTACCGTCAATTTACAATTAGATATCTTGCTGATGATGATGGAATTTCAAAAGGATCGGTCAATTCCATCTTGGGCCTCAAACATGTCAAATCTAGATTGGTACCGAAAACACTGATTGCGCCTCCTCACACTGCATTGATTCTTCTTACTTTTCCGCCAAAAATGAAACCCATTTCGTTCCACAACCACCGTATTCACGACATGCGACTTCTGGCTATTCCCTAAACTCAAAAGACCACTCCGGGGAGATCGTTTAGAGTCCATTGAAGAGATTCAACTTGAATCGGCGCGTGCTTTGAAGGCCATCCCTGTCGATGACTTTTCAGCATGCATTGAGGATTGAAAAAAAGTTTGGCTTAAAGTGCATTGTGTCCGGAGGGGATTACTTTGAATGCGATGAAATAAATTTGGAAGAATAAATAAAGAGTTTTTGAAACAAAAAAAAATTGGTCTTACTTTCTTGATATTTTGTTTCAAAAAATAATTATTAAAAGGAAAAAATAAAATATTTATTATATTTTAATTTTAAATTAAATTAAAATTACATTAAATTTTAAGTTTTAAATTATTAAAAGGAATAAATAAGATATTCATTAAATTTTAATTTTTAACTACATCGAATTAAAAGGTACCGCTATTACCCTGCATATTTTATTACAAAGTTTAATCAATTTATCTATTACACTTTAAGCATATGCCTAGGAAAGATTTAGACCGTATTTTCTTTTTTTTTTCCAAATAAAAATTCTGCAAATTCTCACAAGCTTGAAATGGCCCTTTCTGTACCTTTCTGCATATTCCATACTTCACAGAAAAATAAGGAAAAATAAGGAAAACTAGCAAATAATGCTATAACTTATCATAAATATTTTGAAGGAAGGCAAGTAGAAGACCTCAGATTTTTATGAATCTGATATAATTGTAGAAATGAATGAATTAATAAATTAATGTAAAAATAATTGTAGAGCAATACTGTAAGAAAATAATGCATCTTTTTAATGTGAGATTTTTAATGCAATTATTTCATACAATTTCATATTTTGGGTTACATAGGCGAAAAAAGCATAAAATAAGCTTTGTATAAACGTAAGCATTGATTTGAGTGCAATTTATAAACTTTCTTCTTAGTGAGGAGAAAGCTTATATGTTGCTTTCAAATTGACCATGGAAAGGTAACAATGTCAAAAAGTAAACGCACATGAAAGCTAAGAAGTAGGTTATAAAATTAATAAAATTTAATTTGAGTTAATTTATTGAACTTTATGTTAACTTATGTATATATTATTATTAACGTATGTTATTTTAATTTATTTCTTTATAAAAAAAGTATAATAAAATATTTGTAAATTTTTCATCAAAATGTTTATAAATTTTTTATCTTTGGAAAAGTTAGCTGTTTGAAAAATGTTTTATAACAAAAGTATTTCTCTAAAAAGAAATGTTAAATAAATATAAATTATTTTTCTTCTGTAATTTAAATTTTTTTAAAAGGAAAGTACATAATTTGCAAGAGTTAAAAACATGAATAGTTTTTCAAAATTCATAAAAATTTCCTTTCAAATTTTTTTATCAGATAGATAAAAAAAAAATTATAAAATATTTTATTCAATTTCGACATGGTTTAAATCTAACTTAATTCATTCTTTTCCTTACAGAAAATTTTACCTTGATGTTTAAAATTATTCTTTAAGTGGTACTTCTGTTTCAAATGGATTTATTAAAAATTTCGAAACGATTTATTTTTATTTATTAAAAGAGTACGAATTAAGCATTCCATTTATCTCAAGTACTTTCAAACTGTATTTATATACTTCAGATATTCCATGCATTTAATGACACTCCTAAGAGACGGTACTCAACTTGAAGAAGATCTCTTTTCTGATCGTTTATTTTCAACAATACATTTTCTTTACTGCATTTAAAGACATTCATTCTTATTGTATTTTATTGTATCATCGATCATTTCTATGCAGTTGAAGAGCATACAAATTGTTTGATTAGTATATTTAGCATTTAAATAAATTATTTTTTGAGTTTTAGTATTTTATTTTACTCTATAAATCATTCAATCCTTTATTGGGGTCAAAGAAAAATTAGACTACACAAATTCCCCATTAACTTTTATTTAACTTTTTTATGGCGATGTGTTCTTTAATAAAACGTAATTCATTCTTTTCGTTAAAGAAAATTTTATATCTCGAAATTTGAAAATTCAAATATTATCCCAAATATGTTTTATCAAAAATTTCTGAAACACTTTATTTTTTATTTATTATGCATTAAATAAATTGAAAAGAAATAGGAATTTAAGTAGCAGACATTATACTTAACCTTAATATTCTTTACTATCTCAACCATAAGTATCTTAATATTAAATAATGAAGCACTATTTTATGTATCTTAGAAATCTAATACTTCTTAATGATGCTCTTAAGAGAGGATCGAGTTTCATTCAAATACTTTTTTCTGTGCATTTAATAAGAGTTATGAATTTTTTTTCCACTCCCCAATTATATATAATTGTTTCGATTCTATTTTAATTACCCTTCCTCTGCAATTTGAGAAAATTAGTATGTTTGAATACGTTATTATGTTCAATTAAATAGAGAAAAAAAACTGCCTTTTGTATTTATTTCCTCTGTTGTTTCCAATGTATACCTTTGTTAATTATATCAGAAATAGGTAATTTACTTTATATATATATTGATATTTTATAACGAAAATGTTTATTTTAAAATTATTAAATAGAATAAATAAAATATTCCTTAAATTTGAATTTTTCAACTAAATCGAATTAAAAGGTGCTGTAAACACCCTGCATATTTAATTGCAAAGATTAACCAATTAATGTACTACACTTAAAACAGATAGCTTAGAAAGAGTTAGACCCATTTTTTTTATATTTATTAAATAAAAAATTTTGTATAATTCTCACAAATTACAAATGACGCTTTTTGTACCTAGCTACATAATCCAATCTTAAGGAAAAAATAGGTTAAACGAACAAAGAATGCTACATATTATCGCAAACGTTTTGAAAGAACATAAGTAGAAGACCTCAAATATTTGTGAATCTATTAAAATTGTACAAATGAACGAAGGAATGAATTAATTAATGTAGTAAGAAATGTAGAGAAATAATGTAAGCAAATAATGCACCTTTTTAATGTAAGAATTTTAATTCAATTATTTGGCATACTTTGATATTTTGATATACATAGGCTTAAAAAGCAGAAAAGGAGCTTTGAAATGAACGTAAGCTTTGATTTGAACGCAATTTATAAACTTTCTGCATAGTAATCAGAAAGTTTATAAGTTGCGTTCAAATTGACTATGGAAAGGTGGCAATGTCAGAAAATGAAAGTACGAATGGTAAAATTAATAAAATTTAAACTACCTGAGTTATTTTATTTAATAGCTTAAAACAACGTATTAAAATATTTCTTATATATAAATAGTCACAAATAATTTCCGAGCTTTATTGAGAAGTCAAGTATGAAATGGTTATAAATTTTTATATTGTAGAATTGTAAATAAAAATAAATTATTCGTCTTTTGTAGTTCAAACTTTTTTCTTTTTTTTTAAAAAAAAAGGAAAGTACATAATTTACAAAAGTTACCATGAATAGTTTTACCAAAATTGATAAAAATGTTCATTCAATTTTTTTATCTGCTGGATTGAATGATAATTTTTATTATTATTATTATTTTTATTTTGACATGGTCGTTAATCTAACTTAATTTATTCTTTTCTCTGTAGAGAATTTTTACCTTGATGTTTACAATTATTCTTTAAGTGGTACTTCTATTTCAAATGGATTCAAAAAGCCTTATTTTGTTTATTAAAAGAGTACGAAATAAGTATTCCATTTATCTTAAGCATTTTCAAATTGTATTTTATGTACTTCAGATATTCCATGCATTTAATGACACTCCTAAGAGACGGTACTCAACTTGAAGAAGATCTCTTTTCTGATCGTTTATTTTCAACAATACATTTTCTTTACTGCATTTAAAGACATTTATTCTTATTGTATTTTATTGTATCATCGATCATTTCTATGCAGTTGAAGAGCATACAAATTGCTTGATTAGTATATTTAGCATTTAAATAAATTATTTTTGAGTTTTAGTATTTTATTTTACTCTATAAATCATTCAATCCTTTATTGGGGTCAAAGAAAAATTAGACTACACAAATTCCCCATTTATAGTTCAATCACTAAATGGAAAAGTCAGAGGGATTCAAACAGAACAATGCAATAGGAGAAATAGGTAATTCTGAATGGGCTTCCATTTCAATGAAAGTAATTTTTATTTTTAAGAATAAAATTTTATATTATAAAATATCAAAAGAAAAATTAATAAAACAAATTTCACAGTATATATTACACTTTATTCTCTTAAAAATTGCTTTGCGCCGAGTATGTCTGACTTGCATCTCTAACTAGTAATCGATTCTTAGTAATTATTATTCCTAATTATTATATCCATTATATCTATTTTTAATTATTACTATATCCACCATATATATTTCTAATTATTATTATGTCAATCCTATCTATTCCTAATTATTATTATATCAATCCTATCTATTACTAATTATTATTATTATATCTACCATATCTATCTCTAATTATTATGATATCTATCATATCTATTACCGATTATTATTATATCAGTCATATCTATTATTGATTATTATTATATCATTTATATATGTTATTGATTATTATTACATCAATTATATATGTTATTGATTATTATTACATCAATCATATCTATTTGATTATTATTATTATTATTATTATAATTATTTCAATCATATATATTCCCTATTATTATTATTATATCTATTATAAATATTCATAACTATTATTATATATATCATATCTATTCTTAGTTATTATTATTTCTATTCCTTGTAATTGATTTTTACATTTCCGATTTTAAACTGGATGTTTACCTTTCCACATAATCGATGGCCAAGCTATACCAAACTTAAGGAGGAGGTTGCGAATCATCAAAGTGGAATTTTTATTATAACCTTATTACAAGTCAGCAAGTTTCCTAAGCGCAACTTCGGAAAGCAAAAGCACCTCTAACTTTTACTAATAAAATTCTTGTGTGTAATTATATTTTAAACGTGGAGCAATATAAGTTTTCGAAGCAAAAAGCACCCTTCACCTTTATTAAAAAAATTCTTATGATCTAATGAATTCTAAGATAAGGCTTTAATTAAAGAAAACTTTGAATAAGAAGTAAATTATATTTTATTTCAAAAACTTCCTCTGCAATTAATGATGAATGGATAATTACTGCTATGCAACAATAAGTGTAACAGGCAAATTTTCCATCTATTCTGTGAATTTCCATTCCTTTTCCGCAGGCCACACGCCACACAGCAATTAATGAAAACCCAAGGAATAGCAGCGGATGAAATGCCTCGAACAAGAAGCTGCCCAATATCAGGTTAATTCAATAACTTTCACCGAGTCGGAGCTAAAAAGTCAGTAAACCGATTTAATGGAAACGTTGTTCCATTAAAAGACCTTATTTTCCATTCACTTGGGAAGAACAATGTATTAGTAAAGGATGGAAAAAAAATATATTTAAATGAAAAATAAAAATACTTAAGTGAATTTCTTTATTTTTTTTTTCCTTTTATATAATGGATTTAACCAACTCGTAGATTTTCGTTTTTTTAAATTTTTGTGAAGGCTTTTGAAGAAGTTCTCCTAGAATGGAAATGTTTTATGCATAGTCCGTTTTTTTTCGCATTTTTCTTTTATTTAAACAAATTAGCCAGTGAAGTTTGCGTATTTTAGTGCCCGGATGTAATTCCTTTCAGATGAGAAGTTTGTCAACATTGTCAATTGATTTATTGCATTAAACTAATTTTAGCAGTTGATAAGTACCAAATTTTCACGGGATAATATTAAAAGTTAATTATTCCATTTGCAATGCGAATGTTTGGAAATATTTATAATATTAGAAAACAAGACAGATATTATGTGTTTTAATATTATCAAATACCATAGTATATTTTACCATAGTTAGTTACTTATAATAGTTTAATAAAATGTTGTTTTCAAATATCAGTTAATTGACCATAGTTATGACTGCTGGTTTAGCAGATTCAGCATTACGAGGGGGGACATACTTTGTGTGTGTGTGTGTCTAATCCTCAGTATTTGCAATGTGGGACGGACATCCCATCAGTATCTACTCATGGATGGAGAGAAACAGGCACCTTCTTTTGTGATGGATCACCCGTTGGTAAAAGTCTTATTTGGCTCCAAGTCACTGAGGAAGGAGGGCAGTGCCTTCGGGGAGGACTTTTAGGGGAACTACCTCTTCCCCCATTTGCGTATCGTATGGTAGAAAACCCTGAAAAATTCCCATCTGATTAGTCAAACTAATTAGGCCTGATGCTGAACATCCCAAACGTCACCGATTTTCGTCGTTTTTTGAAACAATATCTATAATAATGCCACTAGCAGATTTAAACCTCATCCCTAATACTCACCTCTTCTCAAATCTTGCCCATATTAAGAGATAAAGACACACTCTTCTCAAAACCAAATGAGGGTCGAGATGAGACAGTCTCTAAATGAAAGTGCTGATGAACTATTGAGAATCAATATTAATTTAAAAAAAAGAGTCGATGTGAGATAAAAAAAAAAAAAGGAAGGAAAAAACGGTTACAAAATAGAAAAGGAGATGAGAACCAGTAAATAAGCTCATCATTTTGATTATGAGAGTCTTAATTTCCTAAAAGAAGTCAGGGAGGAGAAGATTTCAGCCTTTTAAATGCAAAGATGGAAGGTGAAAAAGGGAGCTTGATGTCCAAATGAGAAAATATGGAAACGGTGATATCTGTCTATGTGAGCCAGCTAGCAATTTATAGAAGAAGAGGTTCCTTCGGACGGCAACGATGGACTCAAAAGCATGTAGATATATCTGTGAAATATGAACCAAACATCAATTTCCAGAGAAGAGGTTTTCTCATGGAATCTTTGGACGAATGGCATTAAGACATTTCTGTAGTTTTCCCCTGTAGCGAAGCATTCCAAATAATAAGGGCGAAGTTTCTCACGCACTGATGTTGATCTCTATGCGGGCCTATTCCACTGAGAGTGACATGATGTTTAATTTGTACGTAGTTTCCTTTATTTTATATGCTGGACCCTCAGTATTTTTCCTGGGACTTCTGTGATATATTGTATAAAATGTTTCGTCTAGGTGGGAAAGATTTTTTTTTTAACTTTAAATAAAAGAACATTTCGACATAATTAGCTGAATTTATGATTTCATCACTATATAATGGTACAAGGTTTTAATTATAACATCATTCTTGTTATATAATTTTTCACTGGCCTTTTGAATAGCTGATCACTTCTATGTTGATGAGTACCATTTTAATGTTGACGCAAAATAGTTTTTTTTGTTGTGGATTCAAGATGAGTATAATAATTATATGATAATTGTAATTTATTCAGAATAATTTTTCATTGGCCTTTTGAATAGCTGCCTAAAAAATGCAAATTGACGCAAAATTTTTTTGTTCTGGATTCAAGATTGAGTATGCTTTTCTTGATCCATTTATTCATATCCTCAATTGCCTAAAAAATGCAAATAAATTAGCGTTCTGAATAACGCTTGAGTATGCTTTTCTTATCCATTTTATCATACCTCTGAGGGCTTAACTTGCTTTGATAAAAGAATGTGTTGTATTGTTTATATTGATTAATGGGTTATTGTGGATCGCAACGAGTAGATTTGAGTCCTTTTATAGTAGGTTTTATAGGTTATTGGGATATTTATTATAGTTAGTTTAGTGAACTGACTATTTTACAGATGATTGCATCAGAATCGATATCCAAGGGAAATCAAAATGGAAAGGAAATTTAAAATATAAATCAATATTATGTACCAATAAAATAGTTTCAAAACTTATAAAAAAAAATACAACATATCATTCGGACTATGCATACATTTTGCATAAAGGGAACCTTTTATTAAAAACCCTCAGATTTAGTGTTTTATGCGTAAAAAAAGATAATTTAAATACCTTGAAGTCCATATTACATATGATCTTCTTAGATGAATAAAAATGAGTTTTCGCAACAGCTTAAAATAGGCCATTCACCATATTTGCACTGTGTAGGATGAAAGCCATAAACGACATAAAATCCCCATCATCTATCATATAGATATATTAATATACATCATAAAATTCTCATCATCGCTATAAATACTGCCACAATCTATATTAAATTAGTTTCATTATAAAAGTGACAGCAAATTTTTAAAATTCAAATTCTGCAATTCGAAAAGGAGCTATTGTATTAGGGTTGCAGCTCTCTTCACTTAAACTCGTATTCGGCAATTAGGGCTCTTTGGCTAAAAGCATTTTTGACGCCGAATCCCAACGGCCCCCATTCTGTGATTATACCGATTTGATTACAAAAGTGACTACAATGCACCAGCGGGAATCGAATTTGGGTTCATTCGCACTTCATTTTATGACCACACATCTATTTTTATTAAGCAATAAAAGTAATGGTATTAAACTTATTTCATTTCCAGAACAAAGTGTTTATTAAGAAGCATTTTAATCAACATATTATGGGTTTATATAATCATGAATAATGTTTTCAGGTGATGAACCTACAAAAAAATATTTTTTTTCTTATATTAATTTGATTCCAAACGTTATAATTCATCCTAAAAAATATTCCAGACTGTCTCTAATAATTTCTTCTAATGACGTAAGTGCGTTTAATAAAAAAGACTTTAGGACAAAGCCCTCAATTAGTATTCCTTTCTTCAAACAAAAAGAAAAATACAACCTTCATGTTTTTTATAAAATTTCTTGCCAGTCTTCTTCCACAGAAAAAGATGAAATATTTCGAAGAAAATAAAAGAAAGTCTTTGCTTAAGATAAAAAAAAGATTTGTCCAAAGAATTTCAATTCATTTTTTTCCTTTTTTTTTATCCCGTTAGGTTCTTGTCAGCAGCGAATGAAAAATAATAACTATCGATTGGTAAATAGAATTTTCTTTTGAAAGGACTTAAGGTTTTTTTTTCTCTTTAAAATAGATTTATTTTTTTAAAAAAGCATTCTTTACATCCGTAGATTTGCGCAAGAACCAGTCAACCACTAAATAGTGGTTTTAAATGAAAGCTTTTGAGAAATATTTTATTCATTCACACTTTAAGGTAATGAGATAGAAATTTCTGATGAAGAAAAAAATATTTCAAGCAATTATTTTTTAAGTAAATCGTCATTCATGCAGAATACGCAAATTGAAAATTTTTAAATAGTTATTTCATAAAATGCTAATCTTTTTAAAGTTATTTATACATAATTTAAAAGAAAAAAACGTATGATGTTGACATAAAAACACACAAAGGCTAAATAAATAGTTTTATTTAAATCTTTAATACCATTTAAAAGTATATTTTAAGACATAAAACAATTATTTGAAATTCAAACGAAAATTGTTCTTTCAAAGGATAAGCCTTTCTATAATTTTACAATAACAAACGAATAGTTTTTTAAAAATTTCTATAAACGTTTAAGAAAAACAAATAAATTTAAATTTTAGAATATTATAAAGTGTAATACATATGCAGAATTTTATAATTCTAAGCTGAAATTTTATTGCTAAAATTTTAAAATTTAATACATTCAATTTATTAAATTTTAAGTAATTGAATGTAAAAATATCAATTAAAAAATATATTTTTACTAGATATGCAAAATTAAAAAATATTCTCGCATATAACAAACAATAAAAAAGCGCTATATTTTTTTGTAGTGGTTCGGAATCCACTAGGTCCCGGTCTTCTATGACTGTATATCAGCAAATCACAACAGAAGCTTAAAAATATGGGCTCGTGGGCTTGGCCAGCCATATAACAACAACAACAACAACAACACAAACAATCGTATTTTATCAAATTTAACTGAGATTGACAATCAACTGAATGCACATAAAATTTAGATACATTCGTTGAGAAATGACGACGATGAGAAAGTTTTAACAAATTAAATACATATTGAAAATAAATGGTAAAATCGCAGAATTTGGATTTGGCGTTAAAAAAGGTCGGCCAAAGTGCTCCAAAAAACGTGTTACGATTGTCAGTGTAGTGAATTGCAAATTGTACATGAAAAGTCACATTTGGCGAATTATCGTCCAGTTGGCGCAACAAAAAAGTCGACAAATCCTAACGGCCCTTACTTTGAGATTTATCCAAAAGTATTGTATACATTAAAAATTACAGTAATCGGAAATAGTTCAGTTGATAATTTTTAATTGAATAGTATTGTAAATGCAGTTTAGTATATATTAATAAATTGTTAATAAATGTTCCAAAATAATATATATTCTTAAATGTTATGATACGCATTTGCAATCATTAAATCTTAGAATCTGCTGTCACGGTCTTGTGGGTTGTAGTTATCATGTAATTGGTCACAGGTTCAATTACGGTGATAGCATAGCTAGCAATCACTGCTTTGAAAAAACTATTTGTTACTGATATGTTAAATTGAGATTTTAACAAAGATCACCAGTAGTATATAGTCGAAGCTTTCTTTCTGTTATATTTTTAAACTATCTTTATTATCATATGTGACTATGATGTTGTCCCGATTAGAGTCCGTGGTGTCTACAAAAAAAAGAATTTAGGAAATAAAAAAACAAGTAAGAGTATAAGTTATTACTTAAAACAAATTAATCTCCTCGAGCAACCCGAGAAACTTACACTTCAGGGACTTTTATTTAAAAAAAAAAAAAACTCTGATTTCCACGTGATTTTAAATTATGTGTGTTTTGAAACTGGCTTGAAATAGGTGTTGCTAAATTTAACGATTGAGCAAAATTAGGTCACATGCTTTATAATTCGTTTTGAATTGTCTGTCTCAAAATATAAACGGATTATTGTTTCAGTATCATCAAAACTATGTCTGAGGATTAGTTAATTTAATTTAACCATCACGTAACAAATATATCTCTGTCAAAATTTTTTGTCAATTATATCCAGTATTTTAACAACTGCTTCTTCATGAAATTATAAAAGCTATCATATTTTGGTATATTCCAGAGTCATTGAATGTTTCTTGTAGTACTCTGATCCATTGCATTATAATTTTCACATTGGTGTACTCTCATATATATTTGTCCATCAAAGTTTGCTTACACTTGATAAATTGAAATTCATTAGTGGATTTCAGTAAAAGCTGAACACGGAGAATACTCCTTTAAAGCCTGACTGTCTATGGGGGATCGGTGCACATGCTGTTACATTCGTCATTTCTTAGAGCGAATCTCTTCTAATGAATTTTTAATCTGCAAATCTTAGCGTTTCTCGCGAAGTCCCATAAAAATGAATAATGAAAAATCCCATAAAAAGGAATTTCTCGCCATACTGGCAAGTGGCAACTTGGTGCCAAAGCGCCAAAAGCGAAAAATGTAGCTGGTGCACACCGTTTGGACATCCCCATATAATAAAAAAAAAATAAAGTTAATAAAATAAAAGTGGGTGCAATTGGTGATCATAACTTCCAAAATCAATACAAACGTAGTGATATTTTTGATCGCAAATTTGATCACTTTGTGGTAATTTCCTCACGTTTGACGATGAGGGCGATTGATAGCAAATCTTTTAAAAACAACTGGCACCCAAGATGAATCTTCAATCGTCGTTTCTTAAAGCACTGGGGCACCAGTGGATTCAAAACTTGTGGAAAAAAGATGAATGAATGATCGTTAGAGGGCGCTGCGACGCCAAGTTATTTGGGCGAAAGAAGTGCGAGTCTGAGAGAGTGCTTGGATAGCAAGAGAGAGAGAGGTAATCTTTGAAGTGTGAGAGGTTTTTAGAGAGAATTTAAGTTTTATGGCATTAATATTAAGTTTTTAAATATTGTACAAAGTTTTAATTATTCCTAGTATGTGTAATAAAATAGTGAAGAATTAATTAAAGAGAACTGATTTATTTTGAACCACCGACAACTTAACTTTTGTGAACTTAAAAGAACCCGTAAGTTGGCGAATTCATTTCTTCTTCTACAGTATTTTCGTCAAACCTAAGTCCTCCTGCACGCCAGTTTGACATGTTGCCATTGGACGATCAGTCGGTAAAGTTTTGTTACTTGATATACTCTTAAGCATTTAATATAATAAAGGCATTTCTCATTTTTGGTAGCAACGAGAGTAAGGGACATCGCTAAAAAGATTTCATGCTTCCTGTTATTGGAATGTTCTGTTATTGGAATAAACATGAGATAATTTATCGTTGAAAACCTCCCGAGAAACATTACTCTCCCTCACAGGATTCTCCTGGGAGATTTGTCCTGTATTACTTGTAGACTCGAATTACTTGTACCTCGAAAAAATATTTAAAGCAACCAATTATACCGAAACCTTTTTGAGTCGTGCTCTAAACAAGAAGATAGACTACTAGCCTCATATAATATTTCACTGTTAATCGCAAACGCCGGAAATCTGGCGAAGAATTTATCTTGCCGGCAAGAGAAAATGCTCTTCTCATAAGACATCGTCAGATATCATGAGAAAAATTCCCCCCAGTAATAATTCAGTGGAAAGAAGAATACATGAAATGACCAAATAAGTTGAAATATCATAATGCGAACATTTAAGGATTTGCAAATTTTCCATCCAAGACAATGAATCAATTCTACCAAATAACAAAGCCCCACTACTTATATCTCAAAATCCGCTAAAGGCCGTCTGCCTTCTGGCGGATTTTGAGATAGGAGATGTTTTCTTTTTATGAGATAGGGTAATCAGCTATACACCCGGTGTTCTGCATTCATATTAAGCCGGTACCTACTGTTTAAAGTGGATTCCGAATCACTACAAACATTCATGGCACCAGCTAGATTCGAGACTGTGGCACCAATCGCCAGACAGCTAATCATGCAATCCTCGGCTATCAGACCCCATTGGTTTATTTTATTTGGTAAAAATTTGGAAACTGATGCAAAGGGAGAATCGATATTTAATACCGTGAGCAAGTCGTTTCAAGAGAAAGAAATTGCTATTCGTAATACTTTGTCAGATGCGACTGTAGGTGCTCCAGCAATGACGGGGTAGCATAAAGGGTTTCATAGCGCATTTGAAACAAGCAGTGCAAAATATATTCGCTGTTCCTATCATGTTATTCATTGTGAGCATTTGGTTGCAATAAATGTTAATGGAAACCTGCATACGTTGATCCATTATGTTATTAGAGATACCCAATAAGATTAGAACCAATAAATTTCATGACAGCTTATTTGGTTAATTTTGTAGCGAAAATGATGAAGATGAAAATCCCCTGATGAAGTACACAGAAGTTTAATGATCCTCAAAAGGTATTTGTCTGAATCATTTTTATAATCTTTTGGTTTCAATGTTGAACTTTATTGAAAACAGACACAAAAATTATTACATCTAAAAATGACATCGCTTATTTGACAGACCTATTTAAAAATATTTAAGGAAGTCAATCTTTCTTATCCCACTTGATAGCCTGTGTCTATCAAGTGGGATGCTGTCTAAGTCCAAGAACCCGTGTGGTCTCGTGGAAGGAGGGAAAGGGGAAGTCGAGCTTTTGTTATGATGGAGAACCCATAGGTGGAAATTTCACTTGGCTCCGAGTCACTGAAGAAGAAGGGCATTGATTTCCGGGAGTACTTTTTAGGGGGAACTACCCTCATTTGTATGGAAGCAAACCCAGAAAACTCCCACCAGGTAACGAGGCAAGATGTTGAACATAAACACCATCGAGATTCCTCGTTTTTTGAAACAGTACCTACAATGAAGCCGACAGATGATTGAATCTCTGTCCTAATACTCACCAGTTGCACGGGTTGCCACTAAAACCCGAGTCTGGCTTATAATTTATAAGAAAGCTAATATGATTTGTTATTATCTATGTACAGATAATTATACAAACGCTGCGATTTTCGGGAAAAATGTAATAATTTGATTCTTCTATCATTATATTAAATCAAAACTATAATTTCAGAATCAATTTTAAAGTAATTATTTTAAAATTACATATAATCTGATGCATGCATAAGGCATTAAGCAGAAAAGCACATTAGGTAAATTAATGTGAAACTTAGTTAATCATCTGGTTTATTTAAAAATTGTTTCAACATTACTTATAATTATTAACTTATAATAATTATAACAATTAATTATAGCTGTTATTAATTATAATTATTTTAAAAATTTAATCTCACTTAAATTTTAAAATCACTTTTAAAATAATTATATTAAATTTTCATACATAGCTGATGCACTTAAAAATTATTAAGCAGAAAAGAACATTAAGTAAATTAATGAGAAATTAAGTTAATCATCTGGTTTATTTAAATATTTGTTTCAACGTTACTTAAAAAAAATCTATTGGAAACCAAGAAAAATATTCCTTATTTGTGTTCACTCAAAGTAATATCTGCGTTTTATCAAAATGTCAATAATAAAATATTCATAAATTTTCTATCCTAAGAAAAGTTTAGTCTTAAAAATATTCTTCCAATTCCTTTATAGTAAAATATTTCAGTTCAAGAAAAAATGCACACGCATTTTTTTCATTTGTTGTTTCTTACTTTTATAAAAGTTGAAAGTACAAAAATTTGCAAACTTTGGACTTAAGAAAATTTCTTTTATGTCGATACAAATTTTACCTTAAAAATCTTTTCCTTTATAAATCTTAGATCGAAAGAGAGTTTCCATTATTTAATTTTTTTATGGCGATGTGTTCTTTAATAAAACGCAATTCATTCTTTTCTTTAAAGAAAATATTATATCTCGAAATTTGAAAATTCAAATATAATCCCAAAGATGTTTTATCAAAAATTTCTGAAACACTTTATTTTTTATTTATTATGCATTAAATAAATTGAAAAGAAATAGGAATTTAAGTAGCAGACATTATACTTAACCTTAATATTCTTTACTGTCTCAACCATAAGTATCTTAATGTTAAATAATAAAGCAATATTTTATGTATCTTAGAAATTTAATACTTCTTAATGATGCTCTTAAGAGAGCATCGAGTTTCATCAAATACTTTTTTCTGTGGCATTTAAAAGGAGTTATTGATTTTTTTCCTGCTCACCAATTATAAATAATTGTTTCGATTCTATTTTAATTACCATTCCTCTGCAATTTGAGAAAATTAGTATGTTTGAATACGTTATTATGTTCAATTAAATAGAGAAAAAAACTGTCTTTCGTATTTGTTTTATTTTACTGTTTTCAATGTATCCCTTTGCTAATTACATCAGAAATCGGTAATTCTATAGGTACGTTCTTAATTGTCAACTTTTAAATTATTAAAAGGAATAAATAAAATATTCAATCAATTTGAATTTTTCAATTAAATCGAAATATGTAAATAATACTTAAATAATTCGTTAAACTGTTGTTGTCAGTGTCCGGCAGCTCTGGACGGACACCCCATGAGTACTCTACTCACGAATAGAGGAAAAGGAGACAACTTCTGTTGTGATGGAGTACCCGTATGTGGAAGTCAGACTTGGCTCCGACTCACTGAAGAAGGAGGGCAGTGTATTACGTGAGGTCTTTAAGGTGAACTACCCCGCATTTGGGTATAATATGAGAGAAAACCAAAAACTCTCTTTAGGAAGTATTACACAAAAGGCAAGATGCTAAACACCACAAATGTCATCGAGTTTCCTCGTTTTTTGAAACAATGTCTACAACAAAGACTTCAGCTTATTGAACCTCAGCCTTAACGCTCACCAAAGACGCGCATTGCTACTGAGGCACAAGTCAGAGTGTTATAATTTATAAAACGGCTAATATGATTAGCAGGTTATAATCCATGTACAGATAATACAAATGCTTCGACATTTAGGAGAAAATGTAATAATTTGGTTTTTTTATTATTAATCAAGACTATAATTTCAGAATCAATTTTTAAATAATTATCATAAAATTACATATAATATGCACGCAAAAGATATCAAGCAGGAAAGCACATTAAGTAAATTAATGCGAAATTTAGTTAATCATATGGATTATTTAAAAATTTGTTTCAACAATACTTATAATTAATAACTTATAACAATAATTATTATTCTTTATCAATTATAAACTTATAATTACTTCCAAGTTTCGTATACTGTGATGCACTCAAAAGGTAATTAATCAGAAAAGCACATTAAATAAATTAATGAGAAATTTAGTTCATCATCTGGTTTATTTGAATATTTGTTTTAACGATATTTAAAATAATTTATAGGAAACCAAGAAAAAAATACCTTATTTGTGTTTAACTCAAAATAATATCTGCGTTTTATCAAAATGTCAAGAATAAAATATTTATAAGTTTTCTATCCTAAGAAAAGTTTAGTCTTAAAAATATTCTTCCAATTCCTTTATAGTAAAATTTCAGTTCAAGAAAAAATGCACAAGCATTTTTTTTCATTTGTTGTTTCTTACTTTTATAAAAGTTGAAAGTACAAAAATTTGCAAACTTAGGACTTAAGAAAATTTCTTTTATGTCGATACAAATTTTACCTTAAAAATCTTTTCCTTTATAAATCTTAGATCGAAAGAGAGTTTCCATTATTTAATTTTTTTATGGCGATGTGTTCTTTAATAAAACGCAATTCATTCTTTTCTTTAAAGAAAATTTTATATCTCGAAATTTGAAAATTCAAATATAATCCCAAAGATGTTTTATCAAAAATTTCTGAAACACTTTATTTTTTATTTATTATGCATTAAATAAATTGAAAAGAAATAGGAATTTAAGTAGCAGACATTATACTTAACCTTAATATTCTTTATCTCAACCATAAGTATCTTAATGTTAAATAATGAAGCAATATTTTATGTATCTTAGAAATTTAATACTTTTAATGATGCTCTTAAGAGAGCATCGAGTTTCATTCAAATACTTTTTTCTGTGGCATTTAATAAGAGTTATGAATTTTTTTTCCACTCCCCAATTATAAATAATTGTTTCGATTCTATTTTAATTACCATTCCTCTGCAATTTGAGAAAATTAATATGTTTGAATACGTTATTATGTTCAATTAAATAAAAAAAACTGCCTTTTGTATTTATTTCCTCTGTTGTTTCTAATGCATACCTTTGTTAATTATATCAGAAATAGGTAATTTACTTTATATATATATTGATATTTTATACCGAAAATGTTTATTTTAAAATTATTAAATAAAATAAATAAAATATTCATTAAATTTGAATATTTCAACTAAATCGAATTAAAAGGTGCTGTAAACACCCTGCATATTTTATTACAAAGATTAACCAATTAATGTACTACACTTAAAACAGATGCCTTGGAAAGAGTTAGACCCTATTTTTTTTAATTTATTAAATAAAAAATTTTGTATAATTCTCAAAAATTACAAATGACGCTTTTTGTACCTAGCTACATAATCCAATCTTAAGGAAAAATAGGTTAAACGAACAAAGAATGCTACATCTTGTCGCAAACGTTTTGAAAGAAGATACGTAGAAGACCTCAAATATTTGTGAATCTGATGAAATTGTACAAATGAACGAAGGAATGAATTAATTAATGTAGAGCAATAATGTAAGCAAATAATGCACCTTTTTAATGTAAGAATTTTAATGCAATAATTTGGCATAATTTGATATTTTGGTATACATAGGCTTAAAAGGCAGAAAATAAGCTTTGAAATGAACGTAAGCTTTGATTTGAACGCAATTTATAACTTTCTGCATAGTAATCAGAAAGTTTATAAGTTGCGTTCAAATTGACTATGGAAAGGTGGCAATGTCAGAAAATGAAAGTACGAATGGTAAAATTAATAAAATTTAAACTATCTGAGTTATTTTATTTAATAGCTTAAAACAACGTATTAAAATATTTCTTATATATAAATAGTCACAAATAATTTCCGAGCTTTATTGAGAAGTCAAGTATGAAATGTTTATAAATTTTTATGTTGTAGAATTGAAAATAAAAATAAATTATTTGTCTTTTGTAGTTCAAACTTTTTTTTTAAAAAAAAGGAAAGTACATAATTTGCAAAAGTTACCATGAATAGTTTTCCCAAAATTGATAAAAATGTCCATTCAATTTTTTTATCTGCTGGATTGAATGATAATTTTTATTATTATTATTTTTTTTATTTTGACATGGTCGTAAATCTAACTTAATTTATTCTTTTCTCTGTAGAAAATTTTTACCTTGATGTTTATAATTATTCTTTAAGTGGTACTTCTGTTTCAAATGGATTCGAAAACCCTTATTTTTGTTTATTAAAAGAGTACGAAGTAAGCATTCCATTTATCTCAAGTATTTTCAAATTGTATTTTATGTACTTCAGATATTCCATGCATTTAATGACGCTCCTAAGAGACAGGTACTCAACTTGAAGAAGATCTCTTTTCTGATCGTTTATTTTCAACATTAAATATTCTTTACTGCATTTAAAGACATTCATTCTTTTTCAGTTGAAGCATACTAATATAAATAAATATCGTATATTATTGCAGTATCAATTTTCTATGCAGTTGAAGAGCATACAAATTATTTGATTAGTGTACTGGATATTTAAATAAATGATCGTTTTCGTTTTAGTATTTTATTTTATTTTCTAAATCTCTCCCTCTTCTGTTGGAGTGTGCAAATTCCCCTTATAAAGTCCGACCACTAAGTAGCAAGGTCAGAGAGATTCAAGCAGAACAGTACAATAGAGGATAAAGATCATTTTGAATGGGTCTTAATTTCAAACGAAAATAATTATTTTTAATAATACAATTTTACAGTACAAAATATCAAAAGAAAAATTAATAAAACAAATGCCAAGTAGCAAAAGGTTCCGAAAATTGCTTTGTGCCGAGTATATCTGATTCGCTTCCCTAACTAGAAATCGATCCTTAGCAATTATTATACTGTGATAAATATTCCTAATTAATGTTATATCTATCAAATCCATTCCTAATTATTGTTATATCTATCAAATCCATTCCTAATTATTGTTATATCTATCAAATCCATTCCTAATTAATGTTATATCTAAAATCCATTCCTATTATTTTAATAAAATATTCAATTATTGTTATATCATCAAATCCATTCCTAATTATTGATATCTAAATTGTTATATCTAAAATCCAAATGCCATTGTTATATCTATAAATCCATTCCTAATTTTGTTCCTATCAAAAATTGTTATATCTTCAAATTTGCATTCCTAATTGTTATATATCAAAATCCATTCCTAATTGTTATATCTATCAAATCTTCCCTATTGTTATATCTATCAAATCCATTCCTAATTATTGTTATATCTATCAAATCCATTCCTAATTATTGTTATATCTATCAAATCCATTCCTAATTATTGTTATGTCTATCAAATCCATTCCTAATTAATGTTATATCTATCAAATCCATTCCTAATTATTGTTATATCTATCAAATCTATTCCTAATTATTGTTATATCTATCAAATTCATTCCTAATTATTGTTATATCTATCCATTCTAATTATTGTTATATCTATCAAATCCATTCCTAATTATTGTTATATCTAATTATTATTATATCTATCAAATCTATTCCTAATTATTATTATATCTATCATATCTATTCCTAATTATTAATATAACCAGATCTATTCCTAATTATTATCATGTCCATCATATATAATCCTAATTATTATTATGTCCATCATATCTATTCCTAATTATATCAATTACATATATTTCTAAATAATATTATATCAATCATATATATTTCTTATTATTATTATATCTGTCAAATCTATTTCTAATTATTTTTGTATCTAGTATAACAATAATTATCTATATCTATTCTCAGTAATCGATTTTTCAATTTCCTGTTTTAAACTGGATGTTTACTTTTCCTGAATAATCGACGGTCAAACTATTCCAAACTTATGAAGGAGGTTGCGAATCACCAAAGTTGAATTTTTATTATAAAGCAGTCGCCAAGTTTCCTAAACACAACTTAGAAAAGCAAAACTCTGGCCCTTACTAATAAAATTTTTATCATCTAATAAATTCTAAAATAAGGCTTTAATTAAAGAAAGCTTTGAATAAAAAGGAAATTATTTTATTTCAAAAACTTCCCCTGCAATTAATGATGAATGGATAATTACTGCTTTGAAACAATAAGCGTAACAGGCAAATTTTCCATCCAGTCAATGGATTTCCATTCCTTTTCCGCGGGCCACACGCTACACAACAATTAATGAAAACCCAAGGAACAGCAGCGGCTGAAATTCCTCGAACAAGAAGCTGCCTAATATCAGGTTAACTTAATCATTTTCACCGACTCGGAGCTAAAGAGTCAGTAAACCGATGTAATGGAAACGTTGTTCCATTAAAAGACCTTATTTTCCATTCACTTGGGAAGAACAATGTTTGAGTTACGGACGGAAAAATTATTTAAATGAAAAATAAAAAAAAATTTAAGTGGATTCTCTTTAAATTTTTCCTTTTTTATATAATGGATTTAACCAACTCGGAGATTTTATTTTTTTTTTTTTTAATTTTTATGAAGGCTTTTGAAGAAGTTCTCCTAGAATGGAAATGTTTTATGCGTAGTCGGTCTTTTTCACATTTTTTTTATTTAATTAAATTAACCAGTGAATTTCGCCCTATTTTAGTGCCCGTATGTAATTCGTTTAAAAAACAGAAGTTTGTCAACATAGTTTATCGCAATAAATTAATTGACAAATTTCAGCAGTTGATAAGTACCAAATTTTCACAATAATATTAAATGTGAATTATTTCCATTTGTAGTGCCAATGTTTGAAAATGTTCGTAATGATAGAAAAGGAAAGATATTATGTGTTCTAATTAGACAGATATTATGTGTGTAATTAAATACCATAGTTTAATTGTATCTTTATATTACTAATAATATATTAATGACATGTTGTTTTCAAATATCAGTTAATTGACCATCGGTATGGCTGCTATTAGTAGATTCAGCATTACCAGGGCAGACTACTCATACTTTGTGTGTGTGTCTAATTCTCAGTGTCTTGTAGTGTATGACGGACATCCCATGAGTTCGTCATGGGATATGAGGATGATGGAAAGAAAAAACTCATGGATGAAGGGACTCATGGAGACTCATTCATAAAGGGAAATTAAAAAAATTATCTTAAAAATTATGATGGAGAAGGTAGAAGTCTGTCTACTTTGTGAATGTGTCTAATCCTCCATGTCCTGCAGTGCGGAATGACATCCCATGAGTATCTACTCATGGATGGAGGGAAAGGATTAGCGACTTTTATGATAGAACACTAGAAGGTAGAAGTTTGACTTGGCTCCGTGTCGCTGAAAAAGGAGGATAGTGTCTTGCAAAAGAACTCTTAAGGATAACTACTTTGCTAGTCGTATGGGCAGGAAAACCGTTAAATTCTCACCAAGCTGTCTTACAAAGAAGCGAGATGCTGGAATATTATAAACGCCATCGTTTTTCTTGGTTTTCGGAAACAATCTACGAAGTCGCTATCGGATTGAACCTCAGCCTTATACTCACCAGCGGCACGCTTTGCCACTAAGCCACGAGTCGGGTATTATTATATGTGTCAAATCAATTTCTAATTATTATTATAACTGTCAAATCAATTCCTAATTATTATTATATCTGTCCAATTCCTAATTATTATTATATCTGTCAAATCAATTCCTAATTATTGCTCGTATTATATCGATTAAATCTATTCCTAATTATTGTTATAACAATATCTATTAATTATTCTTATATCTACTCCTAATAATAGATTTTTCATTTCCGGTTTAAAACCTGATATTTATATTTCCACATAATAGATGGACAAACTATACCAAACTTATGGAGGATGTTGCGAATCACCAAAATGGAGTTTTAGTTTAAAGTAGTCATCAGATTTCCTAAGAACAACGTAGAAAAGCAAAAGAAATCGCGACCTTTTTTAAAACTATTCTTATGATCTAATAAATTCTAAGATAAGGCTTTAATTAAAGAAAACTTTCAATAAAAAGTAAATTATTTTATTTCAAAAGCTTCCCTGCAATTAACGATGTATGTATAATTACCGCTATGCAACAATAAGCGTAACAGGCAAATTTTCTGTCCATTCAATGATTTCCTTTTCTTTTCCGCAGGCCGCACGCTACACAACAATTAATGAAAACCAAGGATGTAAAATTCCTCGAACAAGAAGCTGCCTAATATCAGGTTAATTCAATCATTTTCACCCAGTCGGAGCTAAAAAGTCAGTAAACCGATTTAATGGAAACGTTGTTCCATTAAAATACCTTATTTTCCATTCACTTGGGAAGAACAATGTATTAGTCCCTGACGAGAAAAAATATTTAAATGAAAAATAAAAAAATTTTTAAGTGGATTCTCTTGAAATTTGTTTTTTTCTTTTATATAATGGATTTAACCAACTCGTAGATTTTCGTTTTTTAAATTTTTATGAAGGCTTTTGAAGAAATTCTATTCGAATGGAAATGTTTTATGCGTAGTCAGTCCTTTTTCGCATTTTTTATTTAATGAAATTAGCCAGTGAATTTCGTTTCGTTTCATTTTAGTGCCCGGATGTAATTCCTTTCAGAAAAGAAGTTTGTCAACATTGTCAATTCATTTATTGAGATAAACGGATTTTAGCAGTTGATAAGTATCAAATTTTCACACAATAATATTAAAAGTTAATTATTTCCATTTGTAGCGCCGACGTTTGAAAATATTTATATTGTTAGAAGAAGTTAATAAGACAGACATTGAGTGCTTTAATATTATGCAATACCATAGTTTAATTTTAGTTTTATAGTAATTAATAGTTTAATAAAATGTTGTTTTCAAATGTTGGCTAATTGACGATAGGTATTGCTGCTATTTAGCAGATTCAGCATTACGAAGGTAGGACTACTTTTACTCTTCTAATCCTCAGTGTCATGCAGTGCGGAACGGACATCCATGAGTAATATATACTCATGGACGGAGGGAAAGAGGCAACTTCGGCTGTGATGGAGCACTCTAAGGTAGTGTGCTCCATCAAGAACATACATCAAGTACATCAATAAGCAGAAAATTGTCACACTGTAATATTAAAAGTTTATTATTCCATTGGTAGTGCCAATGTTTGAAAATATTTATAATGCTAAAAATATTAATAAGACAGATATAATATGTGTTTTAATATCATCGAATACCATAGCTTAATTTTATTTTTATATTCCTGATAATAATGTAATGAAAGCTGTTTTCAAATATCGGTTAATTGACCATATATATGGCTGCTATTAAGCAGATTCAGCATTATGAGGGTGGACTACTCTTACTTTGTGTGTGTGTCTAATTCTAAATGTCCTGCAGTGTCCATGCAATGTCCGTCTTGGGATGTCCGGATGGATGGAGGGAGTAATGGATCATACTAATGGATGGAGAAACTCATGGATCAGACTGATGGATGGAGAAACTCATGAATCAGACCGATGGATGGAGAAACTCATGAATCAGACCGATGGATGGAGAAACTCATGAATCAGACCGATGGATGGAGAAACTCATGAATCAGACCGATGGATGGAGAAACTCATGAATCAGACCGATGGATGGAGAAACTCATGAATCAGACCGATGGATGGAGAAACTCATGAATCAGTCTGATGGATGGAGAAACTCATGAATCGGACTCATATATGGAGGGACACATGAATCAGGCTGATGGATGGATAAACTCATGAATCAGGCTGATGGATGGAGAAACTCATTATTCAGGCCGATGGATGAAGAAACTCATGAATCAGTCTGATGGATAGAGAAACTCATTAATCAGACTCATATATGGAGGGACACATGAATCAGCCTCATGGATGGAGAAACTCAGGAAGCAGACTGATGGATGGAGAAACTCATGAATCAGTCTGATGGATGGACTCATGAATCAGTCTGATGGATGGAGAAACTCATGAATCAGTCTGATGGATGGAGAAACTCATGAATCAGTCTGATGGATGGAGAAACTCATGAATCAGTCTGATGGATGGAGAAACTCATGAATCAGTCTGATGGATGGAGAAACTCATGAATCAGACTCATGGATGGATGGACTCATGTATCGGACTCATATGGAGGGACACATGAATCAGACTCATGGATGGAGAAACTCATGAATCATGGATGGAGAAACTCATGAATCAGATGGATGGAGAAACTCATGAATCAGACTCATGGATGGAGAAACTCATGAATCAGACTCATGGATGGAGGAAATGAAGAAAAAAATACTTCTGTTATGATGGAGCACCCGAAGGTAGAAGTCTGACTTGGCTGCGTGTGGCGGATGAAGGAGGGTAGTGTCTTCCAGGAGGACTACCCCGCATTTACATACCGTACGGGAGATAACACAGAAAACTTCCACCAGGTAGTCCGACTAACGAGGCTGAATTATGAACAAACACCGTCGATGCTCCTCGTTTTCAAAACGGTGTCTACAACCAAGCCAAAATGGATTGAACTTCAGCCGTAATGCACACCAGTGACACACGTTGCCACTGAGCCACGAATCAGGCGTTAGCTGAACTAAAACTAATGAACGTTTCATTAGTAAAATTAATCTTTTAAACATCCTTTTCAGGTAGTTGGTGCATTTTTTTTAATTTTTATATTTATAGCAATAAGTTTATAAATATCTACTTCAGAAAAATATTATTTTCAAAAAAATAACTTTTAAAAATTATTTTTAACAGTTTTGCTGCTTTTCGAAATTATTATTTTTATCGAAATGTTTAATTTAATGTCGAACGTCAGCCCTAATGCTCACTAGCGGCGCACGTTGCCACTGAGCCACGAATCGGTCTTTAATTCTAAGATGAGATAATTTACGAGTCTAACATGCCACAGGGAAATGCTTCAAATCCTATGGTGGCAAATACTGAAATATGTAGAAAATTTCAGTTCAACTTCATCTGTTGAATTTCTTTAAATTTAGAAATCCAATATCATTGTAAATGCAATTTAGCATATTCTCATTTTTTTACTTATAATCTATGTTCTATACACACTAAACGATATTTGAGGCTATAGAAATCTAACTGTTATTATTGAAGTTATTTGCATCTTTCGTGGAAAAAATGTCAAATATTTTTTATGCAGAAATGCTATTTATTGTAAATTTTATACAACTATTCCAGATTTAAATGAAATAACCCAGTAATATTTGAGACGGCAATATCTGTAGTTAGCCTACGTATAAGAAAATAAATTTCATTTCATATCCCAAGGTGCAATAGAAAGAGAAAATATGAAAGATTAATGAGAAAAATGGAGAATATTTTATCAGAGATGCAAACAAAAAAAAATCTTTATTGAATACTCTAACAGATAAATAGAATATTTGTTCAATTTATCGTCTTGTTATCAATAAATCCGTTATTTGTTTATACATTGTGGAAATTATTATTATATTTAAAAATATTTTTTTAAAACTAATTTATAAAAGAAATTATTGATGATTGTTATTATTCTTTAATTAAATATAAAATTTGTTTTATATATCATCTTAAATCGATTTTCTTCAAAATATTTCCAATGTTCAGAAAAATTTATAACTTTACCGTTATAGCTGCCATTTGTTGAAGTTTTCGAATTCTGAGCTCTTTTATCTAGATAATTTATCATTAGAACAACAGATATGTAGCAGACTCAGCGTTACGAAGATGCACTCCGGGGAAGCCTACTATATGCTGCACTTTAGCTACCACACTTTTAAATGAACAAACCTTCCAGGAATATCATTTGAAGGAATCGTAATCTCCTACTTTCCTCTTGAGACTGAAAGAAAAGGACTTTTCGATTTACAACTATATAATGCCAATTACAGGCATACACAGAAGAGCTTTCTGTAAGTCTTGGATGGATCTTTAATTTGAAATTCGAATATCAAAACTTAGAAACCCAAGACACTATGATACACAGATGCTGTTTTATTTGCTGTAAATAGATGATATTTTATGATGTAATAAAATATGCTATTTGAAGCAATTGCAATAAAAATATGTTATTACAATTGAAATATGTTAATGCCAAAGACAATTAAAACTGGGGATCTAATTTTAAGTAGCAAAACACACGATTTTAAAACTATAAAATTTAGTATATTTCTGGTCGTTAAAGAAATTTAAATATGCCTAATATTGTTGGTATTAAATGTATATAAATTAAACAAAAAGGGCAAATAAACACATTTAAGCGAGTTTCCAAAGGAACTAAATGAAAAATGAACCAAAAAATGCAACTCAGAAACTCCATTCAAAATCTTCTTATCAGCAATTATGAAAGAATTACTCTTCAAATCAATAGAAAATGCCCTTAAAATATCTATGAATTATTGAGGAAATCATTAATAACGTTTTTTGCCTATGACTAAAGCTAAAAATAATGGTAAATTATTAATGGCGAATATTTCAAATTAAATAAATAATTCTATCAAAAATTACAAAATAGAAGGATTGCTACTTATCTTAAAAATGTATTTTAAAATAAAGTATGATGAAGGTTTTTAGGATACATTGAGAATACAAAATTGCGAAGCTCAGAGCAAATTTACTGAAATACCACAAAGCGCTTTCCTTGCTCTTATTGTAATTTAACTCAAAGAGTTTTGGGTAAAGTTACAATAAGTGCTTGCATGATATGACGTAGTATATAAGAAAATGTAGCATAGGCTAATTGCATTTTGATTAAACGTCATCTTTTTAGTAACTGGAAATAATTTTTCGAATAGATTAAAATAAGAAGTGCACATATTTCCCAAAAAATAACATGATATTTAATTTTGTTTTTCATTTCTTCGACATATTTGCAATATTAATCTTATATTTTTGTTTGTTTATTTATTTGTCTCTCTTTTTCCATCGAATTCTATACTTTACCCTGTTTCCTGTGTTATGATTTTTATGTATACAAAACAGAATATAATCCGTAGTTTGTATACAGGAATACTTTTGTTAGAATTACCTAACAACATTTGTTGTAGTTGCTTTCCGAAAAGGAGATTGGATAGCAATTGTGACATTATGACTAATCATCTCGCATTAGCATTAGTCTCCTTTATGCGAGGTTTCTCGGTTTTTCTTTCATACGACACCCAAATGCGATACCCGAAGAAAGCAATGCCTTCCCTTTTTTTCCCTTTTGGATGGCTAGTTCTTGGCCTGCATAATAGATGGTTATTGAAACAATGGAAACACCCTAGAGTCATAAGGAGACCTTAACTAATATGGATTAGGACCACCTTTGGCATGCAATGCAGCTCGGATTCGCCTGAGAATCGAATCATACAAAGACTGAAGCTTTTAGAGGAATATAGAACCATACTTCATGGAGATATTGTGAAAATTCCAGGAAAGATGCCAGTGCAGGATATCGTTTCCGGATTGATTGCTCTAAAATAGATCATAACGGTTCGACGATATTGAAGTCGGGGGACTGTGCGGGCTCTTAGATGTTTCACTTCATCCTTGTGTTCATCAAACCATGATTGGACAAGTCTCGCTGCATGAAGTGGAGCATTTATCATACTGGAAAAATTCCATCTCCAGCAGGAAACAACGTTTACATCATAGGATGGACCTGGTAAGCAAAAACGTCTGGTAATAATTCTCTCTAATAATAATCATTCTCTCAAGTAATACTTTCTTCAAGGTTACGATTGGATCAGCAGAAAACCACGAGATGGCTGCCCATATCATGACAGACCCATCTCCATGTTTGACAATTGAAAGGAGATAATCATGATCATAAGCGTGCGTAGGTGTCTGTGCAGCCATCCTGTTGTGGAAAAAAGTGTGAAAGATGATCTTCAGATCATGTAACTTTTTTCCACTTATCAATCGACCAGGTGTTATAGTTGTGGCGCCATTGTAGATTATGTTTGGCATTAACAGATGTGACAGAGGACTTGGAAATTGCTGCTTTACTGTAAATGCCCTGTTTATGAAGGTGCCTCTTAATTGTTATTTTTTATATTGAATCCAGAAGCTTATTGAGCTCTGGGCTAACTTTGGCTGAAGTTATTTCTTTTTAGACATTACAATTCGCTTCAATACCCGTCAGTCTCTTTCACACAGCTTCTCTTCCTGTTCGCTATTTTGCTTTGCCAGGCTTGTCTTGCCACGCTGTGTGTATGTTGTCATGACTTTAGACATTGTACCTCTAGAAGCGCCTAAAATCTGGAATGTTTCGTTTCAAATGTGTCAGATAATCGAGATGCCATAATTCGACCTCTTTGAAAGTCTCCGAGGTCTGACATTTTACGCTTTTGACAAAAACCCAAAACGTATACAACTTCACTAAAACTACCGCATACTACCATGATATATACTTGTTATTTTGAAAATAAACTGGTAGCTAAGATTACATTTTAATCTTTACGAAGCGCGTTCTTAAATGTCACTTCTATTCACAGGTGTTTCCGTTATTTTAATAACGACCACCAGAGAGAGATTAAACGATTACAGCTTTTAGATTGCCTTTTGAACATCCACTAGGCACCGAAAATATACGTAATATTATTTTTTATAGGAAATATGTTTTTAAATGGTTTGATCCGATATTTAAAGTACTTTTTTTTTTTTGTCATAGATTCCCTGCAATTGCGATGATCATTTTACGATTCAAATAAATAAAATGCCCCTTAAAAATGATATAAGCTTCCAAACTATGGAATATGATGAATTTAACAAAGTAAACTTATAAAACCTTTAGCAATTAATACAGTAATGCATTAAAGTTTTTCTTCAAGATTTAATTCTTATTAAATCTTTATAAAAAGTACCTTTTTTTTATTCACATATTAATAGTACCAAGTATAAAATAAATTATCCAATTAATCTGAAAAAATTATACGCAAAAATCTTTAGTTTTACTCAGAAATATTTGAGGTTTTTAAAGCTTTCATTTGTATTTGAATAAACTAAAATATTTCAAAATATATTAAAAAAACATCTAAGTTCAACTAAAATTATCGTTAGTTAATTTCAAAACTGGATTACAAAAAAAAAAAAAAAAAAAAAAAAACCCGTGCTACTTTCTAACAGAGAATATTTCTTCTTTTTCCTTTATCTTTTTTTTTTTTTTTTTTTTTTTTTTTCCAAAATTTCTGCCATGATTATAATTTTTATCATGTTATTGCACAATAAAAAAACCTATACTTTAAAACATGATTAAACTTTTTTGTTAACTTTTTAATCTTCAAATAAAGACACTTAAGCTTTCTAAAAAAAGAATGCACATAATTTAGTCCGCAATTTGTAGTGTACGAGTTTTTAATTAAAGCTTCTAAGCGAGCTTGAAAGCTTTTCCAATGCTTTTAAACTGATTCCCCATTCACCCTCCTCCTTTCATTAAAAAAGTATTCAAACTTCCATTTAGGAGATGGCATCGCTAAAAGGGATGGGGGAAAACATCCAACCCCCCTCTTCGCAGACGATCTGCAAGATGACCAAACGATCATTGTGTTGTCGACCATCAAACTGAGTATCAACCAGCAACTAAGAACATAATTAAATCTATCCAAGAATTTAAGAGATAAATGTAATCAAAATAATCATTAATTTATATCCTCAATTTATTTTCTTTATTTTCCCTTTTTATTTTTATTTTCCCCTTTTTATTTTTATTTTCCTTATTTATTATATTTATTTTCCTTATTTATAATATTTATTTCTACTATTTATTTTTATTTCTCTTATTTATGATATATATTTCCCCTATTTATTTTATTTCCCTTTTTTATGATATTTATTTCCCCTATTTATTTTATTTCCCTTTTTTTGATATTTATTTCCCCTATTTATTTTTATTTCCCTTTTTTTATGATATTTATTTCCCCTATTTATTTTTATTTCCCTTTTTTATGATTTATTGCCTCTTTATTTTTATTTCCCTTATTTATGATATTTTTATTTCCCTTATTTATGATATTTATTTCCCCTATTTATTTTTATTTCCCTTATTTAAAATATTTATTTTCTCGGTTTGTTTTTATTTCCTTTATTTATGGTATTTATTTACCCTATTTATTTTTTCCTGTTTATTTTATTTCCTCTATTTATTTTGTTCCCTATTATTAAAAAAATTGCTAATTTATCCCAGAATGTAAGTTTTGAAATTTTTAAACTAATTTAATTTAACTGTTTAAGAAAATTTAAGTTATTTTTTTTTTTTTTATAGTTTTTAACGGATAAGTAAGCTATTTAAACTTTAAAAAAAATATATTAAAATATTTTTTTACCACTTTCAGCTTTATATTAAGACATTAAACACCATAAAAAATAATGTACATAAAGTAGTCTGTAAATTATCTTACAGGACTTTAATTAAAAATCTTAAGCCCACTAAAAGCTTTTCTAATGCTTTTAAACTGATGCTCCTTCAAAGTTCTTCTGTTCAAACTTCCATCAAAAAGGGTGGCATTGCTAAGAGGGATGGGTAAACATCCATCACCCTTTATCGCAGACGATCTCCACAAAGACCAAACGATTATTGTGTTGTCTATCGTCAAAGTGAGTGATCGTCAAAGTTGTCTATCTACCAGCAACTAAGAAATTAAGAGATAAATTTAACCAAAATAATCATCAATTTATTTTCCTATTTTTTTTAAATCGGATTATTTAAAATAAATACTAATTTCTTACAGCATATAAGTTTTGAAAATTTTAAATATGATTATAATTTTTATGATAATATTCCACAAGAAAGTAATCTAAACTTAAAAAAAATATATTAATTTTTTTTTTGACAATTTAATCTTTACATCAAAATTTTAAGCCTCCATAAAAAATAATGTACATAACGGTAGCTTAAATTGCATTACAGGACTTTAATTAAAAATCTTCAACACACTAAAAGCTTTTCTAATGCTTTTAAACTGATGCTCCTTGTTCCTTTAATAAAAAAAGCTAACTTCTATTCAAACTTCCATCAAAAAGGGTGGCATTGCTAAAAGGGATGTGCAAACCTCCAGCGCCCCTGCTCGCAGACGATCTCCACGACGACCAAACGATCATTGTGTCGTCGACACTCGGAGAGAGTAGAACGGGGGTTTCTCTGCTGCACCTTCACATCGCATCATGTGCTCCGGTTGTCTTGCTCTTTCAGTGAAAATCTTTTGACACTTTCTTCTAGATATCGATATCGTAGATGCTGGTTATTGATTGGACATTTGTCAGTTTTGGATTGTTTTTGGTTGTGTTTTTGTGTAGACTGTGGTGGAACACATTGCACTTGACACACTGGACATTTGAGAGAAACGATGGACTGAGAACTGAAAACGGTGAGTTAAATTTTGATGAAACTTTTAAATTGAGTAGAGAATTGTTTATTGTTTTTCTCAATTAACATTTTAATGTGGTTTTTATTTGTTAATAAATAAAACTTTTTATTTAATTTGTAAAATAGTATTTATAAAATTATTTACACAAATATGTTTACAAACGTTAAGATTAGTATGCATCATAAAAGGATCTTAAAAGTTATAGATTTATTTCCTAGAATGCAAAATATGATTATATACAAAAATAAAATGTTATTCAAACTAATTTCATTGTAGTATTATACATATTAGATTTGTTTATTAGAATATTAATAATTAAACTGTCATTAGGTCAGTGTTGTTGTTTGACGTTAAATTAACGCAGTTGTTATTTTTAATGATTTTGAAAAGATTAGTTTAAAAGAGTTGTTTCTGTATGGTGTGGAAATATGTACGTATAGAACTGTAAATTAAAGAACTGTGATAACAAATATTTTTAAACCGATAATGTTTTGTATATTAATCTACTTAAGTTAAATATATTATCTTTATATTAGTCTTTAAACATTTATTGAAAATTACGCAACTTTTTAAGTTTTTAAAGAACATATAGATAAAAAAATTTTCTTTTTAAATATGATGATAGTAAATATTTAAATATTAATAGTTATAACTATGCATTAACGCGAATTCTATTTATTTTATACTAGAGATATAAATATACTTTTTTCGCGTCTAGATTTAAATAACACTTCATTGAAGTTTATTTAAAGATACATTATTAACACATTTTAAAATAATTTTAACAAATATTGTGTAATATATAGGAAAAAAAAAGAGGCTTACTATCTTTTTTATAAGTATTGTAAAACTCATTTTAAAATTATTTCTAAATTGGTCAAAATATTAGTTACCGTGAAAAGGGATTTTTTAGAATATTTTACAAGTATTTTGAATATGCAATTTCTTTGAAAATATTTTTGCATAAGCGCTATATATAAAATAATTGGAAGACTGTACTTATATATAAAATCTTTTGAAAACATGGTTAACAAAATGTAGTAAGATTTAATCAGTGAAAAGATGCAATAACAGAACAAGTCATCAATTCAATAGGTATGACTGGTGCTTCAATAGTGACACGTTTTCCAACTCATTGGTAGTAGTGCGGTCTGATGGCCAATTGGCTAGTGTTCTGGACTTTGGTACCACAGACTGCAGGTTCGAATCCTGGTGGTGGCATGGATGTTTGTTAATCGTTCGGAATCCACTTTAAACTGTAGGTCCAGGTCTATTTAGCCTAAATTATGTACAAGATAACCGTAGAGCAACAAACCAATCATAGGTAGCAACTAACGAGCAGGAGGAATCCGTTGTAGTGTCTGCTTTCAGAAACGCAGAGACTCGATGGCAATTGTGATAATATGAATAAGTGTCTCGCATCAACAATCATGCAGCTTGGTTTATTTTTTCCCTACAACACTCAAATGCCGAGCAGTTATTCATAAAAGTCCTTTCGGGCGAAAGCACTTTCCTTTTACCAGCTGTCAATGGGCTGTTCATAAGTGGAATCTGAGTCCACAGCAATATGTTACAAAAGATAAAAAATTAGTAATAGGCGAATTTGGTAAGCAGAGGTCTTTGGTTTGAAAGCAATTTGCGGTGCAGTCATTGAGATTCAGTTATGAGGAGACTCGACGGCGATTTTAACCGCATATTCAAGAGTTTTGTATTCAACTACCCGTTGGAAGCTTTTTCAATATAATACCCAAATGTGGTGGGAGACAGCTAACCCTACAAGTCTTCTGTAAGTGCGTTACAAAGTACTTTCTACTGTAAGTGTAATAGGAAGACCCCGAACACACACGCATTATGCACAGTCCAGTCACATTAATATGACCACCTGTCAAAAGCCAGAATGTACACTCTTGTATATTCTGGCTTTAGGACTTCTTTATATACACTCCACTGCAATGTGCTGCCACCTGTTTTTGTGATTGGTTATTTCACGTTGACGTCGAATACACACATTATATTATTTTGTGTATTTTTAATTCTAGAAATAAGTCATTTTTTCAAAATTATTTTCTTTTCTTTTTAATTTTTCCTTTTTATTGAACTATTCATTTTTTGTAAATAGCCACTATAAATAAATAAAATATAATACTAAAAATGTTAAAACCGATATTGTCTTTGCTAAACTAGTACTGTCTTCACATCTGCTAATTATTTGCATTGGTGTTTTCCTAGTTTCTGCATATGTCTAATGAAGGCTCAATTTCCTTAAAAATACACATTTATAGAACTGTACTGTATTACTTTACTACATTTATAGAATTTTTCTGTATTGTACTCTCCGTGATGCACTTTGTTTAACACTGAATCTAATTTAAAACAACCATTCATTAGTGAACGACATTAGGTGATGTGACTAGCTCACTTAACATGTGTAAGTTCTACGCGTACCTACAGAAAGAAAATGTTAGCTATGTTAGATGGAATAAATAAAAATATATTATAAATTTGATACATAAATAAAATAATTGATTTATGTTTTTATAAATGACGACTTTTACAAACAATTTACAGCGGTATTTTGGTATATGAATTTAATTTGTTTACAATCGAGATCTTTGTGATTGTATTTAAAACAAATTTTCTGCATTAAAATTATTTATAATGAAATTAATTCATCCCATTCCATTTCTCAAAATTTATTCTATTTTTTTTTTCTAATGTATCTGTAATGAACAAATCTTGTATATAAATAAAATAATATCAGATATGTACATACGTGCAAAAAAAAAATTTAAATGGGAAAAAAACAGATGCTGGCGAAATGGATTTGCATACGATATTAATTTTTTTCAATTCACTTTTGCCTAACTTAATGTTAATAGTTAAATTAAAATATTTTTGCCGAAATTTTATCATCTTTGTCTTGTGGGCGTTTCAATAGAAACTTGACCAAGGAGAGTTTTTTTTTTTTTTAACCTGCTTTAGAATGAAACTCTTTTTAATTTTCTTATTGCATGCACTTGAGCAGGGGGAGAGAATCAACAGTTTAAAGGCTCGTTACCACCGAGGGGGAGGCGTTGAAGCTGGAAGCGTTGACCAATCACTAGCATCATTGCGTTCGCCTGAAATCCATCGCTTTGAGTTGACCAACTTTCAACTCTCAAATGCTTGAGGCTCCATGTGACTTGGATTGAGCCAATTGTAGATCTGCCATCTAGTAGAAGTAACTAGAACTTCACTAGGAGTAAAGCGATTTCTGACGCTTCGGTGTGAACGGATTGAAAAAATTTTCTTCCCTGCCGCGTTTCTTTTTTAAAGATGCAAGAGGCAAGCGACCAAATTTTCTTCCCAGCGAAACGTCAGAAATAGCATCCTTTTTTGAAAGTTGGGCAGCACGGAACTGAATTTGGCGACCGCGGTTCAATGTATCTTGTCGCCTTGGTGAGCACGAGCTACGCCTTGGGACTATATCTCATCCTTTTTCAGTTCTCTGGTTTTGTATATATTGGGACTATATCTTCCAGTTCTCTTTTTTCAATTCCTTCTATTAGCTCACACTCTCCCTATATATATCTTGTTCAAATTTTCAATTGCCAATAAAATACTTTTTATTCCTGCACTCAAGTTCAAATACATTTTTTTGAGCTTGTAGTGGATGACACTTGATGTTAATACAGTTTTTTCAAATATTAATTCATTAATAAAATTGAATTAATTAATTTGTTTTTTTTTAAGATGTAAGTTGCATATATCTACCAATAGATGGCACCAGATAAATTTATAAAATGAATGAAAATTATTTATAAGGGACTTTCTGCAATAGAGTGAAAAAAAAGTAGGAATTGACTTTAAAAAAATTTGTTTTATATTACTTGTTTATTATATGGACAAACTTAAGAATATGATTGGAGTATTGGTTGTGACGACATCGAAGCAGCTGAATTTCAAATGCTGGCTTGCATTTCAAGACAATAATTGACTTAGTGACTAATTTTATCTCGAGAAACTCTCATGTTCATCCACTTCTGTCTCAAGGTTTATTACTATATAAGTAAAATACTTTACATAAATTTAATTTATAAGTAACACACTTCTATTGAATTTACATCGATAAGTATGCTTCCTCCGTCTTACAATAGCAATATTTAAATTAATTCACAAAAAGTAATGGTTAATACATAAATAAACATATTGTTTAGAAATTAAATTTGCTTACTAACTGTAAATATACTTTTACTAATGTAGTCGCATTTGATTCATTTAATTTTAAATAAAATATTTTAAAATCAATTATAAGCAAATTTCAAGTTAGTCTAAGTTTGACAAATTTGTAAACTTCCAAGTAAGTCACAATTTTTGAAAATAACATTAAAAGCGAGGTTATGTGACTGTAAATGTGTCTTACGTTTTGAATCAGTTGATGTCTTCACAATAATATGTTACATATTAAAGTTAGAGTTTTTAGTTCATTTATATAAGTTTAGTTATATTGGGAATTAGTTAAATATTTAAATAGTTGTACTTTTATTCTATTAATTAATTAAATTCTTAAATTACTTATTTTGTACTTGTTAATAAATATTTAAAATTACTTATTTTGCATTTATTGTTTAAATATTTGAAACTACTTATTTTTTATTTCTTACTTAAACATTAAAAATTATCTATTTTGCTAAATATTTCAAATTACATATTTTGTATTTGTTAATTAAACATTTTAATTATTTATATTGTGTTTATTAATTAAATATTTTAAGTTACTTGTTTTATATTTGTTAATTTAATATTTAAAATTACTTATTTTTAGTTGTTCATAAAAATTTGAAATTATTTATTGTGCAGAATTACGGACATTCTTCTTGCAATAAAGATTTTTAAATAAATTATCAGAAATTTTTTATAGAAGTATAGATTACTTAATATTTAACTAATAAGTAAATATTTTATATTTGTTAATTATTTAAATAGTTATAATTTTTGAAATACTTAATTATTTTAGATAAACAAGAAACATCTTATACTGTTGAGATATTTGCGAGCAAAGATGAATGACTCCTTAAATTAATTAATATCTAAACTTTCAAGACTCGTTCATCAAAAATAATAATAATCTAACGATTTTGAACAAATTATGCTTTCGAAAAGATTATGCTGATAACTACACTGAAGTGACAAAAGTCATGGGATAGCAATATGCAAATTTTCAGATGGCAGTAGCATCGCGTAGAACAGGTATAAATGCGCAGTGCTTTCTCAGAGCTTTCATTTCTGTTCAAGTTATTCATGTGAAGAGGTTTTGACGTGATGATGACCGCAAGACGGGAATTAACAGACTTTGAACGCGGAATGTTAGTTGGAGCTAGACGCATGGGTCATGCCATTTCGGAAAGCGTTAGGAATTCAACATTCCCAGATCCACTGTGTCAAGAGTGTGCCGAGAGTATGAAATTTCAGGCATAACATCCCACCATGGACAGCGCAGTGGTCGACCGCCTGCACTTAACGACCGAGACCGGCGACGTCTGCAAAGAGTCGTAAATTCTAACAGACAAGCAACACTGCGTCAAATAACTAATGTGGGACGTACAAGCGACTTGTCTGTTAGAACTGTGCGGAGAAATTTGGCTTTCTTGGGCTATTCCAGCAGAAGACCGACTCGAGTGCCTTTACTGACAGAACGACATCGCTTGCAGCGACTCTTGTGGGCACGTGAGCATATCGGTTGGTCCCTAGATGAATGGAAAACCGTGGCCTGGTACGATGAGTCACGATTTCAGTTGGTAAGAGCTGATGGTAGGGTTCGAGTGTGGCGGAGACCCCACGAAGCCATGGACCCAAACTGTCAGCAAGGCACTGTTCAAGCTGGTGGTGGCTCCGTAATGGTGTGGGCTGTTTTTCATGGCAGGGGACACTGGACCGAACATTGACTGGAAATGCTTATGTTCAACTACTTGGAGATCACTTGCAGCCATTCATGGACTTCATGTACCCAAACAACGATGGGATTTTTATGGATGACAATGCGCCCTGTCACCGGGCCACAACTGTTCGCGATTGGTTTGAAGAACATTCTGGACAATTCCAACGAATGATCTGGCCACCTAGATCGCCCGACATGAATCCCATCGAGCATTTATGGGACATCATCGAGAGGTCTGTTCGTGCCCAAACTCCTGCACCATCAACACTTTCACAATTATGGACGTCTATCGAGACAGCATGGCTCAATATTCCTGCAGAAGACTTCCAACGACTTGTTGAGTCCATGCCACGTCGAGTTGCTGCACTTCGCCGGGCGAAAGGAGGGCCGACACGATATTAAGAGGTATCCCATGACTTTTGTCACTTCAGTGTAATTTTTCATAATAACATAATTTTTCATTATATCTCCTACAAGAGATCCATTGCATAATCTAAGAATATTTATGAATATTTAGTGAATATTTTAGTTGCAAATATTCGAAGAATGCTTCCATTTCAAAATTTCCTTATTAATTTCTAATTTAATTTTCAAGAAACTTACGGAAAAAGCACATATCAGTTTTTTTTTAATACTTTAAAAATTCGGAAAGAGCTTGTTGCTGATATGTATGTTCTTTATTGGCATGTGTAATGCAAAAACAAGTAATATAAAAAAAAATTTTAAAGTCAATTGCTACTTTTTTTTCCGCTATATTGCAGAAAGTCCTTTATAAATACTTTTCATTCATTTTTTAAAATTTATCTGGCGCCATCTATTGTTAGATATATGCAACTTACATCTAAAAAAAACTGAAATTAATTAATTAAATTTAATTAATGAATTAATATTTGAAAAACTGTATTAACATCAAGTATCATCCACTACAAGTTCAAAAAAATGTATTTGAACTTGAGTGGATGAATAAAAAGTATTTTATTATCGATTGAAAATTTGAACAAGATATATATAGGGAGAGTGGGAGAGTGTGAGCTAATAGAAGGAATTGAATAAGTTCATTTCCATTTATTTTCAAAAAGGTTTCTAATATTGTCAGAAAAAAATGCTATACACTTGTGCGATTTCCATAATAAATAAAAAGGAGAGCGAAACATATAACAAGAAACCGTGATACAGGAAACAAACATTAAAGAAATACGATAAGAAAGAATTCAGAAGTGCCGACTGACAAATAAATTCTTCTCAGATCAAACTCCTGCAGAAGAAAAAAGAACTTATTTTGTTGATTTTATTATATATTTTCAATAGCACTAATGCGAAAGATAAATGAATTCATAGAAAATCAGTATTAGTCCTTACATATTTATTCGCTTTTCCACACTTTGGCATTTCTTTTCATTAAATATCCTTCTGCGAAACATTTTTGAATTAAAAAGAGAAAAAAAATTAGAGTTTACTATCACACATGCTAATGTTAATATGACGCACAATATATGAAATAATAAGTAAAGTTTGCCATAATATACCACGCCGAGTATGCCATAATTTACCATACTTCGCCATCTGATTTTTTTAAAAGACAAGAATGATAAATATTTATTCTTTATAAAGTCAGTTCCTTCATTAAATTTTCGAAGGAATCTACATATAATTTTATAGTGGATATAAAAATAAAAGTAAATTTTATAAAGGCATCTCATTTTAATATCAGACATTCCAGATATGCAAAAGAAATTGCAATAGATTTTATAATGGCTTTTTCAACAACAAGAACAAAAAATTGTAAAACTTGTCAAAAACATGGTGCTGAATTGTTAGAATTTTAAAATTAATTTTTAGAATTAGAATTTAGTTATTGAATTAGAATTCAATAACGATTTATTTTTTTTGTTATATTTTTGTTATTTATTTTGTTATTTTGTTATTTTTCCCCAAGCATTTCTAATTTTCATACACTAACATTACAATGGCGATTCAATAAAATATAACATTTCACTTTAGAGTAGTAATTATATTTTAAAAAAAAAATTGATATAATCTTGTAAATTTTAAAATATGATTATTTGCAAGGGAATAAAAATTCTTTTGTTTTTAAAAAGTATAAAAATTATAAAATATTCCTTAAGCAATAATAATATCTGTTTTCAGTAAAATTGATGAAAAACCCTATAGAGGTAATTATAATTAAAGTCTCACTTTCTAAATGATGTAAAAAAGAACACTCGTCACAATGAGTTCAAATTTGAACAGAAGATACTTGGAGAAGGGGAAACGGTACGATATAAAAAAAAATTCCAAAGTGTATTAATAGATAGCGCTGTAAACGACATAAAAAAAGTGAATTCGGCTGTCAGTGATATTTTGAATCGAAAGGACAACGTATTTGGCATGAGTTGCACCTTAAACCAACTATATTGTTCAATGTGCTTGATTGTTTCGATTTTTTAATGGAAAAAATGGCTTCCAAGTCATTCAACAGTTGTAACATTGTTAGTAGAAAGCCCACCCACCACACTAACGTCATACAAAATTGGGTGGAAAAAATAGGTGGAACTGTTTTTGATGCCATACCATTT
Organism: Caerostris darwini; assembly: GCA_021605075.1. Taxonomy (NCBI): domain Eukaryota; kingdom Metazoa; phylum Arthropoda; class Arachnida; order Araneae; family Araneidae; genus Caerostris; species Caerostris darwini. The sequence continues at coordinate 165,992 of BPLQ01000551.1, read as the reverse complement.
GCCTCTTCAAGTATCTTCAATTCAAATTTGAACTCATTGTAAAGAATGGTCCTTTTTCACAGCATTTTGAAAATGAGACTTTAATTATAATCACCTTGTATTTTGATGAAGTACTGACTGATGAAGGAAATGTATTCAGGCTTCCCATAAAATGTATATAGAAGAATAATACATTAATATGTATTAAATAGCCTCATAAAAGTATTAAAGAACAAGATATTAAAAAAATAATTATAAAAGTATTTAAAGCACAAATATTTTCTTCTTCATAACATTAACCAAAAAGCTACAATCCTTCAGATCCCCAAACAGTTCACAAATTTATAAATCATATTTATAAAATAAATAAAAAAACATTTATTCTTACTCAAATAAAAAATATTTCAATAAAAAAATATCTTCCTTGTTTTAAGATATTCTATCAATTTTTAATAATCATTTCCCATAAGTTAAAGCTTTAAAATTGCACGCGCTATAATAAGGGAAACCGTCTTCTTGTAGATGAAGGAAGCCCTAATCTTGACTGTTTAATTATGTAGATTGAAAATCATATGTTGTTTTAGGAGAGTTATCCCCCTAGAGTGCAATAAGTATCGCTCATTAACGAATTCTGAGTTTTTGAAGCTTTTAAATTAATTTGTTCTGCCAAAATTATCGATGGTTGCAATTTATCTCGAGTTAATACAGTGTTTCAAGTTAAATAGAAACATTTGTTACGTTAAAGTTATTAATTTCACTTTACTCACATAGAAAGGAAAGTAAATTAAGCACGTTTTGAAAATGCCTTTTTGTTCCAGATCTGAGGAAAAAAGAAAAGACTTTGAATGATTATACTTTTTAATGCATCTTATTTTAAGTATTTTTTTATTAATACATTTATATATATATTTTATTTTACTTTTTTTTAAGTTACATATCCTTTAGAGTAATCAAAAAAAAAAAAATTTTCAAAAGGTTAATCAAAAATGTTAATGAAAAACTTCAATTTTAAATTCACATAAATCCATTGTAGTTGTATTTGTACTTTTTTACCTCTGCAAATTAAACGTAATTAAATAGTAATAGTGAGAAGATAGGACAACTGTCATGTATCTATAGTTTTTAACTTAATTTTTAATAAATCTAATTCCTTTTTATAAAAATAAAAGAAAAGAAATTAAATTAATATTAAAATAAAAAAAATTATAATGAATATAATATTATTAAAAAAATATGTTTAAACGCGTTTAATTCAAAGAAAGTTAAAATGTAAAGAATTAACCAAAAGGTATTTATCTGTAATCTTCATCTGAAGTATTAATCTATATATTTACTGGAAGTATTTTATCGAGACTCTTTATTTCATTTCTGTAAGTTCTTCGAATTTCCCATAAAATGGCGAAAGTAAAATAATAATACAAAAATTTGTGCAATAAATGTAAAATATACTACCAGAAAATAAAAGTACAGTTATCCTTAAATAGTGATGATTTTATCTTAAATTTTACAAACACATTAAATAAAAGATGTAAATGAAGTTTTCCGCACTGCAATTTGACTACGCAATATTTTGTTTGCAAAAAGATGTAAACTTTCCAAACGAGTCAATGCATTTAAAGAGCTAAATGGTTTTCCTATACAAATTTTCAAATGGATTTCTTCTTATGATCAACTGCAATGCTTTAGTAAAGACGCAGATGGTTAACAATTGGCAGATTGTGAAAAAGGCAAGATTATTGGCACATGGGAAAATGGATTATCTCATAGACGATATGCCACTCTATGAGATAAACTACTTTCGTATTAGCTGATAGTCCTGTACGCGACATTAATAGAAATTGCGCATGCGTTATGCTTAGTCAGGTACAAGCTCATATCAAGAAGATTATGGCAGAGCACGAGCGATGAATGAAAAAACGGATTGGCAACTCCAGTCAAATACTCTTCAGTACTAGATTTACTACTGCATTATTGCAACTGACAGCAGACTGGCATCCTGTTACTCTATGATCCGTCACCACACAAACATACTTTCCAAGTTTTCACATATTAACACAGCGTTTAGCTTTGACATCAATCCATATAATAAAACACAAGTATATCAACACAGCCATCCTTGTACACTATCATCCGTCACCATACAAACTGAACGAAACAAACTTTCATAGTTTTTATTACGATGTTCCCACTCAATACAGTTTACCTTTGACATCCATCCACAGAATAAATCGTTTCCGTTGTGTATATATAAAATGGATTGGAGTATCCGACAAAAGCGGAATATTGCAATGCATAGTTAAAAACATTGGTATATATTTATATGTTTATGCTTTATATTAAACAAATTTTTTTCTAAAACAAACTTATTATTTGTAATAAGGAATGTTTAGTTTGTTTTAATATAAAATTTTGGATTCATTCCCATACGTTTCAAATAATTAGCATAAACGTACAATAATTTAATAATTGTTAGTTAATGTGATGCATATTTGCAAGCATATTTTGGAACAAGTCTATGTGAGACCGTTGTTGATATATGTGTCAAATATCATTTCCTTTTCCCTGGACTAATTCACTCATTTGATGCATGTTTGTCAGCTCCGAGTTCGTATACTGGAGTGTGTTCTTATTATACCGATAACAGTTTGAATGAGGGAAAAAGAAATTGCTCTTCTCGCTTGTTGATGAGCAATGCCCATATGGCCATCTGATGATATTTCCGTTCTTTGGCGTTTATGAGATTTTGGTTCATTTTGATGCTATTCAACTGCCTATTAATTTTTACTAACAATTTTGAGACACCCTGTTACAGCGAGATTCAGAATATAAAACTTTACAAACTATACATGGCTTTAAAATATTATTATTATGAAGATAATTAAAATTGAAGTAAAATATAATAATAAAAAGGAATTAATAATGGGAAATATTATTTAATTATCTCACCCTAAGCAAAATTAATGAATTTTAATATAAACTGAAATCTGAAAGGTTTTTATTCAATACTTTTTTAATTTCATTTGAAAAAAAATAATAAAATATACTTATTATAAGCAAATATTTTTTTCCAATCGGATATCCATTTTTCCTTAAAAGGTATGGTTATTAAATTCTTAATCATATATTTGAACATAATTATCAATCTCCTCTTTATAAACAAAATAATCAACCTTTGCCAAATTTAATTTTCTGAAGTGTATTTAGAAATACATACTTAAGTCCACTTCATTAAGCCTGCTTGTACAACCACATAATCCTTAAAACTGTTAAAAAGCTTAGAAACAGCATTATTTTCCATGAAACAAAACGCTATTTCCGTAGGGGCTTAAAAGCATAATAAATAGTGCTTTTGTTCTTCCTTTTGCATAAAATAACCATTGACTAAATTTTGCAGCATCTTTTTTTTTTTTTAAATGAATCCACCGCTTGTGAGGTGAATAAATATTTGAATAAAGTCATTTAAATCCTCTGTTTCGTTTTATTCAAAATGAAAAAACGAAGTAATGTTTACAGAGATTATATTTTTGGTTTTTTTTTAAAAAGATTTTTAACTGCAATGTTTTGAATGTTTGCATTATCTTTTATCCGTTGGGATTAAATATAACCGTGTTTATTATATGTATACCATTTATTATCATCTGAGATATAAAAAAAAATAAATGCAATAACAATTTATACAAATAAGTAACGTATAGACAAAAGGTATAGTAGATGTATAGAAAAAGGAATGATTAAATTTCAGACAAACTGAATGTTTTATTCAGGCGATAGAATTATATGAAGAAAATTTATCAACTAGGCATTGGCTCATTTCTGGCTATTAGGCGAGCCAATACCCTTCTTGACATTAAATAGCAGAATTGTCCTTCTGCAAGATTTGACAAACTCTCCCCAATTACTGAATTATATCGTGAAAATCCTGTAATGGTAGAAAGCATATCTTCAACAGACTACAAATATACTCTATTGGAGAGAGATTTGACGATCTAGTTAGTCAGAGATTTGGAAATTAGTTAGAGAGAGATTCTTACTGAGATTTGGCAATCAGTTAGCTGTCATTTATAAAGAAAATTAATAGATATCACCATTTTCTGCATTATTCTGTTGTAATGAAAGTAATTGTATAGCAAAAGAAACAACAATACAACATGATGACATAAAATATTGTAGACGTACCACTGCATTAAAAGGTACAACGGTTGATTTGCTTTGTTGTTATACGGTCATTTTTTGCCCACTTTAGGCTAATTAGACCGGGATTCGTGGATTCTGAATCGCTAATAAACATCAATGCCACCACCAAGATTCGAATCTGGAGCTTGTAGTACCAAACATCAGTACGCTAGCCAGTTGGTCATCAGGCCGATCACGGTGGAGAACTATTGAACTCTGGATATCATATAATCATATAATATAAGATTACACCATGATTATATAATATAATATGAAACCTAAATACTGGTTATCTCATATCTGTTCAGTATATATCTTTTCACCAACGGTCGAGAACAGCTATTTCTTTTTTATCCCATATCACATATTTTTCCAATCTGTGCTAATACTAATTAAAAAAAGAAAGAGAATTAGTTGTATTAGTTGAGTAAGAGTAGGAGTAAAATAGTATTAGTTGGAGTAAAATAGTGTATTGAATTAATAATTTGAAATTCATTGATGGAACTACTGTGGTAGTTCTCTAGTTTTGATTCTCTACTATGGAATTTATTGATAACCTCCAATTGTAGAGTTATATCGGCGATATCCTGAGATAATGAGAGTTACCTCGGAAATACCATTAGTCGGATGGCCGGAGATACCATTAGCCTCCAAGCGGGATAAGATATTGGATGGATTTATCGACATCTAGCAGACTAGGAAAGCGTTTGAGATACATAAAGACAATCAGATTGCTGGGCATATTTTGACATTATGCATTAACTAATGTCAAAATATGTACGAAAAAATGAAAATTCTTTGGTTCTTCTAAAGAAAGAACCAAACAGGGTACAGAATATTTTCAACGCACCACATTATATTTCACTGTAAAAACCACATTTTGCAATCAAATGAAATGACACTTCGTATTGTAACTCCCGACTGTCGAGTTGTATCGAAAGCGTAGCCAGATTAGCCTCACAGAGTTCGCCAGGACGTCTTCAGACACCTCAGTCCCCATACATCATTGTGAAGAGAACACCACAGCCGAAATAGGCAGATTTCACGTGAAGAAGCTAGATACGATTGGTATCATCCCCTTTCAGTATAAAAAGATGGTAAGTAGTATGTATGTATGGTATGTGGTAGTATGATGTATGGTAGTCGATGCGAGGGGTTCTTAAGATTCATTTTAGGTCATCCATCAAAGGTCGTATCAATGTAAATATGTCAGGTAATTGATAATGATAAGTCAAGTGTTGTAAGAATCTCTGTAATTCTCCCTTCACGTTCTCTTTTGTCACCTTTCCAGGACGGTCATTGCAATTTTGGCACTGTGTTCTGTAATTGTTCAGTCATTCCTGACAACATCGACAAACAATGGCAAACCCAATCGAAATATCGAGTGGTCATATAATTTAACATGCATACTTCCTTTAGTTCAAAGGCTAAAATCATTTATCAAGTAATATGATCAAACTGTGTAAAAACGACCTGTAAGGCATGAGTATAATAGACATCTAATAAAGAGAATCAAATACGGATGGAATTTATGATCTAGAATTGGAATTTCTTTTATTTTAATGTTCTGGAGGATGAATTGTGATGTTCTGGAGCTTAAAATATTTATTCAATGACAGCAAAACTTAATCATTTGCATGTTAGATATTTGAATATGAAATTCCATTGCATCCATATAACTTCTTGGTGTGGTGTGGTTTTGTCCTTAGAATCTTAATATTGGTCCTAAAATCATATATATTGTCATTAGGAACTATATTTGGTGCTATATTTCTCGAAATATTAGTTCGAATTCTCTATTAATCTACATTATTTGTGCAGTGTTTTGCATTCAATAAGCATATTTGCATACAATAAATGCAATTATTTTGAATGATCAATTTAAATACTTGTTTTAACAATTTATAAAGTTTGCTCGTTATATATTCTTCTTTTATAAAAGTTGTTTGTGTTTTTGCTAAATAATGCTATCGAATTGATAATCAATATTTTAAAAATTATAAGAACTGAATAAATCTCCATTACTAACACCATTCTTATTTTCTAATTAAATCTCAATGCTCTTACATTAAACTATTGCTGTCAATAAAAAAAAATGCTGTATTCTTCTACTAAATAAACAAATCTAATGCTATGTTAAAAGCCTTTATGGTTGTTTTCTTGGCGCTAGAATTACATTAGCCGTGAAAGAATCTTCATAGAAAACATCACAAAATAAGTTGACATCTTCTTGGCGACTTGGCGACCAACATTGAATCTGTCCCTTAGATGTCATCTTTTAATAGATATTTTTTTCTAAAACATCGTTTTTCTTTTGAAAATATTATTCTAAGAAAGAATGTTGCTTTTTGTAAATTTATTAGTAATAGAATCTATTTTACTCCATATGTATAAATTAAAGATAAATGTTTTTCTTTTATAAATACAGTTAAGATTTTAGGAGCCTGATGGCCAAGTGGCTGCCACTCTGAAGTTCATTACCACAGGTTTCGGGTTCGGGTTTGGGTTCGAGTCCTGGAGGGGCCATGGATGTTTGTAGTGATTCGGAATTCACTTTAAGCCGTAGGTCCCGGTCTAATAGGATCGTAGAGCGTTGTGGAGGTAGCGTTACTCGCGTTCGTAGCATATCTTCAAACACACGTAGTATTAAATGAGTAACAGCGGGGCAGTTCTTGCTTATGGCATAAAAGTTAACTGTGTCTGTATTGCCAGCTGCATTAGAACAACATTTAAGATTTATCCTTAAAATATTTCTTCCCAAGATGATTTCACCTTTGTCTTAAAAATAAATGTATATTCATAAACTCGTTGAATATTTTCTGTTGCAATTTATTAAAAGTTATATTTTTCATGATTAAGATGATTCTATAAAATATGAATGCTATTCATTTTTTTTCTATTAAATTTCCAATTTAACTAGAAATTCTTTGAATTTGAAGGGGGAAAAAGAATAGACTTCCATTAAGGAAAGCAAGCTTTGAATGCGCCCGATTCTGAGATTTGCATTCTAACAAGGTTTTCCGCATATGTAGGCCTATTTTAATGCTGTCTGCTAAACAAGGCTGGTTGCGACTTTAAATAAATGTCTCTCTACACTCTAATGCGGAAATCCAGACACGTATTTCACTCTGAGGTGTGGTAGTGTGCAGAACTGTTTCCACAAATCCATGCGCGGAATAAAAATGGTGGGGATTTAGATATCTTTGTTTAACCATGCCACCAGCATTACCTAAATGAAACAGGGTTTTGTTTGTTGTAAATAAAGGCATTTAATGTAATGGGTTGCTCGTTACAGGATTAAATGGAGTCATTTTCAAGACATTGATTTTTACATCATAAAAACATACTTATAGTATATAAGAAATTTGCAGTTTATTTGAAATACATGAATAATTGGATACAGAATTTTAATTATGATTACCAAAGTATCATTCTTATAATATTTTTTTTAACTAAGTATTTTTAAAAATTCAATTTTTAAGAACTTTGCTTTCATTTTAAATTTAAACTTAAAATAAATTTTGCGCAAGAACATCAAAGTGTTTTTAGATTGTAAGAGAATAGTTCTTCTAATGGTGTAATCTTATGCTGTGATCCATAATCTCTAAATTAATTTTTTTGTAAACGATTAATTATCACTATTGTGTGAAATTTTGGAAATATTAATGATGTTAATTATTGTAAATCACTTTTCTATATCCATACTATTTTCTATATTCTATATTCACTTTTCTATATACCATCATCAATCATTATGATATTTCAATAGAATAGTGTAATTAATGTATAGTTACCGTACTTTATTTGCGAAAACATAGACTATAAAAAATGAATAAAACTAATTCCCATTATTTCATATATAAAAGGTTAAAATGAATAAAATGATAAAATATAAAACATTTTATGCTTTATAGATCTCATTTGCTTTATTTTAAGTAATCATTAGCATTTATCATTAACATGTAGACAACTTAAAGAAATTTATGTATCTTAATTATAATGTATCTATAATATTATGTATATTATAATTATTATGTATATTAATTATTTATGTATCTTATTTATGTTACTAATATATGTTTTGTTAGTAACACACAGTAAGTTACAAATGTTTAGATTGAAAATAAATTAAATAGGGGAAAATAAGTAAATTCTTTTATTCTAAAAAAAAAAAGATTAACATTTAAGATTAACGTTTAAAAAAGATTTAAAAGTTGTTCCAACCAAAATTTTTATTAGCTTTCTTTTACTTTCCTTTTCTTATAAATTCATAGATAGAGATTTTCATAAATTCATTCAAATTAGATCAATATATCAGGATTGAAATAAAAAAATGCTAATAATTTCAAAGAATATTTCTATTCTTTGAAATTATTAGCATTTTAATAATTTCAATATTTCTTCAAAGTTGCAGAAGTAGAAATTTTTATTTTTAGCAAAAAGTACTTGGTGTAAAATTAAAATAAAAGTTATTACATCATCGAATGGAGATGGAGTTTTTTGTTTCCAAGGCCGATTTTCGTCGATTCTCTTACTATGCAGATAATGAACTTTATTTTTTCGTGAAGATAAGTCGAATATAGTCGATCGTTAATTAAAATGTTACGTTATAGAACGAAAACCTAGCTGGAAGCACGTAAAGTTTCCAAAATAAGGCCGCACAATTCGAAATCCTACAAACGAATCAGAAAGAAAAAGCTTCAGTGTGAATGGCAGGAGAGGGAGGGTAGTGCTAATAAATCTGTTGGTCTGAAAATCCTTCTTTTGGGTTGTAAGATTAGATTGTGAACTCCTAGAAACCGTCCGCAAATAGGTTACTCCCAATTGCAGTGTTGCAAAAAGTCCAACTATAGTTAAGGTAAGGGCAGACCCTTTCTACTGTAAATCAAAATCTAAATGGAATCAGCTTTGAATACTAATCCTTATGTAGAACGCCAGCAAATCAGAATGAGTCGGTAGGAGATCAGGCTTCTGACTAGCTGTCGTTCTACGACATGAGATTTATGCTTCCAATAGAAAGTCCATTTTAAAATGTGGTAAATTTTTCATTAAATTAAAAAAAAAAAGAGTTGGCCACAATTATTGTATTGTATTGTTTGTTGTTTGTTTGCAACTTAATGTATTGTTTCTCATTCAACTTGGTTGACAGCAGTATCTAGACCAAGTCCATGAACCCGTGAGAAAAAAAGACGTGGCGTGGGTAAAAAATGCAATTCCTTTTTGTCCTTGACCTTGCGACACAAAGACATGGGGCACCCAAAGGAAGAAGTTTGACTTTACCCCTGCCCTGTTATACCCCTGTGCACTGGGTACCCATTTTAATCGCATTTTTAATGCAATTACACAAACGACATGACAATTGTTTCAGTTCGCAGAAATGTTACAAAATTAATTATTGTTAGGCCTTCCAATAGCTTCGGATGCGGATTCACTTAATTGTGAAATAAAGGATACCCTCTGCGACCTCTGAATGGCAATTAATTAATCAGCAATCAAAAACAACGATTTAAAGCCTTTCCCATGACGTTGGTAAACAATGTATTTCTTTCATTTGTTAACAGTTAAAAAAAACCAATGTATTAATCGGTACCACATGTTACTTATAAAATTACATAATTTCCTCATGTATATACAAATCCAACTAAAGGAATTATACCAAGTAATCAAAAAACATATCGAACCCTATAGAATAATACCTCTGAATGACCGTTATTCATTCAGAGGTATTATTCTATAGGGTTCCCTGATTGACTGAATTATTCAGCAATCAAAACCAACAGTGATTTAAAGCATTTAACATCACGTTGGTAAACAATGTATTTCTTTCATTTGCTAACAAGTAAAAACACCCAATGTATTAATCGGTACCACATGTTACTCACTTAATTACATAATCTCAACATGTATACACAAATCCAACTAATTAAATTACAACAAGTAAAAAAGAAAACATATCGAGCCCTACAGAACAAATCCCAGAAAGATTTTCTTCAAAGAAAAGAATTTAATCACTACAAGACAAGAAGCTCAATACCCCCAAACCTTACCATACATCAAACGAAACAAGAGTTGTCATTTGAAAGCCAAAATACGTTATTCACAATCCCTCCAGAGCATCGAGATTTATTAATTTCCCCATGTAAAGCTGATTTAAATGAACCACAACGCAGAAAGAACCATCCATCTTGCCAGAAATCTCCAGGGAAAAAGAGATATTTGTAAAGAGAACAAGAGAAAGAATAAAAAAGGAGTGATACACAGACACAAAAAGAAATGTTCCAACCATCCCCTTGTACAGATTGCTTGTTCCTTGTATTCAAGTTTAAATAATTGGTCTTCGTTAAGACTCGCATGCTTCTTATGAAACAGAAGGAATACGACTTTGGAATACAAATATCTCTGTTTCTTTTGTAGCGGGATGTAATGAGTTTCCCACGTAAAGAGAAATGAAAATTCTTTTAGGATGGTTTCTAGTGGATAATGTTGGTCTCAAGAGACATGTGGGCTTTTTTTTTTTTCTCTCTCATCAAAAATTGAGGTGAAAAGATTTAACTTATGAGGATCAAAGATTTTTCCGTTCCATTAATAATTTGTTCCAAAGAATATGTTATCTTTTATTTTTTTATTGTTATTCAGAATTCCTTTCAAGATAATATAAAGGTTTCAGTTGATGCCGTTTATTAAGAAGTATTTCCAACCGAGCCAATTATATGAATTTTGAATACAGATTTATTTCCTTTTTCTATAATTTTAAATACACTCTTTCCGTTTTTTAAATAATATATAGTTATTTGAAAGTAAGGTAATATATTAAATAAAATTGAGATTTATTAAAATAAAAAAAAGTTAACTATCTTGTTAAGGAATTGAAACATTTTAAAAATAAGCCTACATATGTTTTACAATTCTTATCTTTACATGCAGTTTTCATAAAAAATGAATATTAAATTGCTCGTACGATGATATTGCTGTTATAAAAAAAATTTTATGAACGCATTAAGTAAAAAGTTTGGAAAATGTAACTTTTTTTTAAAATTAAATGTAATATAATTAATGATTTAAAGAATTTCACATCATGTTGGTAAACAATGTATTTCTTTCGTTTGTTAACGAGTAAAAAAACCCAATGTATTAATCGGTACCACATGTTACTCACTTAATTACATAATCTCATCATGTATACACAAATCCAACTAAATAAATTACAACAAGTAAAAAAGAAAACATACCAAGCCCTACAGAACAAATTCCAGAAAGATTTTCTTCAAAGAAAAGAATTTAATCACTACAAGACAAGAAGCTCAATACCCCCAAACCTTGCAATACATCAAACGAAACAAGAGTTGTCATTTGAAAGCCGAAATACGTTATTCACAATCCCTCCGAACATCGAGATTTATTAATTTCCCCACGTAAAGCTGATTTAAATGAACCACAACGCAGAAAGAACCATCCATCTTACCAGAAATCTCCAGGGAAAAAGCGATATTTGTAAAGAGAACAAGAGAAAGAATAAAAAGGAGTGACACACAGACACACACAAAAAAAAGAAATGTTCCAACCATCCCGTTGTACAGATTGCTTGCTCCTTGTATTCAAGTTTAAATAATTGGTCTTCGTTAAGCCTCGCATGCTTCTTATGAATTAGAAGGAATACGACTTTGGAATACATATATCTCTTGTTTCTTTTGTAGGGGGATGTAATGAGTTTCCCACGTAAAGAGAAATGAAAATTCTTTTAGGATGGTTTCTAGTGAATAATGTTAGTCTCAAGAGACATGTGGATTTTTTTTTCTCTCTCATCAAAAATTGAGGTGAAAAGATTTAACTTATAAGGATCAAAGATTTTTCCGTTCCATTAATAATTTGTTCCAAAGATATGTTATCTTTTTTTTTTATTGTTATACGGAATTCCTTTCAAGATAATATAAAAAGCATAAGGTTTGAGTTGATGCCGTTTATTAAGCAGTATTTCCAACTGAGCCAATTATTTTAATTTTGAATACAGATTTTATTTCCTTTTTCTATAATTTTAAATACACTCTTTCTGATTTTAAATAATGTATCGTTATTTGAAAGTAAGGTAATATATTAAAAATTTTCCGAGATGTATTGATATAAAAAAAAAGTTAAATATCTAGTTAAGGTGGTAGGTAGAAGTACCTGTAGGTAGAAGTCTGACTTCCTGCAAAACTCACGCCAGGTATTCCGAAAAACGAGACAAGATGCTGAACATAACAAACGACATCGGGTCTCCTCTTTTTTCTGAAACAGTGTCTACAATAAAGTCGCCAGCTGTTTGAATCTCAGCCCCAATGCTCACCAGCTACGCACATTGCTGAACCATGAGTATAGATTTTATTTAACAACGTTTTGTAACTTGAAAGGAATTTTATCCTCATTTTGTCAAAACTTTTTAAAAGTTCAACTTTTTAACCGAGAGATTTCAAATTCTCAACAAATATCATTACAAACACAACAGATCTAGTGTCTGTAATGGTTTAGGTAATTTCAAATCTGTAGGCTGAAAAGTTTTCCCATCAGGATAGAATGATTGGTTGAAGTTATACGGGATCTTAGAACCATTCCTAAATATGTTCATTCAAAATTATGATGATCCCAAGGAACATGTTAGTTCTTTAAAGTAATATTTACGATATAAAGAAACCTAAACGCTTAAAGCGTCCCGTATTCTACGTGAGGAAACTTAAATATTTTTGAATTTTAAAAAAAAATATTTTTATGGTCCAGTGGCAATTTGAGCATCTACCATGCAGAAAAGTTCAGATTTAAATCTGCTGACTCGATGAGGAATGAGAAGGCATGTATAAGAGTCTCGAAGGGTAAGGTTCATCTCCCATAAGACATGCAAATAGCCAACAGTAACCCCTAAAATCCTCCTGAAAGGGCATTGTTTCCCCCTCATCAACCGTCGGTGGACTGTTCGTGTCATACATTAGTAGAACACATTCGCCACTGATGTTCAACAACAAAATAAAAAACCCTTTTTATGACGAATTCAATTTATTTCTATAAATCCTATAGCATTTAATAAACACTCAATGCAAAAAAAATTAGTTACCCTAAAAATGCAAATTAAATTTAATTCCATCTGTGGATATTAATTTTTTTTAATATTTCAAAAATTCTATAAAAGCAATTAAACGTTGTGCGTTAACTATCACTTAAATAAAATTTTCTAGATTCTACCTAATGATGGAAATCAACTGTTTTCTAATAGACTGACATATCATTAAAATCTGTTAATAAGGTAAATAAGGTGAATCCTTATTCATATTTCATGCAAATAAATAACTCATAACGGCATATATTCCCTTCAACGATTCTGTTAATTCTCAATTCAGTTAATTCCGACTGACTCGCATCGCTACGCAACTCTGGACACATACATTTATATCAAATGACTTCATAAGCACCTATATGTCTCCAACTAGTCAAACTTGAATATTAATCACCCGACACAGATCCATCTTGGCAAGCGAGCTATTACACTCCGGTGCACGTGGCGAATGACTTACCGGCTACAGCACTACCGATCACCACTCTATCTGGTTAAGTTATAGCTCGACCCATCCAACCATTCTAGATGGTCCAGAAATATCTAGGCAGTGATCCCGGCTCTTCAATAACACACCGTGCAGCAGGTACGGTTCGATGGCCACCAGCGAATAGCTGGTCCATCGATACTGACAACGCGATTAGCCATGATGAATCGTGGCTCGCTGGAAGATATTGACAGATTCTGCTGATGGAGAATCGTCAGGGTGTCCCAGGCGTATCGTTTCTGCCTTGAAGGGGTTTTGGGGAGCATCGCTGATTTATTGCTCCGTGTGATTGTAGAGAGTTTTTGTGTTGTTCGGCTTGGGTCAACTCTCTGAGCCGGGGGCTGTTGATGGTAGTTTGTAAGGATTTATAAAGTGATTTTTCAAACCATCGATTGGTGTCTGTGGAGATATGTTGCAGTTTTCGAAATTGTTTGACTGTTCCCGGTAGCGTTTATTTAGCGTTGCTTGTTTTGTGTGTAAAGAATTAGGTTAAAAGGGTTTCAATAATGGGAAGAAATTAAATGTGGAAATTAAATTTCTTCTTTCAATTATTGACTTCTTTTACTAGTCGTTAGATGTAGGTATTAATACTTGTAAGAGTTTTAATTCTAAAATGCAATTTTTTCTTTAAGGTAATTTTTTTCTTAAGGCATTTTTTTTCTTTGGGTCATTTCTGCGAAGAGGCTGTTAGTGGCAATTTGCAAGTGATTTTTCAAGGCATCGATTGGTGTCTTGAGATATGTTACAGTTTCGAAATTGTTTGACTGTCCCGGTAGGGTTTATTTAGCTATTTAGTTAAAAGGGTTTCAAAAATGGAGTAGTAAATTATTTTGAAATGGTATCCTTAAAATTTTCAAAAAGAATGAAAGGAATTTCTTCTTATATGAAATTAGGAACATAAAATTTATATCTTCAATCATTGATTGACTTTTACTAGTCAATAGATGTAGGCATTTTAATTCTAAAATACAATTTTTTTTTCTTCTTAAGGTAATTCTTTTTCTTACAACATTTTTTTCGTAGGACTTTTTCATTAGGTCATTCTGCACAGATAATTTAATAAGGATCTGTTAATGATAATTTGTGAAACTTTTTTTTTTGTTCTAATGCAGCTGGCAAACTTTTGTAAAACTTTATAACTGAATTTTTCAAAGCATCGATTGCATCTGATTGCTATCTTTCGAAATTAATTGACTGTCCCGGTAGGGTTTATTTAGAGTGCTTGTTTTGTTATAAAGAATTTGGTTAAAAGAGTTTCAATAAAGGTGTAGTAAGTATATAATTATTGTGAAATAGTATTCCTAAAATTTTTGGAGTTTTTAGAAATAAGAAAAATAATTTCTCTTTTATATGAAATTAGGAACTTAATCACAACTTTAGGAATTAGGTTAACTTTTAGGAATCTTTTAAAAGTTGTAAATTTGTACCCATTTTGGTAACGGGTAGGGTTTATTTAACATACTTATTTTGTGTATAAATAATTAGGTTTAATTAATTTCAATAATGATACACATGTAGATATTAATACACGTAGGCGTTTTAATTTAAATGCAAATCGTTAATTTTATTACCTTAAGGTAATTTTCTTCCTTAATGCATTTTTTTTGCTTTTCATTCTTCTGCAAAAGGGGAGGAGGAGAGTTTAGTGTCAATTTGCAAAAGTTTATAAAGTGCTTTTTCAAAGCATCGATTGGTGTCTGGATCTATGTTACAATTTCGAAATTGGTTGCCTATGCCAGTAGGGTTTATTTAACGTACTTTTTTGTGTATAATGTATTAGGTTAAAAGGGTTTTAGTAATGGAGTAGTGAGCTATTATAAAATAGTATCCTAAAATTTTCAGAAATAAAAAAAGGAATTTCTCTTTATATGAAATTAGGAACTTACATTTCTGCTTTCAATTATTGACTTCTTTACTCGTCGATAAATGAAGGTATTAATACATGCAAGCGTTTTAATTCTAAAATACGAATAGTTATTTTTTTTCCCCTTAAAGTAATTTTTATACGGCATTTTTTTCCGTGTGTCATTTCTGCAGCGAGGTATTAGTGGTAATTTGAAAAGAAGTTCATAAAGTGGTTTTTAAAAACATCGACTGGTGTTTGGTGATATACTAGAGTTTCGAAATTGGTTGACTATTCCTGGTAGGGTTTATTTAGCACACTTATTTTGTGTATAAATAATTAGGTTAAATGAATTTCAATAATGATGTATCGGTGTGTTATTATGATATATTAATTTTTATATTTTTTTAATATAATAATTTTTACAATATATTGAATAGTGTAAAAGTGCGAAAATGAGTTGCGATATATTTTCGGGCTTACAGAAAAAAAGTAATCTAGGAAAGAGGAAATGAAATGAAATTAGGAAACGAGATAGGATTTTAATTATTGACTTCTTTTACTGGATGTATAGGTTTCTGTTCATGTAGGCGTTTTAATTATTCTGTGTTAAAAGTAATTTAACGAACGCTAATTGATTTTTCTTAAGATCTTTTAAAGTGTGTGGAAAATATTTTTAGTGATTTATTTAAAAAAATCACTAAAATTATCGTTTTAACGTTTCTAGATAAGTTAAGAATCATTAACAATTAACATCTTCAAAAGAGTTAATAATTTCGTTGAAACTTCGATTAGATCAGCGCAGAAGAATAATTAGATAAAGTACGAAAAGAAAGCAATAAACAGATAGGAAGTTATTAAATTTGTTAGCAACTCCGCAAACTCCTAACGAAATTTAATTTAAAAAAAATAATTAAATCTAAATGAATATTAAAAAGTGAAGTCAGAAATATGAACTCTGACTAAAAATATTTCAATACTCAATGTAGTTAAAAGAAAGTTATTCTTTCCTTATTTAATTATCCTCTATATAAACGAACAGAAATGCAAATAATTTCTCTAATTGTAGAGAAGTATCAATATGCATATTAATTTTGACAGATTTATTTAATAAAATGCCTTCTTTAATATTCATAAAAAATTATTTATCCGAATGAACTTTGACCTTAATTATTATTTTAATTGAATAAATATTTGATTTTCAATAATACATTTCAAAACATATAAAAATGTATCAAGATTTTTGAACATTTAAAATTGAATAATTCATATAATAAGAAAAAAAAAATTGTGTAATATTTCAGCTATTGCTATATAATAATAAATCGTTTGTATTGTACTACACTACAGTTAAACATTGTAATACTCTACAGTTCAATCAATTTTTCACAATCACTTCTTTTTTCTGTTTAAATTTTTATGAATGGTGGATTTAGTGAATTCAGCAGCAAACCGCTTTAGAAATAATTAATTCATAATTACAAATTACGAATGAAATCATTTACAATTTCCTTGTTAGAGCTTTCTCAAGAATTCAGATTATGTTCTATGATTTAATGAACTGCTTTATCAAATAAAAGAAATTATATTTATTTACAAGTATTAAAATATACATAATTTTCTGATACCAGAAAAATAAATGAAATATTTTATTATCCCATAGAAAAACATCAACAGAGTATTTGAAAACCCAAACAAATTAAAGAACAGAAAAAATTCGACAATCATATGTTCTGTTAATCAATCTTACGTGCATGTCCTACATAGATACGAGAAACCTCGTCTACCTAAAAATATTGCCTTCGAGTTTTTTTTTTATTTAGCTCATAAAAATTACTTTTAACAATGAATCATTTCTAGTTACTGTGGCATTAGTTCTGCCAAATTACTTTTAACAAATCATCATTTCGAGTTATTGTTGCGTTTAGTTCAGTCAAATTATTTTTAACAAAACACCATTTCGAGTTATTGTTTGTTAAAAGTAATTCGATTGAACCAAACACAATAACAACTCGAAATGATGTTTTGTTAAAAATAATTCGATTGAACCAAACACAATAACAACTCGAAATGATGTTTTGTTAAAAATAATTTGATTGAACCAAACACAATAACAACTCGAAATGATGTTTTGTTAAAAATAATTTGATTGAACCAAACACAATAACAACTCGAAATGATGTTTTGTTAAAAATAATTCGATTGAACCAAACACAATAACAACTCGAAATGATGTTTTGTTAAAAATAATTCGATTGAACTAGACACAACAATAACTCGAAATGATATTTTGTTAAAAGTAATTCGATTAAACCAAACACATCATTTCGAATTATTGTTGCCTTTAGTTCAGTCAAATTATTTTGAACAAAACATTTCGAGTTACTGTGACTTTCGACTACTGTTCAGTCTTATATTGTCTATTATTGTTGCTCTAAATTAATTCAAATTACATTAATGGAAACATTATTTAGAATTGTTTTGTTTTTCATTTAATTCAGTCAAATTAATTTTAACACATTTTTCTTCAAATTGTTGCGTTTAATTCTCTCAAATTACTAATCCAGAATTCCATTCGTGTAATATCTGGCATTTTTCTGCAAATTCAATTTAAAAAATTCTAAAATATTTAACATAATATTTTCGAGTTGCCATTCTTATGTGCATTTCAAAAAAAATCTTGTCATATTATCATACATTTCAGAAAAACCTTAAGCATTATCATCAATTTAAAAAAAAATTCTCTCAAATTCTCTCCAGTTTTTGTGCCAGAAAACAAAAAAAGAGGCAGAAGAAAATCCAATTGGCAAAAAACAACGCATTACATGCTCAATGAGCCCCAGTCCAAATGAAGCCGATGAGAAAGAAACAGTTGCCCTAGTTTATAATCGGATCAAGAACCCTGAAAGAACATAAAGACAGAGAAAAAATCTTGATCAACAGAGAGAATGAGATTAGATAGCTGCAAAGAAGACAAAGAAAAATTTATAAAAATCGACACAATTTTTTATTTTGATGAGTCTCTTTCCCAGCTAAGCCCTATCAACTGTTTGGGAATTGCTAAGCCCGAACAACAAAAATGCACGGTGGATTCATCGCATTCTTTAATCCAATTAGTGTGAAGTAAGCACCGCGTTTTTTGGAAATAATTACCTTAAAAAAGATTATATTGAGGAATCTAATTATAGCTGCGCGCAGTTCTGTTTTCAATTACAGGAATTCAAAGAATTCTTCTGTGAGGATTCTTTTAGAATTAATTCATTAATTTTGAGTTTCATTATCAGAAATCATTCGTACCGAAAAATAATTCTGTTGGAATTTACCAAGAAATACTTTTTTTAGATGAAGTTTGGTATAAATACCAAAATATAAGTCTGCTTGAAATCCTTAATATTTATTATAGAAATACCAATAATACTTCTTAAAATAAAATTGCATATATTAAAAGAATAATTTGGATATTATTTAACATTTTTAGAAATAAAAACAGATACTTCAAATAGTTGCACATTAAAACATATTGAAGTACTTTGTTATCATATACGATAAACTTGTATATGAATGACTTAAAATTGATGTAATTATATAAACATCAGTATATATGCTTTAGTAATAAAATAACTAATTACTTTTAGCAAAACATAATTTTGAGATGTTTTGCGTTTAGTTCGGCCAATTATTTCTAACAACGCATCATTTCGAGCGCTTAACTCGAATTACTATTACTATTGCACTAAATTAATTCAAGTTACTTTAATCAAAACGTTATTTGGAATTGTTTTGTTTTTTGTTTAATTCAGTCAAACTATTTTCATCAAACTTTACTTCAAATTGTTGCATTTAATTCACTCAAATTACTCCTCTCTAATTCCATTTGAATAATATTTGGCATTTTTCTAGAAATTTAACTAAACAAATTCATTTGTCATTTTTTTCAATGCATTTAAAAAAAAACTTGGCATATTATCATTATTTCTGAAAAACCTTGCACCATCATCTCGAGTTATTGTTGCGTTTAGCTTAGTCGAATTATTCTTACTCTTGCGGTAAATTTATTCAAATTACTTTAATCAAAACGTTATTTGGAATTGTTTGTTTTTCGTTTAATTCAGTCAAATTATTCTTTATCAAACTTTACTTCGAATTATTGCATTTAGTTCACTGAATTTACTTATTCCTTAATCAGTTCAAGTAATATGTGGCATTTTTCCTCAAATTTAATTAAAAAAATTCTTAAGTTTTTAAAATGTGATGCCATTTTTCTATGCATTTAATAAAACTTGGCATATTATCACACATTTCAGAAAATCCTTGCACACTATCATCACTTGAAAAAAAATGTTAATAAAACAAAAATATTTTCTCAAATTCTCTTCAGTGCTTGGTGCCAGCAAACAAAAAAGGAGCAGATGAAAATCCAGTTGGCAAAAAACAACGCATTACATGCTCAATGCGTCCCAGTCCAAATGAAGACGATGAGAAAGAAACAGTTGCCCCAGTTTATAATCGGATCAAGAATCCTGAAAGCACATAAAGACAGAGAAAAAAAACTTGATCAACAGAGAGAATGAGATTAGATAGCTGCAAAGAAGACAAAGAAAAAGGAATGAAAAACGACACTATTTCTTATTTTGATGAGTCTGTTTCCCAGCTAAGCCCTATCAACTGTTCGGGAATTGCTAACCATGGGCAGCAAACTGCACACTGAATCCCCTGCAGGCTGCACGGTGCATTCACCGCATACTTTAATTCAATTAGTTTGAAGTAAGCACCGCGTTTTTTGGAAATAATTACCTTAAAAAAGATTGTATTCAGGAATCTAATGACACCTGCGAGAGTTCGGTTTTCAATTACAAGAATTCAAAGGCTCCTCCTATGAGGATTATTTTTTAGAATTAATTCATTAATTTTGAGTTTCATTATCAGAAATCATCCGTACCGAAAAATAATTCTGTTAGCTTTTAACAAGAAATACTTTTTTGAGATGAAGTTTGGTATAAATACCAAGATATAATTCTTAAATTAGTAAAATACCAACAATGTTTTTTTAAATAAACGGCATACATTAAAAGAATAATATAGGTATTATTTAACTTTTTTTAGAAATAAAAACAGACACTTTAAATGGTTTCTCAAGAAAACACATTGAAGTATGTTCTCATACACAATAAACCTGTGTCTGAATGTCTTAAAACTGATTATATATCTATATATAGTAATAAAAAAAGTAGTAGTTAATAGTTTAGTAGTAGTTAATAGCTTTAGTAATAAAAAAAAACAAATTACTTTTAATAAAACAATTTTTAACTATTGTTGCGTTTATTTCAGCCAAATTATTCTTACTGTTGCGCTAAGGTAATTCAAATTACTTTAATTGAAGCGTTATTTAGAATTGTTTTGTTTTTGTTTAGTTCAATCACGATACTTTTACCAAATTTTACTTCAAATTGTTGCATTTAGTTCATTTAAATTACTCCTCCTTATTTAATTCGAGTAATATCTGGCATTTTTCTGCATACTCAATTAAACAAATTGAAAAATATTCTGAAATTTTTAACAGGAAAATTGCGAGTTATCATTTTTATTTGCATTTAAAAAAATCTTGTTATATTAATATTCATTTCTTTAAACCCCAGCACACTATCATCAACTTAAAAAAAAATATTAATAAAACAAAAAAAAATTTCTCGCAAATTCTCTTCAAGGCTTGGTGCCAGCAAACAAAAAAAGAGGCAGAAGAAAATCCAATTGGCAAAAAACAACGCATTACATGCTCAATGAGTCCCAGTCCAAATGAAGACGATGAGAAAGAAACAGTTGCCCTAGTTTATAATCGGATCAAGAATCCTGAAAGAACACAAAGACAGAAAAAAAACTTGATCAACAGAGAGAATGAGATTGGATAGCTGGAAAGAAGACAAACAAAAATGAATAAAAATCGGCACTATTTCTTATTTTGATGAGTCCTTTTCCCAGCTAAGCCCTATCAACTGTTCGAGAATCGCTAACCCTGAACAACAAAACTGCACAGTGGATTCATCGCATTCTTTAATCCAATTAATGTGAAGTAAGAACCGGCGTTTTTTGGAAATAATTACCTTAAAAAAGATTGTATTAAAGGAATCTAATTTCGGTTCGCGAGTTCGGTTTTCAATTACAAGAATTCACAGAATTCTACTGTGAGGATTCTTTTTTAGAATTAATTCTTTTAATTTTGAGTTTCATTATCAGAAATTATCCTCACCGAAAAATAATTCTGTTAGTTTTTAATAAGAAATACTTTTTTGAGATGAAGTTTGGTATAAATACCCAGATATAATTCTACTTGAAATGTTTAATATTCATTATTGAAATACCAATAATGCTTCTCAAAATAAAATTGCATATATTAAAATAATAATTTGGATATTATTTAACATTTTTAGAAAAAAAAAAAAACTTTAAATGGTTGCACATAAAAAACTTTGAAGTACTTTACTCTCATACACGATAAACTTGTATCTGAATGTCTTAAAATTGATGTAATATATGTATATAGGCAGTAGTATTAAAACAACAAGTTACTTTTAACAAAACATATTTTTAAGCTATTGATACGTTTAGTTCAAACAAAGTATTTCTAACAACATGTCATTTCTAGCGTTTAGCTCAGTCGAATTACCCTTATTGTTGCGCTAAGTTAGTTCAAATTACTTTAAACAAAACGTTATTCAGAATAGTTTTCTTTTTCATTTAGTTCAGTCATATTATTTTTACCAAACATTACTTTAAATTGCTGCATTAAGTTCACTCAAATTACTCTTCCCTTATTCCATTCAAGTAATATCTGGCATTTATCAGCAAATTCAAAAAAAAAAAAAAAAAAAAAAAAAAATTCTGATTAGCGTGTTGCCATGTTTATATTCATTAAAAAAAAATTGGCATATTATCATAAATTTCAGAAAATCCTTGCACGCTGTCATCAATTTAGAAAAAAATTTTAATAAAATAAAAAAAAATTCTCTTCAGTACTTGGTGCCAGCAAACAAAAAAGGGGCAGAAGCAAATCCAATTGGCAAAAAATAGCGCATTACATGCTCAATGAGTCCCAGTCCAAATGAAGACGATGAGAAAGAAACAGTTGCCCCAGTTTATAATCGGATCAAGAATCCTGAAAGAACACAAAGACAGGAAAGAAACTTGATCAACAGAGAGAATGAGATTAGATAGCTGGAAAGAAGACAAAGAAAAATGAATAAAAATCGACACAATATTTCTTTATTTTGATGAGTCTTTTTCCCAGCTAAGCCCTATCAACTGTTCGGGAATTGCTATAACCATGGACAACAAAACTGCACGGTGGATTCATTGCACATTCTTTAATCCAATTAGTGTGAAGTAAGCACAGCGTTTTTTGGAAATAATTACCTTAAAAAAGATTGTATTCAAGGAATCTAATTATATCTGCGCACAAGAATTTAAAGAATTCTTCTGTGAGGATTCTTTTAGAATTAATTCATTAATTTTGAGTTTCATTATCAGAAATCATCCGTACCAAAAATAATTCCGTTAGCTTTTAATAAGAAATACTTTTTTGAAATGAAGTTCGGTATAAATACCAAGATATAATTCTACTGGAAATCCTTAATATTTATTATTAAAATACCAATAATGCTTCTTAAAATAATATTAATTATTAAAATACTAATAATGCTTCTTAAAATAAAATTACTTGTATTAAAAGAATAGTTTATTTATTATTTAAATTTTTTAGAAATAAAAACAGACACTGTAAATGGTTGCATCGATTTAATGGAACGCGTCGAAGTATGTTCTCATACACAATAAGCTAGTGTCGGAATGATTTAATATATATAGGCTTTATTAATAAGAAAATAAATTTAAAAAAATAAATGAATATAAATTAATGATGTATAGTAACAAGAAAATCCTTTTGCTTCTTTAAATATGCATAATTTTTATTCAAAATATTTTCCTTTTTTATTCTTTGGACATAAACTATAAAATGTTCACAAAATTGTCAAATTTATTGACAATCTCTCAAGAATAAACCGATATAAAGATTTTCCCTGCCTCCATTATGAGTGTTTAAAATGATATGCTGGAAAAGCGTAGTAGATCTTTATTGAATAGCAACCACTATAAAAAAACCAAACAAATATTATCTTACAAACTTTCCCGTCTGCCTTTGTTATAAAAAGTGGTATTTCATTTAGATTTAATAATTACTATAATAAATGCTATAAAATAAAATGCGGTTCAAGTTCAATGCTTCCTTCAATAATAAGCTAAAATTGGATAGGATAATCATCCTAAAAGAGAAACTGAAAACATTTAAAAACTTGTCAATTAATAATGTGTGAACATGTTCAAATGCTAATTTTATGAACAGAATTTGACCAAATATAGTAATATTTGCTCTCACAAACAACACTGGTGTTTTTTTATGATGATTAAAAAAAAATTAAATAAATAAGAATTTTGTCCTATGTATCTGCCAGTATTATTCTACGAATTCTAAATTAAATATCAACTATTATATTATTAGAAATTCAATTATGTTCAACAATCTAATTAATAAAACCGCCACTAGAACTTAAATATTCAATTACTTAAACTCTGAAATAAAGTGTACTTATATATTTTCCAGATTTTTAAACTATTGTTTGTGAGTTTGAATCTTCGTCGACAACGCATTCATAAATAAATAAAAATAAATTCTGATATGATTTTTTTAAATTTGGATGGTTTAAAACTAAAAAATAAACGAGATTTAAATTTTTGTTTCCGTTTTAAATTTGCCAGTTACGCGTTATTGTTGAAATTTCAAGACAGCAACATTTTCACGTGCAACATGTAATTTTTATTTTTTTGTTCATACTTTTAATTTTGCTAAATTAGCGATGTAAATATTATATCAATCTAAATAAAAATCCCACAGAAGTACTAATACGTTTTTTACAGCTTTTTGCCAATATTCTATAAAGTTTTAAACAAAAAAAAACTATTAACTACTTATAAAATTTTGATACTCAAAACCCAAACCCTCTACATAAACTCATATTTTTAGAAAAAAAAAGCACGTTCTCAAAACTCCGCAAAAAAATCGTCATAAAAACATTTGATGTGACTAAAATAAAAAAAAAATTCCTTTTGTTTCTTTAAAAATGCGTAATTTTATTCAAAATGTCTTTCTTTTCCTTTTTTTGGATGTAAGCTATAGATTTTTCACAATGTTTTCAAATTTATTGACCATCTTACAAAAAAAAAATATATATATAAAGATATGACCTGGAACCTGATGGCCGAATGCCTGGTACTCGGTGCCAAAAATTTCTAGTTCGAACCCCGGGGGAGCCATGGATGTTTGTAGTGGTTGGTATCCACTTTAAACCGTAGGCCGCGGTCTAATATGACTGTAGATTGCTGGGCGAAGGGTTGACAACCCTACCCCGTAAAAAGAAAACATCTCTTGTCTCGCAATCTGCCAGTAAGCAGACGGTCTTGGCCCACCATAGGGCTGTTACACCACTGAAGAAGATGTAACATATGCTCTGCTTCCATAATTTGTGTACAAAACGATATGCCGGATAGTGCAGTAGGACTTTATTGAATCTCAATCATTATAACAAATAAATCAAATATTAATTTCCAAGTTTATCCTCCAACCTTGGCCATAAAAGTGGTAATTTATTTAGATTTAGTTTATAAAACACTGGTTAATCATCTCCATCGGCGCAACAACCCCATTGTGGGCTTAGGCAGCCTAAGTTTCAAAACATGAGGTGTCTTTTTTTTGTACGGGGTAAGGTTGTCAGCTCAATGCTGTACCAGTCATATTAGACCGGAACTTACAGTTTAAAGTGGATTCCGAATCGTCACAAACATCCCTGGCACCGCCGGAACTCGAACTTGTAACTTGAGGCACAGAGATCCAGAACGCTAGTAACTCGCCCATCAGGTCAAAAAACACTGGTTAAACTGTGCCTTTATGGTAAATCATGAGAAAATGACTGTGAATTTCTTGAGCGTAAATTCTCATTGTTTTGGTTAATACACAAAATAAAACCAAACATCCAACTTACAAGCATGATAATGGCAGTGTATCGGGTTAACCATTTCACTGTAAATTTGCTCGAGGAAAAAATGTCATTGTTTCGCTTAATACAAAAATAAGATCAAACATAAAAAACACTACAATTTTTTTTGACAAAGCATGGTGATGACGGTTTATCGTAACTGAATAACTGTATGTAACTGTAAATCTGCCCGAGCATAAATTCTAGTTGTTTCCTTAGTCAGGCAATCGTTCCAGTTCACGGAGTATGTTGGCCCGCGGTGGTCTTAAACATCTGTCTTGCTGCAAAAACATTGTCTAAACATGGCAGAGAGGGGCATATGGCAAGCAGGATATGAAATAAAGAAGGAAAATAATAGGTTTGAACAAGGATGGAAAATAAGGAATAAGAAAAACTAAAAACAATCCGACGTTGAAAATGGGCTAACCAACCTGCTCTTAAGGAGGTTTAGTTTGATTTGTCGCTCTACCGTCATTTTTTGCACACTTTAGACTAATTAGATCGGGATCTACTGTTTAACAAAAATCCATGCCACCGCCAGGATTCGAACTTAAGGTCTGTGGTATCAAAGACTAGAACACTAGACAACTGGCCACCGTTCTTGAGGAGGGAATCAGTGCAGTGAAGGAACTAGACACTGAAGCAGTAGGAAGTGGATGTATACTAAAATTTAACTGGTCCTTCCCCAAGGGTGAGGGGTTATACAGATATAGAACTAATCCAGGGACATAATGATGTTGGAGTTCAAAATACTTAAAGAGATTCGCCGTTTATCAGCTGAATTTGCAACTTTAAGTAACTTGTCATAAAGATTTTGAATACCTCCAAAATAACCGAATAAGGAAACTTTATTTTTGAAAATAAATCTGCGAAGACAGGATCTTGAAAGGGGGTTTTGAGGGATTTAGTTACTGAAGAAATTTGCAAATGCAGCTTGAAGAGAAATGAATCTAAATGTGAAATATCTCACATAAAATGAAAGATCTTTATTTTGTCTAATTTTATGAACGTAGTCTCGTCAGGCAGTAGAAGACCTTGCATCCTATAACACAATGTTTTTTTCACTACAAAAAAAAAAAAAAAAACCATCAAAAGCACTACAGCAGTTTTCATGGCAATGCATAAGAAGGATATTTATTGGGTAGCCAATTAACTGTAAGTCTGTTCAAGCATAAATGTTCATGGCTTTTGTTAATACAGAAATAAAACCAAGCATCAACAGTATTACAAAATTTTATATGGCGAAGCATGAGAAAAACAGGTAATTTGTGGTACAACCATTACTGTTTGAGTATAGTTTATATATTTTTTGCTTAGTAAAAAATAAAGCTAAAAATCAAAATCACTACAAAGTGTCTCTCATTCTTTAATATATTTATTTAAATTACTAGATATTTTGTGCCATTTTGATTAATAAAAATTAAAGCAAAACTTGATGACTCAACAGAAAAATACAGAAATAAAAACAAATGGAATTATTTGCTTCAAAAGAACAAACCAGTGCTTTGATATTAACCCACTCACAAGCATATTTTCAAGACAAAGTTATGCAATTTCCGTAATACTCCCATAAAAAAATATGACTGAGCACGTACAGCGATTCGTTACCACCATCATGGAATCTGTCTAAGAGCAATTTATGGCAGCACATTTTGCTTCCATATCATGTTGGAAAGACTATTGGCTGCTCATCCAGACATTTGAAATCACCCTTATAAGACAAATTCCCAATAAATCATTTCCGAATCTGCTTTACCAAAAACGAAAAACGCACAGCGGCACATCATAGCATAGCATATAAAAACCGAATCACGTTTTCGTATCTACCACCACCCACCATCAATTCCTGGTGCAAGATCATTACCAAAACCTGTTCAATAAATCAGCATTAAACATTGGAGATTCGTCGGTTGCTTCAGGCACTTGTGATGTTTATGATGAAATGGCTTCCTTTTTTTTGCTATGAACACGAGCCGAGTGGCCAGGTGCGATAGATGTGATGTTAATGGCTGTTTACATGGATAGGGCTGACACGCCTTCGACACGTTTCCGAAATAAACAAGACAAATAGGGTGGACGCTGGGCTGCCTTTCTTACAACAGGCCCCGGAAATAGGCTTTGCTGGCGAATAGAAATAGAAAATTATGAAGCGCATGTCTGACAGAGAGAAGATAATAATGCAAACATACATATCAAAATCAACATACTTTGTAAATAAATTGGTGCTACCTATGGTTATAAAGGACTGAACTACAAAGAATTCATGCAATATGTATAAGTACTATTGAAAGTTATTTTCATGTTTACAAAAATGTTATTGTCAAAATATATATAGCAGAAATTTCGATACTCATATATAAATCTGGATAAATATGTTTTAAAAATGTTTGTATGTTTTGAAAATTGAATATAAATTGAATAAAGCTGAGTTTTCAGATTTTATAATTTAGGCATATAAGGTTTTTTTTTTCTTGTGAACATCGAAATATCATACGTTTAACTTATGGAAGTACTAGAGAGGTGATGGGAGATAGTGTATCAAGGAAACTGTGGGGGGTAGGGGAGTTAGAGACCCTTATTTGAATACACTGGAGAAAACCTCGTGAAGTCAGTCCCCATTGAATGTCTATGCCTGTATCAGCTTTCACAATCGTCATCTACTCTCCTTATTTGTGAAAGCAATGTGTACTTCACATACTACCAATAATAGGAACTTGA
Source organism: Caerostris darwini (assembly GCA_021605075.1). Classification (NCBI taxonomy): domain Eukaryota; kingdom Metazoa; phylum Arthropoda; class Arachnida; order Araneae; family Araneidae; genus Caerostris; species Caerostris darwini. The sequence goes on along the minus strand of BPLQ01000551.1, from coordinate 137,634 downwards.
ATCTTTCTGTAAATGAGCTGCTAATGTTACCGGTTTTTTCTGTTGTTGTTGTACATCTTTGAGCTTCATATTCCACTTGTGTATGCTAGGACAGTCCACCGAATAGCGATGAATGGTGGCCATTGCCATCTGTCCGAACTTTAAGGAACATCGGGCCTTCGCATGTGTGGGGAAAATATTGAAAAATGCCACCAGACTATGTAAAACGTTTCAATCCCATTTCTAAAATCTCCACCGAGTCTACTCGTTTCTGAACTCGTTTCTTTTTTCTGGTTAAAATTCGAATCGTCCTCCATGTTAGATGCGCATGTTAACACTTCTTCACAATATAACCTCTTTGCCATATCCAAGCCCATGTGATATGCTTTTTTGAATGTTTATAGATCTTCTGTAGGACTATATTCATATCATTTCGGAAAGATTTTACATTAAAAATGAGATTGAACAAGCATACTGGCAGGAGATCACTAATTCGTATGTCGTCAGAGCCTCCACTTTAACGGTCTGTGGTATTCTGTTATGATTGATATAAGACTGGCCACAGATTCTATTTAAATACAAAAATTTGATTTTATGACGCAAATAAATTTAAGCACGATGTTTAAAAAATAAACACACCAGACGAATATAAGCTACATTTTCATTATATGGCGTCGGGACACGCACTGCCACCCCCCCTACTGTTATATTATGAAACCCATCTAAATGAAAGGGATGTAACAGCTATAACCGATTGGCCATGTCTAAGGCGTGTAATATATTTAACAAGAAAGATGAAAATGCTAATTTTATGAAATTGTTACATAAAATTGTTACATCATAATATCTTGGTTCGGAAACGCAATGATAATTATGCAAATAACCTGACGTGGACCAATGATACCGTATACCTCAAGATGAAAAATTGCTTAGGGTTTGAATCCATTACTGGCGTTCGTTGCAGTCATTGAGATTGAGATTGCTGATTGAGATTGTTGCAATTTGTGTAAAGCCTGTCACATCGGTAATCAAGCTGCCTAACGGAGAGTTTCAAGATTTTCTCCCTCATGCCATGCAAATCCGGGACCGATAACCTTAAAAAATCCTTCCAGAAAGTAGTGCCATCCCCTCATAGCCCATTTGTGGACTGTTTGGAGCATTCCTGAGGTATCTGCAAGGTTTGTAGTAAATCCTTCTTCGTGTTTTTAGCTTTTTTTGTTTATGCGAATTTACAAAGTTTCATATACTCTTTATACAAGAAACATGCAATGATTAATTAAAAAATTAATATGTAAGTAGAGTGTATGCCAAATTATAAAAAATATGTTTTTATGCTTATTTCTTGATACAATAATAAAAAAAAGTAGTTAAAAAAAAAAAAAAAAAAAGAAGGGCACATATATTTAAAATAATCAATAACATTAAATAACAATATCTATATATTACATTCAAGAAACTGAGACTGGACTGAGGAACGAGAAGAGTTTTTGAATAATAACCATAAACTAAAGATCGTTTTTACATCTGATATTGGCACGTTAAAGCTGTAGGCCCAAGTTTGAAGAAGGATTTAAAGTTTTACGGACCAGGACTGAACATTGCTGCCTCTGTTGTAAAATGTTCAACTATAATAAACAATAAATTCTTTATTATCATAAACTGAATAAAGATACATTCCGCTTGTATTGCACTATATTTTTTAAAAGGATGTTAAAAACATTCATAGAGCTTTAATATTCTTATACGGCAAAGCCTAAAGGTTTCCAACATTAGAAATATAAGTTGTATATCAATTTATTTTTCATTTACTTATTTGTTCTAATGCAGCTGGCAATACAGGGACAGTTATCTTTATGCCATAAGCAATGGTTGCACAGCTGTTACTCATTTAGTACTAATCAGGGAGCACGTGTAGCTTGAAGATATGCTACAGAAGCGAGTAGCACTACCCCCATAACGCTCTATGATCCTATTAGACCGGGACCTACAGTGTAAAGTGGATTCCGAACCACTACAAGCATCCCTGGCACCGCCGGGATTCGAACCCTACATCTGTGCTACCGAGCGGCCAGAGCGCTAGCCACTCGGCCATCAGGCACCCATTTTTCATTTACTTTTATATCAAGTTTTTTTCGTTATTTTTCAGCATTATATTCCAATTAAGTATGAAAATAATTTCATATTTTTTTTCTCGCATAAAGTTGCATTTAAAAATTATTATTAATTCTTGTAAGACATTCTTAGTAAAAAAAAAGAATTGTAATCAAGTGCATATTTCTTATGAAATAAAATTTATTTAAAGTAAACTAAAAAATGGCATTTTAATGGAATTAAGTTAGCAAAAGAATGTAATCGGAGACATTCCAACAGTTGCTAAGCAACGGGATTTGAATAATGGAAGTATTTATCTTTCCAGCATGTTCAAAAAAGGGCTCAAGACCATATCATTTGTTAAATTACGTGTTTGTTTCTGAAATAGATTGCTTATTATCATAAAATGAATAAAGATGCATTGCACTATGTTTTTAAAAGGATTTTAAAAACATTCATTCCTTTCACCAGTAAAAAAAAAATTAATGCCATATAATTAATGAACATGTTTAGCGTGAATAGATTTTAGTGGTATTTATCCACAAAAAAAATTAGAGGCATGGTTTTCGTTTTGAAAGACTTTTTTTTATCAAATAAATAGTAAATAATAATGGATTTTGATTGTATTTCAGTTCATTTATAATCGAAAATTTTTTATTGCATATGAATGATTTGCAAAACATTTTAAATAAGAGTAAAAAATAATAAATTAAAATAATTTAAAATTTTATTATTTTTTTTCTATTTTAATTTATTATTTTTTGTAAATTTACATCCTTACAAATAAATGTGTTTAATTTCGTTAAATATGATAAATTTGCTTCTAAATATATGATAAAAATGTGTTAATTTTGTTAGATTGAAAGTACAATGAAACTATCTATGATAATCGTTTCCTTTGAAATAAATGAATATTTTGACAATTTCACTAAATAAGTATTAATTTAAATAATTTTTTTGGAGGAAAAACTTGATTAAAATTTTTTTTCAATTGTTTTCAAATAGTTTGGCCTGACTAATTAGCTATTACAATGGTAAACTCGTAACCAGGTCTAACGTTTCCAAAAATATACCATGGAAGAGGACTTTTATTTGTTTTGTTTTAACATCAGTGGAGCTCATGTAGTATTTAGGTATACGACAAAGAGGCCATAGATGGGGGATGAGTAGAGGGATAGACAGCGCAAAAGGGGATGCTTTTAGATGTAACTGCCCAGCATTTGCATGTTGTAAAAATATTCCCGTCGATGCCTCGTCTTTGAATCAGCCACCAGAAGATTCGAACTTCGTCTGTCCTGCATGTACAGTGCCACTGACACATCGAGTCGGGCATGTAAGAGGGTTAAAACCACTTTTGCTACCCTTTTACAGCCTTCCGTTTCCTAGTTGATCTATTTCAACTTATCAGTTAATGAAATTCATATTTTGGGTTTGGTATCATCTAATTAATTTGGTAATTTGTGTGGTGTTGTCATTTACTTTTAAACATACATATTAATAATACCCGATCCTATAAACAACTACCTACACCGTTTACTTAACACACGATAACCATTATGAAATTCCGCAATAACCCATACCACATTTTAAATCAACTAATTCGCATGCCTTCAGAGACTTATGTAAGTTGGAAAAGGAAACACACATGAAATAACACAGACGAAAATTTCATAATTTAAAATATAAACAAAAATGTATTTATTGATATTTACAATAGTAAGCTTGAAATTAAAGTCATTTAATTAATGTTATCAATAAAAGTATAATTCAGACAATGCCTTAAATAAAATATAACTTATACAGTTGCTTGCAATTCTAAATTAAAGTTCAATAATATAATAACAAGGTGATTGACCTTACAGTTTCATAATTTGCCACTACAGCTGGGGAAGAAGGGCTCCTTTTTTTCTTTGTTAACTTTAATGTTTTTAGTGATAATAATGCTCTATACGCACCATAAATCAAAGTCTTGGCAGCAAGGGTGCTCCGTCCAACCGCTCATGGGGCTCTTGTGTCAGCAGGAGACCAAGGGAAACTTGACTATATAATGTAGCTTGGATTGTATACTTTCTTCTTTCAAGTCACGCTGCTGCCAGGGGTTCACCAGTGAAATCATAGAGGTATGCCAGAGCAGCCAGTCATTCCGAATCGCCGTCAAACTCCCAGCGCTGGTGGTGTACAACCTTCTCAGCCTCGCTCAGGCACCTTCCTTCAAGCTCCGGAGTCTCCGTTCCTCGGCTCTTTTTTTTCTCTCTGTCCCCCTGCGATGTCCATCACCTCCATTTTATAGTTCATTCTCGGGGGGGGGCGATTGCCGACACCGTATTAGAGTCTATATCCGTTGGGCAGACGCTCCTCCGTCCATAAATCCAAGTCCCCGTCGTGATCAACTGATTTCTTGACCATCTGGCCTGAAAGTGTTTTATGGCCCCTGCCAATTAAAATACTTTCCACATATATCCCCTTCATCCCCAGCTCTGACCCATCCGGTCAGGTGAGGAGACCACACACAGCCCCATTCCAAGGGACACACATAGAATATAGTCTAACATATACAATAATAATATAGAATTTTACCATAAAAATAATTACTAAAAGACATTGCTCATATTGACACGACATTTGTTGCAAATTATGAATGGAACTAGACATGGCACTTCAAATGGAAAAAGGGACCTTATAATTCTTCTATGTACTTTAAATAAAACCAGAATCTTGTTTTTACTACGAGTTTCAAATAACTTGATGGTATATACTTTTACATGGAATTTAGTGTTCTTTGAAAAAAAATGGCTAATTAGTGAAATTCACAAAGAAAACCAAAATAAAATAACGTTTGTGAAAAAAACTTAAAATTTGTGAAATACATAGTGATGGTATTATATCTGTCTTATTATTGCGATTAAATTATTGTTATATACCCGTTAGCCTAGTGCTCCACTTATAGCTCCATATTATACTCCATATTACTTATAGCTCCACATAGCACCGACAACCTCCGATGAGTTATCAAAAGAGAGAAATGCTTTATAGAAGAATTTTCAAAGATAGACCCCCTTTATTTGTTCACATTTGGAAGGAAGGCCCGTCAGGCAGTTTAGATGTCAATGCCAGACGTTTACACGCTCTGTCACAATCGCAATCAATATCCGGATTTAGTTATCTAAAATGTTTAATGTAATTTTTACCAATTTTTATTTAAAAAAAAAAAATACTACGTCTGCTTTAAATGAATAACTAATCTAATTAAGAATAAAAATCCATCGTTTAATTTTTATCATAATCAAGAAGTCCATCTATAAGACTAAAAGAACTTTTGAAATTTCTACTTCCTACAACATGTCATTTAATATTACATTATTGTAGAGAAATGTACCATTAATTATGCATTGTTCCCTTCATTGCATTATTAATGATGCATTACTCAAACTGATTTAAACACAGTCTCTTACGAACTATAAAGAAAAGAAATGTAATCCAGAAACGAATTTACACAACGAAAGAAAAAAAAAATACATAATTGAACATTTGTCCATAAAACGAACACATTCTCCGTTTATTCTTTCGATATTTAAGCCTGGATAATCGCAATTTCAAAGTGAAAGGATGTGGATTTTAATATAAATAATTTTTGGAATATGATAACTCAACAATATTTTAAAAGCCTCACAAGATGGGCTTGTTTCGTTGCATTCAACGTGAAGAAAATCGCCATTCAAATAATGAGTTTGAATATTTTGAATATTTACTCCCCGTTTCTCAATTGCATTGAAGCATTTTATTACTAATTTTGTAGAAATCAATGAAGGCAGCGATTACATGACGTTTGACAAATTCGTGGAAGTAATGCACATCGTAACCTTATTGTATGAATGACAAGGCCGATTCGTTTCACATGAAATGTAACGAAATAAGCCCGTGTGATATACTTTTTTTGAATATTTATAGATCTGCGTCGGTCTATATTCACTTCATTTTGGAATGAGTTTGAAGATTTCATTAAAAAATGAGATTGAACAAGCATACTGACAGGAGATCGCGAGTTTGAATCTCATTGTCGCCTCCATTTTAACGGTGTCTATTATGATACCACAGATTCCATTTAAATACATACATTTTATTTTACGACACAAATTAAATTAAACGCAATGTTTAAAAAATAAACACACCAGTCGAAAATATCTGCTACATTTTCAATACATGGCACCGTGGCACGCACTGCCACACCGCAACTGCAACATATGGGAACGCTTTGTACACAGTTATATGGAGAAATCACACACCCCTGAATGGGGTTTGACTTGAACCGTTGTTCGGCAACAAAAGCCCTCTCAGAACTTATGCGAGCTTCTCTGCAATAAGTCATCGGCAATAACTCAAAAACTCAGTTCTTCAAGACCGAATCTCATATGCATGATAGCACTACAGAAGTCAGTACAATACATTCGCAATATTCTGTCCTGAAGCGCTCACGTCGATCCATTAATACTCTGAGAAACTTAACGTTTGCGAGAATTCAATAGATTTTCTTTTTGCAGTAAACGATATTTCCATAATTGCCTTAACGAGTAATGGGTAATCTGGTTGAGAAAGTAAGTGTCAAGCCAATACAAAGAGATTAAAACATAAACAAACAAATTTTTTTGCAGTTGTTTAAATTTGTAAAGATTTCATTTTCTAAATATAAATTAAGAATCAATAAGCAAATTCGTAAACTATTCGTAATCGTATCAATTTGTAAACTATAATTTCTAGTTATTTATTTTTTATATTAGATTCTTTTTGTGTTATGGAGTACAGAGTAATACGCCACCTGGCAAGTGCCAGAAAAACAAACTCTAACACACCCCTGACACTTCAGAAGTAGATATGAAAAAAAAAAAAAATTTCGACCACTTGCTGTTTTACATTGAAAGAGATGGCATGTGAATAAGTTATTTGGAAAATCATTGTAGCTACAGTATGGGAAAAAAATGAAAGATTGATGGTAAGAGTTCTGCAGTGTAAATGCAAAATGGTAATCTGAAATATGACAAGAGTTGCTCTGGTTAATAAACAATATAAAATAAAAAAAGTAAAGTTTTTTTAAATATGTTTAAATGTATACGCTTTATGGCATGAATATATCATTTAAATAATATTAAATGATTTTACTTTTAATTAATGCTTATGCTTTTATATGAACGAATTCATTATTTTCAATGACTGATTCATTAAAATGTTTCATTCCTCAGCAACATTCCATGAATTTCTATTTATTCAGTAAGATTTTAATAAGACATCAAAACTTGAAAAGAATCATTCGTATCAAAACTCGTAAGCATAGAAACTAATTTAATGTTACATTTCTAAACCATTTCAGAAAGTAACATACATTCCATTTGAAAGAGGAAAAACGATGCTTTTTATATTACCTCCAAAACAACTGCATATGCATGCAACGAAGCAGTTTTTGATATTGCTCCAGTAGTTTAGAGTTTGAATATCTCACTCTTCAATTATAAATATACTTAAGGAAAACCAGTCTCCAAAAAGTAAGAATATTTCAAACTTAATAACAACGTTATCCTCTTAGCATTCCTCCATTAAAATTTAAATCTACGAGACATAAAGAAAAGTTTCTTTTTTTTTTCATTGCTCTTCCAAAAAAAAGTACGTTAATGACTAAAATAGAAGAAACATTTTCACCGGTAATTAAAGTCATTAATGAAAACTTTCTTTCTTTAAATGTAACAGAAATGAACTAAATGATGTGAAAATGTGGAAAAAAAGGCAACATTTTCTGTCCTAAAAAACTCATCAAAAGGTAAAAAAATTTTTTTTTCTATTTTAAACATTAATTTCTAAGGTATGCAGAAAATGTGAATTTAATTTGAATAACGTAAAGAATAATGGAAACGATATATAATTGTAAATTTCGTACTTTACTCATCTAACTTTGCTGTAATAAAAATCTTGGAATTTGATTAGTAATTTTAGGTTTTTGTTGACATTTGTTGTTTTCCATTGAAAAGGATATGTGAATAAGTAAATCATTGTAACTACAGTATGGGCAAAAGTAAAAGATTGATGCTAAGATTTCTGCAATGTAAATGCAAAATGATAATCTGATATAGGATACAAGAGTTGTCATGGTTAATACTTATTTTAAAGTAAAATACCTAAAGATGAAAGTAATTTTTTAAGTATATTTAAATATATATGTTTTATGGGATAAATACATCCTTTAAATAATACTAAATGCTTTCATTTTTAATTAATACTTATATATGAACGAATTCATGTTTTTTTTCAATGACCGAATCATTGAAATGTTTCATTCCTCAGCAACATTTATTTCATGAAATTCTCTTTATTCAGTAAGGTTTTAATAAGATATCAAAACTTGAAAAGAATCATTCGTATCAAAACTCGTAAGCATAAAAACTAATTTAATGTTAGATTTCTAAAGTATTTCAGAAAGTAACATGCATTCCATTTGAAAGAGAAAAACGATGTTTTTAATATTACTTTCAAAATAACTGCATATGCATGCAACGAAGCAGTTTTTGATATTGCTCCAGTAGTTTAGAGTTTGAATATCTCACTCTTCAATTATAAATATACTTAAGGAAACCAGTCTCCAAAAGTAAAAATATTTCAAACTTAATAATAACGTTATCCTCGTAACATTCTTCCATTAAAATTTAAATCTACGAGACATAAAGAAAAGTTCCCTTTTTTTTATTGCTCTACCCAAAAAAAATACACTAATGGCTAAAATAGAAGAAACATTTTCACCGGTAATTAAAGTCATTAATGAAAACTTTCTTTCTTTAAATGTAACAGAAATGAACTAAATGATGTGAAAATGTGAAAAAAATGGGAACAATTTCTGTGCTAAAAAACTCATCAAAAGGTAAAAAATGTGTTTTTTTTTATTTTAAACATTTTAATTTCTAAGGTATGTAGAAAATGTGAACTTAATTTGAATAACGTAAAGAATAATGGAAAGGATGTATAATTGTAAATTTCGTACTTTATTCAGTTAACTTCACTTTAATAAGAATCCTGGAATTTTATTGGTAATATTTCAAATCTCCATATATCTCCAAATGGATCTCCTTATGGATGAATATTAAAGATCTAACAACATTCAATATTTAAAAACATTTAATTAGAAATAAATAAAATACAGTTAAAATGCAAGCCCGTGTTTTTATAATTAGAAACTTTTATACAATTCAGGATAACCAATAGCATTTATAAATTATATACCCATTATTTAGAGAATTAAAATTAATACAATTAATATAGTTATAAAAATAACTATATTAATTATTATTCAAACATATTCCCTTTTTAATGATAAATAAACTTATTATTTTTGGATGACGAGTACTTTGATTTATTAGAAGGGCAGACATTTAGCAAATTCAGTCTTATCCAGTGTTGATTATGAATGCAATAGTGAACAAACTCTCCTTGGATACGTATATACATCGTACCTTTTCCCAGTCCAAAGTAAAGACTTTCAATTATGTGAATATATCGTGATCTTCCCTACATAGACATGAGGCTTTTTCAGTATAACTTTCTTGCGAATTTCGTTATCACCTCACTTATTTCATGCATCCAATGCGCTATTGATCAGCCCACAATACCTCTGATAAGTGAAGGGTTTTTTTCATAAGTATTGACCAATAGTATTGTTAATATAATAATAATTGACCAATAAATAAGTATTCACCAATAGTATTGATAATATAATAATAATTGACCAATAAATAAGTATTCACCAATAGTATTGATAATATAATAATAATTGACCAATAAATAAGTATTCACCAATAGTATTGATAATATAATAATAACTGACCAATAGTATTGATAATATAATAATAATTGACCAATAAATAAGTATTGACCAAGATTATTCTATTGTGATAGAGCATTATTCCGATGCAAGATATTCTGATAATTTTTAATGAGTCTAATGTTTTTCAAAATAACGACTTAAATAAACGTCACCAGATGAATCTACTCCATTCACTCTCTATGAATAAATACATATAAAATAAATTTTAGTATAACTTATTCTAATGATGAAACTAACTATTAATTTAAGCAGATACAAGATATTTTAATCTTAACCGGGTCTACAAGTTTTTTCAAAATAGCGTCTGAAACAGACGTCCACAACAGACACTTCTCCACTTATCCTCTAGGATTAAATATATGTAAAATTAATTTTAACGCAACTCAAACTAATGACGCAACAATTATTAATCTAATAAAACAAAGAATTACTCCGAAACAAAATATTTTAATAATCTTAATCAAATTTACTTTTTTTTTCAGTACAGCATCTTAAATACACGTCATCAGCTAACTCTTTTCCACTTAAACTATGAATAAATGCATGCAAAATTCATTTCAACACCACTCAAACTAATGGACCTAATTAATTGTTAATCTAATGCATTAGAGAATTTAATTTGATTCCACCTAACACAAAACATTCGGAGCAAATAAAATTACTATTCTGTTACTAACCGCATTACAAGGTTAAAAAAATCCATATTTCTTTTCGTCCAGACCCTTTAAAGAGCCAGACAATAATCCCGAATTAGGATTCCATCTGCTACAAAAGTCTGCGTTTGGAATAATGATGCCTCCATAAAAACTCCCGGCCCGGAGTCTCTCACAGGGAATTAAGTCCTTTCATCTCTGGTTTCACCAATGATCTCCCCAGAATCCTGCGGGGAATGCTAAACACCATCATCTTCCAGGAAAATAATAAATATCTGTTACGCCATATGCTTCCGCCGAAACTCTCTTCCAACAAGTTCTTTTCAAGAGCAAATAATAAAGAAAAGAAAAAGATTATGTAGTTTTTTTTTTTTGTTCGTCCCAATAAAGTTGTTGAAATCTTTTTTAGACATATGGAAACTAAATGAGGAATTATTTTCGGGACTGAAAACAGATAAAAGGAAATCGGGATTTATGTATATAAGTTTGTTTTGATGGTGTTCGTTTAACAAGTTCGAAATAGACAGTATTTTCAGTATTTCTTCATTTGAAAGTGAACTTCTGGAAATTAATTTTTAAATTGAAAGTTGGTCTGACAGTAGTATCTAATATAACGTCAAATCACACCTAGGCAATATATTTTAATAAACATGACCGGGTCTACAATTCTTTTGAAAATAGCGTCTGAAATACATATTACCGGCGTACTCTTCTCCACTTACCCTCTGCGATTAAATACAACTCAATATAATGATGCAACTAATTATAAATTTAATTTATCTGAGAATTACTTCGATGTAAGATATTTTATTAACCTTAACCGAGTTTACAATTCTTTTGAACATAGAGTCTTAAATATATGTCACCAGCTCACTCACTATGAATAAATATATATAAATTCATTTTAACACAACTCAAACTAATGAACCAAATAATTATTAACCTAATGTAATAGATAATTTAATTCCTCTTAACACAAAACATTCTGTTACCTAATCAAAAGTGACGTAAAAGCAAATAAAATTACTATTCGATTACTAACCGCATTACACGTATGAAAAAAAATCCATATTTCTTTTCTTCCAAGCCCTTCAAAGAGGCAGACAATAATCCCGCATTGGGATTCCATCTGCTACAAAAGTCTGAGTTTGGAATAAGGAAGCCTCCCCAAAATTAAGTCCTCTCCCAGGGAATTAAGTCCTTTCATCTTTGGTTTCACCAATGATCTCCCCAGAATCCTGCGGGGAATGCTAAACACCATTATCCTGTTACGCCATATGCTTCCGCCACAACTCTCTTCCAACAAGTTCTTTTCCAGGATAAATAATAAAAGAAAAAAGTAGATTATGTAGTTTTTTTTCTCTCGTCCCAATGAAGTTGTGTTGAAATCTTTTTTAGACGTATGGAAACTAAATGAGGAATTATTTTGGGGTTGAGAACAGATAAAAGGAAATCGGGATTTATTTTATAAAAAAAGTTTGTTTTGATGGTGTTTGCGTAACAATTTCGAAATAGATAGGATATTCAGTACTTCTTCATTGGAAAGTGAACTTCTGGAAATTAATTCTTAAATTAGAAATTTGTCTGACAGTAGTATCTATGTTAATATAACAGAAAATTACTTCGATACAAGATATTTTAATAATCGGAAGCTATCCTACTTTTTTTTTTCAAAATAGTGAACTTAAATAATCGTTACCACAGACCCTTTCCAACGCCTCTATTAATAAATACATGTAAAATAAATTTTAAAGCAACTGATTCTAATGATGCAACTAATTATTAATCTAACAGAAAAGTACTCCAATGCAAGATATTTTAATAATCATGATCGGGTCTACAATTCTTTTGAAAATAGCGTCTGAAATACACATTACCAGCATACTCTTCTCCTCTTAACCTTTGCGATTGAATACAACTCAATATAATGATGCAACTAATTTAATGTAATATAGAATTTCTTCGATCTAAAATATTTTAATAATCTTAATTGAGTCTACAATTTTTTTTCAAAATAGCGTTTGAAATACACGTCACCACAGACACTTAACTTCTACGATTAAATACATGTAAAATTCTTTTTAACACAAATCAATCTGATAATGCAATTATTTATTAATTTACTGTAACAGAAAACTACTCCGATGCAAGATATTTTAAATATCTTAAAATCTACAATTTTTTTCAAAATAGCGTTTGAAATATACGTCACCATTAATCTACCATTATTCTTTTCCATTAATCTTCTATGAATTAATTTTGCATATAATTACTCGAACTCATAACTGAATAACTACTCAAATTAATGGCGCAAATAATTATTTATCTAATGTAACAGAGAATCACTACGATTCCAGATATTTTAACCTAAACTATAAATACTTTTCAAAATAGCGTCTTAAATACACATCACCAGCTGTCTCTATTTCACTCACCCTCTACGAATAAATACAAAATTCATTTTAACAAAACTCAAACTAATGAACCAATTAATTATTAATCTAACGCATTAGAGAATTTAATTTGATTCCACCAAACACAAAACATACGGTTACCCAATCAAAAGTTACGTAAAAGCAAATAAAATTACTATTCGATTACTAACCGCATTACACGTATGAAAAAAAAATCAATATTTCTTTTCTTCCAAGCCCTTCAAAGAGGCAGACAATAATCCCGAATTGGGATTCCATCTGCTACAAAAGTCTGCGTTTGGAATAATGAAGCCTCCGCAAAAACTGCCGGCCCCGAGTCTCTCCCAGGGAATTAAGTCCTTTCATCTCTGGTTTCACCAATGATCTCCCCAGAATCCTGCGGGGAATGCTAAACACCATTATCTTCCAGGAAAATAATAAATATCTGTTACGCCATATGCTTCCGCCGCAACTCTTTTCCAACAAGTTCTTTTCCAGGATAAATAGTAAAAAGAAAAAGTAGATTATGTAGGTTTTTTTTTTTTTTTTTTCTTGTTGTTGTTGTTGTTCGTCCCGATGAAGTTGTTGAAATCTTTTTTAGACGTATCGAAACTAAATGAGGAATTATTTTGGGGCTGAAAACAGATAAAAGGAAATCGGGATTTATTGATGAAAATTTGTTTTGATGGTGTTTAACAATTTCGAAGTAAACAGGATTTTCAGATATTTTTGTAAGTATAGTGAACTTCTGGATATTGTTAGCAGCTTTAATGTATAGTGAACTTCTGGATATTGTAGTAGCTTTAATGTTTAACTATTGTGTCCAAAAATAAGAACAGTTTTCAATTTAAATTTCCAGGGCATATGGTATTTCAATTTTTTTTTCTTTTCTAGGTTGTTGGCAATGTCTTTGACATCTGTGTGAAAATTTACGTCGAAAATATTCATTAGTGCTTGAGTTACGCTTGGTTTTGTGAGATGCTGAAACTGATTCCGGGGATTAATGATTATTCATGGCAACTAATTATTAATCTAATGTAATAAAAAATTACTCCGATGCAAGATTTTCTGATATTCGTAACTATTTCTACAATTTTTTTTTTTCAAAATAGCGTCTTAAATGCACCTCTCCAGCTGATTCTTTTCCACTCACCCTCTATGAATAATTACATGTAAAATTCATTTTAATACAACTCAAACTAATGAACCAATTAATTACTAATCTAATTTAATAGAAAATTTAATTTAATTCCACCTAACACAAAACATTCGGTTACCCAATCAAAAGTTACGTAAAAGGCAAATAAAATTACTATTTGATTACTAACGTATAAAAAATCCATATTTCTTTTCGTGCGAACCCTTCAAAGAGGTAGACAATAATCCCGAATTAGGATTCCATCTGCTACAAAAGTCTGCGTTTGGAATAATGAAGCCTCTATAAAAACTGTCGGCCCCGAGTCTCTCCCAGGGAATTAAGTCCTTTCATCTCTGGTTTCACCAATGATCTCCCAGAATCCTGCGGGGAATGCTAAACACCATCATCTTACAGGAAAATAATAAATATCTGTTACGCCATATGCTTCCGCTTCGCAACTTAATTCCAACAGTTCTTTTCCAGGATAAATAATAAAGAGAAAAAGTAGATTATGTAGTTTTTTTTTCTCTCGTCCCAATGAAGTTGTTGAAATCTTTTTTAGATGTATGGAAACTAAATGAGGAATTATTGTGGGGGCTGAGAACAGATAAAAGGAAATCGGGATTTATTTATAAAAAGTTTGTTTTGATGGTGTTTGCTTAATAATTTCGAAATAGGCAGTATTTTCTTGTTATGGTGCTGAAATGGAGAAGATAATAATTTAAAATAGTGATAACAGGTTAAGATCAAATTATTTAAAAAATCTATTAAATGTATTGGAAGATATGATATAATATAATATTGGGATTATAATTCAATTTTAAAATGATATGTATGAAAACAGTATATATATTTATGTACCTCTATTTTAAGAAATATTTATTTACATATATTAAGTACACATATTTATAATACAACTCATTCTAATGATGCAACTAATTATTAATCTAAGCACAAAATTACTCCGATACAAGATAATTAAATAAACTTAACAGGGTCTACAATTTATTTTTTTCAAAATATTGTTTTGAATAAACGTTAGCAGCTGACTCTTTTTAACTGACACTCTGTGAATGAATAAATGCAGGTAAAATTAATTTTAATACAACTCTATATAACGATGCAAATAATCATAAATTTAATGTAACAGAGAATTACTCCGATGCAAGATGTTCTGATAACAGAATTCTGATTGTACAGTGTTTTCAAAATAGCTTCTTAAATACACGTCACCAGCTGACTATTTTCCACTCATCTTCTACAAATAAATATATGTAAAATTAATCTTAATAAAAACTGAATCTAATGGTGCAACAAATGATTAATTTAACGTAACAGAGAATTACTCCAAAGCAAGATATTTTAATAATCTTAACCGAGTCAACAATTATTTTCAAAATAACATCCGTAATAGATGTTACCAGCAGACTCATTTTTACTAATCTACAACGAATAATTACATGTAAAATTATTTTAGCACAATTGAAATTAGTGTTGCAACTAGTTATTAATCTAAACTAATAGCGACTTATTCCGATGCAAGCTATTTTAATAATATTCAACGAGTCTACATTTTTATTCAAAATAGCGCCTTAAATACATCTCACTAGCTAATTATTTTCCCATTCGTCCTCTATGAATAAATACACGTAAAATTAATTTTAACACAAATACTAATAACCGCAACTAATTATTAATTTAATGTAATAAAAAATTACTCCGATGTAAGATATTCTGATCTTCCTAAATAAACATCCCCAGCCGAGACTTTTCCACTCACCATGAATAAATTCATTTTAACACAACTCAAACTAACGACCCAATTAATAGTTAATCTAATGCATTAGAGAATTTAGTTTGAACACAAAATATTCGGTTACCCAATCAAAAGTTACGTAAAAGGCAAATAAAATTACTATTCGATTACTAACAGCATTACACGTATATAAAAAAAACAAATTTCTTTTCGCCCAGACCCTTCAAAGAGCCAGACAATAATCCCGAATTAGGATTCCATCTGTTACAATAGTCTGCGTTTGGAATAATGAAGCCTCCACAAAAACTGTCGGCCCCGAGTCTCTCTCCCAGGGAATTAAGTCCTTTTATCTCTGGTTTCACCAATGATCTCCCCGGAATCCTGCGGGGAATGCTAAACACCATCATCTTCCAGGAAAATAATAAATATCTGTTACGCCATATGCTTCCACCCGCAACTCTTTTCCAACAAGTTCTTTTCCTGGATAAATAATAAAGAGCAAAAAAGTAGATTATGTAGTTCTTTTTTTCTCTCGTCCCATTGAAGTTGTTGAAATCTTTTTTTAGACGTATGGAAACTAAATGAGGAATTATTTTTGGGTTGAGAACAGATAAAAGGAAATCGTTATTTATTTATAAAAAGTTGTTTTGATGGTGTTTGCTTAACAATTTCGAAATAGACAGGATTTTCAGATTGTTTTTTTTATTTTGAACTTTATCCAGAAGTAGTAGTAGTTGTAGTAACTTTAATGTATAGTGAAGTTCTGGATATTGTTAGTAGCTTTAATGTATAGTGTTAACTTGTGGATATTGTGGTAGCTTAAATGTATAGTGTTAACTTGTGGATATTGTGGTAGCTTTAATGTATATTGAACTTCTGGATATTGTGGTAGCTTTAGTGTATAGTGAACTTCTAGATATTGTGGTAGCTTTAATGTATAATGAACTTCTGGATATTATTAGTAGCTTTAATGTATAGTAAACTTCTGGATATTGTTAGTAGCTTTAATGTATAGTAAACTTCTGGATATTGTTAGTGTTGTTGTTGTTGTTTCTTATCCCACTTGGCTGGCCAAGCCCACGAGCCCATACGGCTCATGATTGAAGGGGAAGGAAGCAGCTTCTGTTGTGATGGAGCACCCGTAGGTAGAAGGCTGACTTTTGCTCCGTGACGCTCTTACAGTCATAGGAGACCGGGACCTACGGTTTAAAGTGGATTCCGAACCACTACAAACATCCATGGCACCGCCGGGATTCGAACTCGAAACCTGTGGCACCGAGCGCCAGAGCGCTAGACACTCGGCCATTCAGGTCCCAATTTTGCCAACGGCACGCGGTATTCCCAGGTGGTCACCCACCCAAGTACTGATCGCGCCCAATGATGCTTGACTTCGGTGATCTAACGAGAACCGGTATATTCAGCATGGTACGGCCGTAGACTATATTGTTAGTAGCTTTAATATTATAGCAGTACTTTTAGACTTAGTAATTTATAGCTTTCATTTATGCACGCCATAATTTTTTAAATTATAATTCAGATAAATATAATCACTATAGTCCTGACACATTTGAGGACGGATGGGCAAGAGAGGAATTCAGACAAAATGGTTTACAAAGGAAGAGTAATTATTTGGAAAGTGTAATTGCAAAATATTATGGCTGCTGAATGAGTTAAAATTTAAAAATATTTATTAACCTGCATTTCTTTAAAAACCAAATTTCTATATTTACACATAACATTTCTATATATTACATACAAATGCACGCTTCAAAACATTTGAAATTAATGTTTAACACTTCCTTTTCAGAAAACTTAATTCTCATTTACATTTCAGGAAATACTAAAGCAAATCCAGAATCCACATTATCGATGTCGATTACTTTTAATCGATTCATTTTCTTTCGATATCTCTCCGCGGAGATTCGTCTCCTTCATTAAGCAAATTTCAACTCCATCTCCGGAAATTCCGCGGAGAGCAATTCTCATTAAAAATGAGATCTCCAAATGGATTGGTGGAAATTTTCCTGCATCCAACAAAAGCCTCCGAAAGTGCTTTCGCTTTGTGAAATAATAAAAAAAGTCGTAACATGTCGGTTAAATCAATTGGGAAGTTAGTAATGTTATTTAAATGACGAGAATTCCCAGCCGGAGAGAACTAGAAAGTTCGATAATCAATGATTTGGAGGCTTTAATTCACGGGTAATTACTTCCACTAAATCATTCTGGGAAGAGTGAAAAATGGCTTTCTACAAAGGGAATATTAAATCGCTTATTTTTCCATTTCGTCATTTGATTTTTCCATATTTCATTTAACTTAAAAGACTTTGGTTTTTCCCGATGGAAATAGTCCAATAAAATTAAAAATATTTAATTTTTTATTTTTGTCACATTCAGATTGTGAGTGTTTAATTCTTCAAATTAGCTTATTAGCAATTGCCAAAACCGTGTTGGCAAATTAACATATTAGCAATTGCCAAAACCGTGTTAGCAAATTAACGTATTTTCAATGGCCAAAACCGTGTTAGTTTGCATTGCTGTTTTCAAAAATTCACGTTTAATTTTTCTAATCTATATACTCTCTTTTTCTTTTGATACATAAACTCTTAACAAAACCAATTTTAGAATCTGAATTGGATTATAAACACATTTTAAATGAAGACAAAAAAAGGACAATAAATTAAACTGTTGTTGTTGTCGTATCCCCTGAAGAGTACAAGGAAATCAAAAATCTTGTTGTTCCCGAATAATATAATCTATGTTGATTGCCAACTCGGAGTATAAATCCTCTTCCGAGGGATGGTCCAGACAATATATGGCGGCTGCAACAACTGAGCAATCAGACATGATGAGGAGTAAGTTCGACATCAGGGCAGTTGCCACATTTTTCGTATTTATTAACGCCATTAGCCGAAATTGTCATATTTTTGTAGTGCTTCATCCTTAATCTTGAGAGAGTAGTAGCTGTTTTCCTGTCGATATTTAGTTATGTAATTTGGTATTTAGTTTTAAACTTATGTTTGGTTTGGTTTGGTTTGTTGCTCTACTGTCATCTTGCGCACACTTTGTGCTAAACAGACCGGGACCTACAGTTTAACGTGAATTCCGAACCACAAATAAACATCCATGCCACAGTCAAAATTCGAACCTGGAGCCTGTGGTTCCAAAGGCGGATTTCAATGAAGGAGTGATCATTTGGGAAGTTTAATTGCAAAATATTGTTACTGCTGAATGAATTAAAATTTAAAAATATTTATTAACTTGCACATATTTATTATAACATAAAATCCAAATTTCTATATTTACACATTAACATTCAAATACAAACTTCAAAACATTTGAAATTAATATGTAACACTTCCTTTTCGGAACACTTAATTCTCATTTACATTTCAAGAAACACTAAAGCAAATCCAGAATCCACATTATCGATGTCGTTTATTTTTAATCGATTCATTTCCTTTCGATATCTCTCCGCGGAGATTCGTCTCCTTCATTAAGCAAATTTCAACTCCATCTTCGGAAATTCCGCGGAGAGCAATTCTCATTAAAAATGAGATCTCCAAATGGATTGCTGGAAATTTTCCTGCATCCAACAAAAGCCTCCGAAAGTGCTTTCGCTTTGTGAAACAAAAAAGTCGTAACAAGTCGGTTAAATCAATTGGGAAGTTAGTAATGTTATTTAAATGACGAGAATTCCCAGACGAAAGGAACTAGAAAAGTTCGATAATCAATGATTTGGAGGCTTTAATTCACGGGTAATTACTTCCACTAAATCATTCTGGGAAAAGTGAAAAATGACTTTTTACAAAGGGAATATTAAATCGCTTATTTCACCGTTTCGTCATTGGATTTTTCCATATTTCATTTAACTTAAAAGACTTTGCTTTTCCACGATGGAAATAGTCCATTAAAATTAAAAGCACTAAAATGAAATCACTTGATTTTTGGGTTTCGCCACGTTTTTATGAAATGTTCACCAATTTTCATGAAATGTTGCTGTTGTCGTATCCCCTGAAGAGTACAAGAACATCAAATATCGTGGTGCTTTCGAATAATATTGTTTAAGTTTGATTGCCAGCTCGGAATACAAATCTTCTTCCGAGGGATGCATGGCAGCTGCAACAGATGAGCAATAAAATACATGAAGAGGAGTAAGCTCGAGATCAGGGCAGTTGCCCCATATTTGGTATTTTTTAACGCCGTCATCAGAAATCTTCACATTTTTGTATTGATTCATCCTTGATCATGTGACATTAGCCGTTTTTCTGTCGACATTTAGTTCTGTAATTTGGTATTTAATTTTAATCTTAGTAATTTGGTATTTAATTTTAATCTTAGTAATTTGGTATTTAATTTTAATCTTAGTAATTTGGTATTTAATTTTAATCTTAGTAATTTGATATTTAATTTTAATCTTAGTAATTTGGTATTTAATTTTAAGTTTAGATTTTGCCAAGGCATTTGCATCTGCAAGGGTAGAAAGAATGGTAGTATGATCCAGACTTCTGCAAACAGTGTATTGTAATTCTGCGCAAACAGTGTATTTGTTCTGAAAGAGATATAATGATCACACTTAAGAAACCTTTATTAAAGACTGCAAGGCAGACCTCCAGTCAGCGAATATAGCAATTCCATTCATTTGTTATGATGGAAGTAGACTCGGATAAGCTTCAAGTATCTTTTGAATGGCCAGAAGATCTCTACCTTCATCTGTTAGGCGTAAATAAATGAACTAAATCAACATAACCATTTACAGAAAACGTAGTAATTGGATATTATTCCTACTAAATCTGTTCAATCACGATGGTCAAGGCAACAGTTAATTGGCGGTCTGAATCACCGCCTTAGTTTACTTTCAAAAATATTTTCACAATGCCCTGACACACATTTAAGCTTTTAGTAGTACGTTTCACTAATTTACGGCATTTCGCAATTGAATTTACACAGCAGGACTTAATTTTGTTCTGTGTTCATACTTCTGAAATTCAAAAGAAAGAAATAAGTTCTTTAACATCTTTTAGGATAATGATATGAAAGGTAAGACCATGGTGAAAGACATATGCCACATTTACAATTATGGCCGATGGCTAGTAATTTATTCAAAAAATGTTAATCTGGTAGAAGTAAATAAAATCGATTGATTCAACGTTTAACATTTTTTTGTGTAATTTAATGCAGCGACTTTTCCAGTTCATAATTTGTGATCAATTTCCAGATCATTCCTATGACAACACTGGATCTGGACATGATGGTATTCTATAATGAAACGATATCCTCGAGATATATTAAAATGACCAAACTTAGATTTGAGGAATGTCATTATAATAATTGAGTCTCATTAGCTTCGATTCAAAAGTTCTATGCTCAATTACAATTTTTTTCTTAATCAGAATGTTTTTAAAAATGGCCCTTCGTTGAAAGAATCGGTATCACAATTTGCTGTCATTAAGTAAATTGTTTTTTCTTCAAATACAAATCAAATGTAAATCTATTTTAATAAGAGTGCCTTCATTAAAGTAATTTTTCCTTTAGGTAATATAATGTGGCAAACTTTTGCTGATGCAAATGAGAAAGATGAAAATTGCTAAAAATGGGCCAATTTTTTGGCTAATGACGTCAAAGCAGTGAACGATTAATAATAAAATGATTTTTATATTTTATCGAATTGCCTACTTCTTAATTTTTATAAAATGACATTGTCTATTGATGTAGAAATTAGTTTGCTTAGAATTGTCAGTAACGTGAAAACAAATTATGCTTTAAAATCACAGTTTTGAAAATGTTTACTAATACCATACATTAAATTAAATTTATGTTTCACAGAAATGAATCATCTCACAGTAGTTTAAAATAAACTATTTTTATTTGACGCATAAACAGATAAATTCCTTCAAACAATATTTTATCAATTTAAATAAATAAGAATCCTTATAATCGAAAAGTATTTTGAAAATTAAAGGATTATGAAATTGATTAATAATGAAATAAATCTAGAAAAAGTAATTGCATAAAATTAATAAGATAAATGTGGTATACACCTCATCCATTTATTTTGTGAATACATATAAATACAAGCAAGAGTTTCTACATTAAATACCGAAAGCTTTATAAAAATCTAAAATAAGAGGGAAATGGTATGATTAAAAATACAGCTTTTATTAAATAGACTAGATTTATGGAAAACCACTTGAAAATATATTTAATTCTAATTTAATTCTATACTATATTTTCAAGTGGCCATATTTAATTCTGCCGAATATATTAAATATTTAATTATATAATTCTGCTTATATTTAATTTATATTTATATAAATTAAATTATATATATATATATCTTGTGACGTTTTTATCTTAATTAGACGATGGCTTGCGCTTTGGCACCGGTGTCACAGGTTTTGGCTTTCAAGTCCCAGAGGTGCCTTGGATGTTTCTAGTGGTTCGGAATCCACTTTAAACCGTAGTCTATTATGACTGTAAGAGCGTTGGACATAGGGCTGACAATCCTACCCCGTAAAAAGAAACTACCTCCTGTCTTGAAAGCTGGCAGTAGACAGACAATCTTGACCCACCACGGGGTTAATGTGCCAATGAAGAAGTACTTCTTTTAGTTATTGAACTTGTTAATTCTTGATACTAGCTGTTTTAAAATGAAGAAACTTTGGATAGAGGTCATTTACCAACATAAAAGCAGTTGTATAGTAATCAAATTAAAAAATGCAAATGCTTATAAACCTACAATTTCCCTTTACAATTCAGAACTGACATTTCGAAACTTGTAAAACTTTATAGATCATTGGAAAACGTTAAAAGTCAAATATTCTAGTTGAAAAGACTCGCATTTTCTAACAATAACAACATATCATTGATATGAGAGCACTTTGAACTTCATGCGAAAACGTGATACTAACCTAATTAAAAAGATACATTTAGATTAGAAATGAATTCTTTACGATGAGTCTAGCAATGAAGTCTAACCATTTTTCTTACATAAAAACTTTCGAGTAGCTTTATTTAAAGACAATATAATGGATAATAATGTGATGAAACTAACTGTTAAAACTTAACCCAACTAAAAAATGCCACCACTTTCTAATCGAATAAATATTCCGTGTTGAAAGAAAGGGGCGGAACCGAACTAACTACATTAATGAATGGTTCAGTTCTATTCTTAACATCGTTCAATAAACGAAATCGGAAGCAGTCTATCATTAAAAATTCGTCTCTGAATACACCTACAAGGACGAAATTTTGTTCTTCAGGTATATTTTATTCTCGCGTGCCCAAAGCAATTTTCTCGAGCACTGGCGTGGGATATAGGTTTTTATCCAGTTGTCTTGTTTCTGTCCAAAAATAGAGCACGATGTTTAAAAATGGAAACATTTTAAATTGTGTGCATGCGTCAATGTATATGTCAAAAGTTTATTATGTTATGTCCACTTTATTAACGAAATGTTTATTCTGGGTATTATGTAAAAATATTTGACGTATAGAGCATTGCGTTTTTGAGTATTTTTAATCAATATTGTCTCTCCTCTCTGTTGTTAATTTTCTTTACAAACAAAAAAAATGTTTACCTTTTTTTTTGTACCAGGGTAAAAATATCGCATACTAATCACATATTAATACTAAATTTGATGATTACTATTTTAAATTATTAAAATTTTATGCTTTTGAAATACACATGGACTATATGTATATGACATCATGTCTACTTTATAAATGAAATACTTATGTGTGTTTTATATTCAATTTATTGTTTGATATTTAAAAACTCAATATATTTCGAAATGATATTTAGAAAACATTTTCAATGTTAGTTTTCTTCATAAAGCAAAATTTAATTTTTTATATACATAAAATAGTTTTATTAATTGTCTATTACATTTATTTCATGCAGTATAACTTAAATTTTAAATTGAGTATAGTATTATTATTATTATACTTCTTATGCACATTCTTTTTTGATAATTTTTTCATTTTAAGTAAATAATTATATAGCATCTTATCTCATTAATTTAATTTTGCTAATTTGTTAACTTATAAAACTGTTTCGTACCAAAAAAAAAAACATTTATATATTAGTAAATAATATATATAATATATTTAATTTATATGACACATTTAACTTTTATTTTTATGGAAATCAGTAATGCTTATTTAAAAGTAATACAAATAATATTTTCAGATGAATAGTTAAATTTAGATAAAATTATGCTGAATTTCTTTCTATAGTTAAACATTGAAGCAATTTCCTATATTCTTACGATTCACTTAAATTTGAACGTTTGATTTTGAAAAATGCTTTTACATTTATGCACCCACTTTCTAGTTTGCATTTCTTATTGTCAACAATTGCCGAAGTAAATTTTTTAATTAGTATCACTAATTTATTTAATTATTTATTTATTTATTTCATGTAAATATTGTTGGATACAAGAGAAATATATTAAATAATAAGAGAACTATTTTAATGCCCCCTATTTATGTCATATTATATGCAGATACTTTATCTACAAATTTGCACAATCGAAGTAGTTATGATCCACATTGACCGTTCATCACAGTATTTAATTAGGTAATTAATGAAGTCTCGACAAGCTCAATTGACCTTCAAATAGCGACAGCTGGACCTCTATCTCAGTAGAAATTTACCTCGAGTCTGTCAGAATTTCTTTATATATCCCCCGCTCTCACGTCTTTCCTTTTTCTTTTTATTTTATTATCCGGAGGGGAAAAGAGAGGAATGACCTGTTTCCTCTCTCTTTCATCTAGAAACATGGTATGTCTTTTAACGTATAATTTATTAACTTAAACCAGGTCATGGCGTGCACTTTATAAACAGATCTATTCCTTCTGTGTCGCATTCGACTAAAAGTATGTCGAAAACTTGTTATGGAAAATTTGAAACTGTTTCAATGGCTTGAAAGGGGTTACAAATTTGTTCTTATGACATAAGTAATTATTTAGTTAGGGATATTCAAGTTGCTGAGTGTACCATCTATCAATGCTCGAATTTCACTGATATTAGAAAGATTTTTTAAAAAAAATTGCTAACTCTGAAAGAAATTGGTTAGTGAAAACATTTTCAAATGTAAATATTTTTGTCTACTACAAAGTTGTATGTTTACGACTAATCTAAATTATAAATTTATTGATGCATGCATCCATTACGTAATGGTGTTTGTTTATATTCTAGTTCCCCCCCTTTTAACATCCCATACATTACTTACTACATTCTAAATATGTATTACATGTTTTGTTGCATGGCTGTAAGCTTTCGTATTTTTGTGGAGCACAAGGAGACTGATTGATATTTAAATAAAAAAATTTTTTTTATAAAATAAAGATATTCGTTAAGAGAATATATTTATATTTCCAAAAGTGTGAAATAACCTTTTCTGAATATGATTAAAATGCTGAAAATTAGATATAATGAATCACATCATGCAGGACATATATATATATCATAAATACATCGTGCAGGACATATCATAAATACATCGTGCAGGACATATCATAAACGCATCGTGCAGGACATGTATATCATAAACGCATCGTGCAGGACATGTATATCATAAATGCATCGTGCAGGACATGTATATCATAAATGCATCGTGCAGGACATGTATATCATAAATGCATCGTGCAGGACATGTATATCATAAATGCATCGTGCAGGACATGTATATCATAAATGCATCGTGCAGGACATGTATATCATAAATGCATCGTGCAGGACATGTATATCATAAATGCATCGTGCAGGACATGTATATCATAAATGCATCGTGCAGGACATGTATATCATAAATGCATCGTGCAGGACATGTATATCATAAATGCATCGTGCAGGACATGTATATCATAAATACATCGTGCAGGACATGTATATCATAAATACATCGTGCAGGACATGTATATCATAAATACATCGTGCAGGACATGTATATCATAAATACATCGTGCAGGACATGTATATCATAAATACATCGTGCAGGACATGTATATCATAAATACATCGTGCAGGACATGTATATCATAAATGCATCGTGCAGGACATGTATATCATAAACGCATCGTGCAGGACATATATCATAAACGCATCGTGCAGGACATGTATATCATAAACGCATCGTGCAGGACATGTATATCATAAACGCATCGTGCAGGACATGTATATCATAAATGCATCGTGCAGGACATGTATATCATAAATGCATCGTGCAGGACATGTATATCATAAATACATCGTGCAGGACATGTATATCATAAATGCATCGTGCAGGACATGTATATCATAAATGCATCGTGCAGGACATGTATATCATAAATGCATCGTGCAGGACATGTATATCATAAATGCATCGTGCAGGACATGTATATCATAAATACATCGTGCAGGACATGTATATCATAAATACATCGTGCAGGACATGTATATCATAAATACATCGTGCAGGACATGTATATCATAAATACATCGTGCAGGACATGTATATCATAAACACATCGTGCAGGACATATCATAAACGCATCGTGCAGGACATGTATATCATAAACGCATCGTGCAGGACATGTATATCATAAATGCATCGTGCAGGACATGTATATCATAAATGCATCGTGCAGGACATGTATATCATAAATGCATCGTGCAGGACATGTATATCATAAATGCATCGTGCAGGACATGTATATCATAAATGCATCGTGCAGGACATGTATATCATAAATGCATCGTGCAGGACATGTATATCATAAATACATCGTGCAGGACATGTATATCATAAATACATCGTGCAGGACATGTATATCATAAATACATCGTGCAGGACATGTATATCATAAATACATCGTGCAGGACATATCATAAACGCATCGTGCAGGACATATCATAAACGCATCGTGCAGGACATGTATATCATAAACGCATCGTGCAGGACATGTATATCATAAACGCATCGTGCAGGACATGTATATCATAAATGCATCGTGCAGGACATGTATATCATAAATGCATCGTGCAGGACATGTATATCATAAATACATCGTGCAGGACATGTATATCATAAATACATCGTGCAGGACATGTATATCATAAATACATCGTGCAGGACATGTATATCATAAATACATCGTGCAGGACATGTATATCATAAATACATCGTGCAGGACATATCATAAACGCATCGTGCAGGACATGTATATCATAAACGCATCGTGCAGGACATGTATATCATAAACGCATCGTGCAGGACATGTATATCATAAATTCATCGTGCAGGACATGTATATCATAAATGCATCGTGCAGGACATGTATATCATAAATACATCGTGCAGGACATGTATATCATAAATACATCGTGCAGGACATGTATATCATAAATACATCGTGCAGGACATGTATATCATAAATACATCGTGCAGGACATGTATATCATAAATACATCGTGCAGGACATGTATATCATAAATACATCGTGCAGGACATATATATCATAAATATATCATACAGAATAATATATCATAAATACATCGTGCAGGACATGTATATCATAAATACATCGTGCAGGACATATATATCATAAATATATCATACAGAATAATATATCATACGTATATCATATCATAAATATATCATACGTAACATATATCATAAATATATGATACAGAACATATATCATAAATATATCATACAGAACATATATCATAAATATATCATACAGAACATATATCATAAATATATCATACAGAATATATATCATAAATATATCATACAGAATATATATCATAAATATATCATACACAATATATATCATAAATATATCATACAGAATATATATCATAAATATATCATACAGAATATATATCATAAATATATCATACAGAATATATACAGAATATATATCATAAATATATCATACAGAATATATATCATAGAGACCATATATCATGAATCAAGAATATATATTACAGAATTATATTTCGATAATTCTTTCTGATGTGTAACATGTAATTAATTCTTTATTCTTATATATATATATATATATTTCACGTAATATATATTTTGCCACTATAATTTAATAATATAGATTGTCATTTTTCTTAATAAAGTAACTATTCAAGAAAAAGCATTTTTTACTTAAACCAATTAAACTATAGAAGTAATATGAAATATCACTTCCTTTATACGCTTAGCCATTTGATAGTTTCGTTTCAATTTTTTTTTTTTTTTTTTTTTTTTTTGTTGTTGTTAAAAACAACCAAGAAAAAAGTGGTGTAAAAAAGTATGATGTTAGATTTTTGTGCTTTCGTGGAAAAGAAAGCCGTGAAGGTAGCTATTTGAGTGTGAAATATTGCCCTTCGTAACAAGCTGAGGGAAGTCACCGAAAAATAGAACGAAACAACAGGCGACAACAGAACTGCCATTAGAAGTTAACGCCATTTTGTTTTTCCAGCAGAAGGCCAACTAGCAATTTGGAACAAAAACGAACTCTCGCAACAAAAACATTTATCAAATAACTTGGCAACTCATTCATTTTTTCTTATGTTTTAACAAAAACGCTATCAAAATATGACATATCCTAACAAGCAAATCTGCAGAGTGTAATATAAATTACTGACAATTTGAGAAAAACTGGAGAAATCATTCATTTTCTTCAGACATGTGTTTTAAGAAAAGGGAAAAATATTTGGAACAAAATGAGTTATTAAATTATATTTTTTTATGTTACTCATTGCTTTTATGTTTTCTTGTGACTTGAAAAATTAATTTTATTTTCAAAAAGATTGTAAAGGAACATTTTTCAAAAAAAAAATGTGTTAGTTATAAAATTTATCAAATTAAGGGCAACGGACATCGTCTTTCGTTAGCATCGCATAATTAAATTAGACATAAAACGATGCTTGTATTCATAAAATGAATTAAATTACAAGGCATTTTTTTATTTTATTATTTTTACAAACTCTGAAGCTTTAATTTAAATTAGTTTAATAAATACTTCATCAAATAAAAAGGAACTGGTTTGCTCAAAAAATATTTCTTTTTAAAAAAATTGTGAAATATAATTAGAATCAAAAATTTTTTTTATCTTTATTGAAATTTGAGGACATTTATAAAATAAAAACTTTTAAAATAATTAAAAAATAACATCTTTTATTTGTTAAGCAATTATAGTGATATTGAATTTTTAAATGAGATTTAGTAAAATGAATTGTAATTTTTTTTTTTGCATTCGGAAAACCTTAGTTAAATTATCTTAGTCAATGTCAATTTATATATATTTTTTGCATTGTAAAGTATTTTTGGAATTTTCTTTTATCACAGATATTTCAGCTTATAGAATTACGAAAATTAATTTGAATATAGTTAGAAATTGAATCGTAATAGTTTTATTATATGTTTTGTAATAAAGAAAAATGGCTACGTAATCTATTTATCTTTTCTTCTATATTTATTAACTATATTATCGTTGCATTTACTGTTATACTCAAATGGATAATTTTAAGCTGGTAAAACTAAAAGCTGGATTTCAATGAATATTTTATGTTAAAAAAAGAATAAATACATTTTTTATAATGCAAATGGCTGTGAAATTAGTTGTATATTGATTTAAATTTATAATAAAAGAAATTAGACATTTAATTTAAAACTGATAAAAATATACTTAATAAATTGATTTATGTAAGCAATAAGATCTCTCAGGGAATAAACAATAAAAGGGTAAAAAATAATTATCTTTTTCAAATCTTAGTTAAATCTTGTAAGTTCCTTTCAAAAGCAATATGTGTAAATGTCTGAAAATTTCAATTTAAATCTATAATATACTCCACTTAGTCTAGGAATTTCATTGTTATCTATTTATTCAAGGAATTTCATTGTTATCTATTTATTCAAGGAATTTCATTGTTATCTATTTATTCAAGGAATTTCATTGTTATCTATTTATTCTAGGAAGTTGATGTTATAATCTATTTATTCGAATATACATTATATATTTCGAATACTTTGCATTTAAATATAAAAAAAATTAAAGAAATTTCTTTTAATTGATGTCTTAAATATATCGATTTTACATTCTTAAAAAATGACCGTCTGTGAACCTTCTTATCCAATAAACCATTAAAATTCCAGATCACTTCTTAAATTAAAACAAATTTAATGCAATTTTGAGCATTAATTTATGCAAAAATAAGAAATTCTAACGAAACTCAATCTACAAACACTAATCTTGTCTTATTAATCCTGCGATTCCAAATTTCTGAACGTTATAAAAATTTTCTATAAACAAACATTTTATCAAAAACAAATCTTGCGAATAGAAATATTTTTAATAAACCAACCATTTAACAAATTATATTTAAATTAAATATGCCAACAAGATTTATGACAGTTAACCTCCATTAAATTAAACACAGATGAACCTCCGATACGATCTTGCCCTTACGGCAACGTGATATTGATTTATATTTTTCCCAGCCCTACACACCCCCGATAAGATTGGATTTAATCTTGTTTCCTGAACCTATTTTTTGCGGATTAATCAATGGCCGGAAAGTCATCATCATTAGCTTCTCTTATCTCTCACCGTAACCGTAACCACAAATTCTGGCTTATCGTTCTAACGGCGGCAGAGCATAAGTTTATCGGATGACGTGGGGATAAAAATATAAGGTTTTCCACTTCCTTAATTTCATTTTACGTAGTATTTATTTTTTTCTTAATTTGTTAAAGTGTTTTTGGAAGATGAATTACTGATAACGTTTGTTTTGTTGTCTAGGTTTAAAAAATATTAATAATTTTCCAATTTCTTTAACTGTATTTCACTTTATTCAAACAAATTTATGACGGAAATTTCGAATTTCTATAAATTGTTTTGTTGAAGTTTTTCAATGCGAATGAGTATAAAAATATATCCAAAAGGACTATATATATATATTCTTATCAGATTTTCATATGATTTTTTAAATGTTATTTGAGATGTGTGAATTCGGGTTAGAATAGCTCCACTGTAGCCCATGCACGTCGTAAAGGGCGACTAAAATGGGTACCCAGCGTCAGGCGTATAACCGGGTGGAGTAAAGTCAAATTTCTCCCTTTGGGTGCCCAATGTCTTTGTGTTGCAAGGTCGAAGACAAAAAGAAACTGCGTTTTTTTTTTATCCTTTAACATGACTCGTCAACGGGTTGATGGATTTGGTCTAAATCAGGGGCGGCCCGCCTTGAACGTTTTTCCGGTCCGTAATCAATTACACTTTTACAAATATATTTATTTTATACTGGCCAAAATAGTGAAAACCAATGTATTAAAAAATACATGTATCCATTTATTTAAAAGTTAACTGTTAAAATTATGAGATAAAATTAATTTTGATTTTAAAATAATATTCTCGCGAATATAGGACAGATATTGCCTGTTTTATTTATGAGTTTACTTTGATGAGTTCGCAAAATAATTAA
Source organism: Caerostris darwini (assembly GCA_021605075.1). Classification (NCBI taxonomy): domain Eukaryota; kingdom Metazoa; phylum Arthropoda; class Arachnida; order Araneae; family Araneidae; genus Caerostris; species Caerostris darwini. The sequence goes on along the minus strand of BPLQ01000551.1, from coordinate 106,285 downwards.
ATTATATTCTGCGAACTCACGATGCACGCGCATCGATTTGTAAAAGCTAAATGAAAAAGTGGAGAAACGAATATCGCACTAGTAAAATGATTTCTAATTTTTCTAATTTTTATGATTTCATTTTTTTAATATAGTTTATATTTACATATATTTTATTCTTATATATCATTTTTAGTGTTATATATTTCTTTACAATGTTCGTTTAGTAAGAATCATTATTATTATTATTATTATATTATCTATGTTTTCATGTAATAATAATAGTAAATAGAAAAAAAATAGCTCATTATGTTTCAATTTTTCGCTCCAAAAAATGTCTATAGTGGGTCTAAATCTAATATGGGGATATATAATTTATATGCGGCCCGCGGAGTTAGGATGCATTTCTAAAGTGGTCCTTAAGCTCATTTGGGTCGGTCACTCCTGTCGTAAAAGGTGACTAAAGGCTCGTTCCCACCGAGGCGAGAGACGTGAAGATGCAAGAGGCAAGCGACCAAATTTTTTCGACCCCTTCACAGCGAAACGTCAGAAATAGCATTACACATAGTGAAAAACCGCTTGGAGTTGAAAGTTGGGCTACTCCACGCGGCGAACTGCAAACCGGTTTCAGGCGACCGCGGTGAGGTCAAATTTTGGTCGCTTGCATCTTGTCGCCTTGGTGAGCACGAGCCTTAAAAAGGGTACTCAGTGCCCGCGGGTATAACAGGGTGGGGTAAAGGTAAATTTTTTCCCTTTGGATGCCCCATATCTTTGTGGCAAAAGGTCAAACACGAAAAGAAGCTGCATTTTTTAGCCTTTATCAGGACTCTCGGTTTAGGACACACGTGTTCATGAACTTGGTCTAGATGTTGCTGTTGATCAAGAGGGATAAGAAGCAGCAACAAATGTTATTTGATAGATAATATCTTTAAAAATTGTTATTTCTTTCCAAATTGCGAATCATTGTAAGAAAAAACATTGGATTTAATTAAAACTTTCCATTAAAATTTTAAAAAGGAATTTTTGAAATCAGTAATTTAACTTCTTAGTGAAGTCACGCGATAAAATTAAATTTGGTTGTTAAGATTGTATTTGATTCATGCTGATAAATTCTTTTTTGTAAATAATAACGATACTTTATTATAATTAATCTAAGGTGTTAATACTAATTTAGATAAAAATTATAATATTTAATGGAAGTATTAAATAATAAACCAAAGGTATTTTCATCAATATTTTTTATGGATTTTATTGAAAGAAATGATACAATTATTATTCCAGAAATGGTGGGATTTCCAACTGTTTATTAATATTTTATTTGTTGAAATCAGCAATTTCAAAAGTAAACAAAATGGCCTTACTAAATTATTCGAATTAAATATTTAATGTTATTAATTTACTGTTATTGTTTCTTAACTTCTTCTACTTGGCCGACAGCAACATCTAGACCAAGTTCATGAACCCGTGGTCATGATGAAGGGTAAAAAATGCAGCAAATGCAGTAAAAATGGAATTTTTTTTTGTCCTTAATCATACGGTGCAAGGGCATGGACTCAATTGGAAAAATCCGACTTTACCCCACCAGGTTATACCCCGGGCCCATTTTAGTCTTCTTTTACTATATGCATGAGCTACAATGGGGCTATTTTAACCAGGGCCTACATGAAGAATTAATTTACTACATATTTTTACTGATTAGAAATATCCTTGTGTGAAAAAAATCTAAATTATGCGTTAGTTAGTGTATCTACTGTAGTAATTTTGAAAGTTATATTTATAACGTTTTAAATTAATAATTTATGTAAACAGTAATTGAAATGACGATAATTTTAATTTAGTATGAAAATAAAAAGAAAATAGACATTTCATTGAAGAAAAAATGTATACTATAAATAAATATAGATGAATTAAAAATTTGAGTAATAAATTTTTTTAGAAATCCTATTATAATAGATTTTGTAGGAGGCAAAATTTGTAACGCAAATATGACACATAAATACTTAATGTTTTTATAAGGATTTGTTCAAAAAAGTGCTTAAAATATTTTCTGCTAAGACTTGCAAACTATAGAAAATATTAAGCATCTTCGGACTTTTATAAAATATACAATTAACGAAAATCGAAAGTCGCATAACACGGAAAGATGATGAAAATTATGAAAAACAGAAACCATTATAAAGTGATGAAACAAACACTGAATGTAATCATAGCACGCATATTCTATTGATCACGAATTTTTCTTTTAGAAAAGAAAGCAAATTACGAATAGGGTTTTGAAATGCGCAAACTAATATTTAATTCCCGACGCCCAACGTGAGGCTCATTCGAACCGACAACACTACAACAACATATTTTTTTGAGATCCTATTATAATAGATTTCGTATGAGGCAAAATTTGTAACGGTGATTGTAAATTGTAATTAGATTGTAAATATGTAATTTATTATGGGACATAAATATTTATAATGTCCTCATAAAGATTTGTTCGAAAAAGGTTAGAATATTAATAACAAGAAGAAAAAAATTGCTCAAAATATTTTCTGCCGAGAATTGCAAACTACGAAAAATATTTAGCCTCTTTGAACATTTATAAAGTATACAATTAACGATAATCGAAAGTCCCATAAACACAGAAAAATGAACAAAATTAAGAAACACAGAAACCATTACGAAGTGATGAGACAAACACCAAATGTAATCATAACGCGCATATTCTATTGATCATGAATTTTTCCGTTAGAAAGAAAACAAATTACAAATAGGGTCTTGAAATGTGCAAACTAATATTTAATTTCCGACCATAAATTTCATGGAAATCCCTGGAAAAGTCAAAATGAAATACGGTAAAAGAGAAAATATTGCTGCATCAATTCAGCAGAGACGCGAAATCCATTAGCAACTCTTGCCCTCCATTTCAGAGGAAATATTTCACCCTAAAACACATAATGCTTTATTAAAAAGCAGCAGAAAATGAAAACGATAGCAGTTTTTCAACTTCACAAATGCATCTGGCAACAAGATTTATAATTGAATCACACGGCTGGTATTGTTCAAGAACTCCAAAGCGGTGAATTCTCGCTCAGTTTTTGGTGGAAATTTGCCAAATGCTCGGTTTTAAATGAACTTTTATTTAATTATGGCAAGTTTACCACTTTTTATTTGCAATTTAACCGTCTAAATGGAAAGTAATAATTGTTGTTCCGAGATGTGGGCAGGGATATCATTATTCATTTTTTAGTTCTGAAGTTGGTTTTACGGATTTGTAATTATGAGTTTCTCTTTTATCCTTAGTTTCGGGCAATCTTAAAAGAAAATTTCATTCTCTTTCTTACAAATAATTCAATTATTTGATAAGTAGTTTATAAAGAATTTCATTAGATTTTACCTAAATGTTTTTATTTTGCCGAAAAATATTCGATTGGAATTTGTTGCAAAAGATTTTCCAAAATAAAAAAAGTCAATGTTTCATGTTTTAGAAGCTTAGAATTATGCTTGAATGCTGTAGAATTTTGCATTTTATATTGGAATATTTATATATTACCGTTTAAATCATTAATATAAACTAAATAATATTCATGCTTTGAACGGTAATAATATCGATTAAATCGCAAGCAATTTTTAAACACAATATAGAATGTACCAGAATTAAAAAATATACTTCTAAAAATATGTTCTAAAACTATAAAATCCTTACGAAATTTTATCGTAATGATAGTCATGTACAAGAATTTAAATATATATGATACTAAACATACATACGATTAGCCAAACCTTAAAGGGTAAAAAACATTTATTGTGTGCATAATATTAAATGAGCTTTTGCATAACTTCTCTTTTACTTCCCATTAATATAATATTCTTATGTATAAAACGGCGAAAGATTATATACAAGAAACAAAACTTGTTCAAAATAATTGCTGCTAACACTTGCAAAGTACAGAAAATATTTAGCGTCTTTGAACCTTTATGAAACATACAATTAACGAAAATCGAAAGTCACATAAACACAGAAAAATGAAGAAAATTACAAAAAACAGAACACATTATGAAGCGATGAAACAAACACTAAATGTAATCATAGCACGCATATTCTATTGATCACGAATTTTTTCTTTAAAAAGAAAGCAAATTACAAATAGGGCCTCGAAATGTGCAAACTAATATTTAATTTCCGACCATAAATTTCATGGAAATCCCTGGAAAAGTCAAAATGAAATACGGTAAAAGAGAAAATACTGCTGCATCAATTCAGCAGAGACGTGAAATCCATTAGCACCCCCCCTTTCAGGAGAGATATTTCAACCTAAAACACGAGAAAACACATAATGCTTTATTAAAAAACAGGAGAAAATGAAAACGATAGCAGTTTTTCAACTTCACAAATGCATCTGGCAACAAGATTTATAATTGAATCACACGGCTGGTATTGTTCGAGAACTCTAATGCGGTGAATTCTCGCTCGTTTTTGGTGGAAATTTGCCAAACACTCGGTTTTAAATGAACTTTTATTTAATTATGGCAAGTTTACCACTTTTTATTTACAATTTAACCGTCTAAATGGAAAGTAATAATTGTTGTTACGAGATGTGGGCAGGGATATCATTATTCATTTTTGGTTCTGAAGTTGGGTTTACGGATTTGTAATTATGAGGTGTTTTTTTTTTAATTTTTAGTTTCGAGTAATCTTAAACAAAGTTTCTTTCTCTTTCGTATAAATAATTCAATTATTCGATAAGTTGTTTATAAAGATTTGCCATTAGATTTCACCTAACTGTTTTTATTTTACTGAAAAATATCAGATTCGAATTAGTTGCAAAAGATTTTCAAGAATAAAAAATGCAATGCTTCATGTTTTAGAAGTTTAGAATTATGCTTAGAATAATGTAGAATTTTGCATTTTATATTGGAATATTTATATATTACCGTTTAAAGTATTAATATCAATTAAATATTAATGTTTAAACGGTAATAATATCAATTAAATCACAAGAAATTTTTAAACACAGTATAGAATATAGTAGAATTAAAAAATATACTTCTCAAAATATGTTCTAAAACTATAAAATCGTTCCGAAATTTTATCGTAATGATAGTCATGTATAAGAACTTAAATATAATGATACTAAACATACATAAGACTAGCCAAACATTAAAGGGAACAGAAAATTATTTTGTGCATAATAATAAACGAGCATTTGCGTAACTTTTTCCCTTTTATTTCCCATTAATATAATATTGCTATATATAAAACGACGCAAGATTATATATGTATATATGTAGAAGAAAAAAAAGTTTTTCTAAATATTTTCTGTTAAGACTTGCAAACTATATGCAGTATTTAGCATCTTTGTATATTTATTAAATATGCAATTAACGAAAATCGAATTCACATAAAAGCAGAAAAATGATGAACATTATGAAAAACCGGAAACCATTACTGAAGTGATGAAACAAACACCTAATGTAATCATAGCACGCATATTATATTGATCACGAATTTTTCATTTAGAAAGAAAGCAAATTACGAATAGAATCTTGAAATGTGCAAACTAATATTTAATTTCCGACCATAAATTTCATCGAAATCCCAGGAAAAGTCAAAATGAAATACGGTAAAAGAGAAAGTATTGCTGCATCAATTCAGCAGAGACGCGAAATCCATTAGCACTTTTGCCTCCCCACCCTCCCCCATTTCAGAAGAGATATTTCACCCTAAAACACGAGAAAACACATAATGCTTTATTAAAAATCAGGAGAAAATGAAAACGATAGCAGTTTTTCAACTTCACAAATGCATCTGGCAACAAGATTTATAATTGAATCACACGGTTGGTATTGTTCAAGAATTCCTGAGCGGTGAATTCTCTCTCAGTTTTTGGTGGAAATTTGCCAAACTCTAGGTTTTAAATGAACTTTTATTTAATTATGGCAAGTTTACCACTTTTTATTTGCAATTTAACCGTCTAAATGAAAAGTAATAATTGTTGTTCCGAGGTGTGGGCAGGGATATCATTATTCATTTTTGGTTCTGAAGTTGGCATTACGGATTTTTACTTATGATAGTTTTTATTTTTTTTTAGTTTCGAGTAATCTTAAAACAAAGTTTCTTTCACTTTCGTACAAATAATTCAATTATTCGATAAGTTGTTTATAAAGAGTTTCCATTAGATTTCACCTAAATGTTTTTATTTTATTGAGAAATATCCTATCGGAATTAGAAAAAGTTTTTCAAAATAAAAAATGCAATGCTTCATGTTTTAGGAGCTTAGAATGCGTTAGAATTTTGCTTCAATTTTGTATTGGAATATTTATATATTACCGTTTAAAGCATTAATATCAATTAATTCTGAAGCAATTTTAAACAGAATACAGAATGTACTGGAATTAAAAAGTGTACTTCACAAAACATGTTAAAAATTTAAAATCCTTAGAGTTTTATAGTAATAGTGGTCATGCATAAGAATTTAAATATGATGCTACTAAATATGCATACTATTAGCCAAACGTTAATGAAAGAAAAACGTTTTTGTGCATAATATTTAAAAATTTATTAAAATTTCAATGTAGCGAATATTATGAAATTCTTAAATGTACTTTGTGTAACCTTTCCTAGATTTCCTAGATATATTATTGGGAAGTAGGCATAATTTATAAGACATTCCTATATATATATAAAAAAAACGGCATAAGACATTCCTATGTATAAAAAAACGGCATAAGACATTCCTATGTATAAAAAAAACGGCATAAGACATTCCTATGTATAAAAAAAACGGCACAGGATATTCCTATAAATAAAACGGCACAGGATATTCCTATAAATAAAACGGCACAGGATATTCCTATAAATAAAACGGCACAAGATATTCCTATATATATAACGGCATAAGATATTGTATCATTAAAAGTATGAGAAATGGAAACTTACCTTAGCTGCAATATTTGTTGGGGCTTCTTTTATTTCATATTAGCAATCAAAAGACAGTCTTAAACAAAACAACCATTATTTCAGTTCTTTAAAAATTTGACGAAACATCGAAAGCAGTTACGTTTTTCCAATGTAGTTTTAACATAGTCCGAAAAACATTGGATCCGAGAATAGCGCAGGCCAACCATTAACCCTGAAAGTGGTCTGATGGTCAATTGGCTAGAGCTTTGGGGTGTGGTAAGATGGGCTTCAGATTCAAATCCTGGAGGTGACATGGATGTTTGTTGATGGTTCAGAATACACGTTAAACTGTAGGTCCCTGTCTAATTAGCTCGAAGTGGGCAGAAAATGTCCGTAGAGGGACAAACCAAACCATACTTCGAACATGAATTTATTCATCCATAAGTCAAGTTTGCTTAATATCCACATAATAGGTCCCGGTATAATTATCCCAGAGTGTGCAGAAAATGACCGTAGAGCCGCAAACCAAACATACTTTGAATTTGAATTTATTCATCCACAAGAAAGTTTTCAATCAATTACCATCAAATAGCATATAATTGTCGTCGTTACAAATATGTCTCAAAAATTTAGTTCAATATTTCTGATTCTGTTCCATCCAACAGCATAATGAAACCAATGTAATGTTCCATAGAAGATCGAAGTCTACTTTCTGAATATTTGTTTATTTCACCCCAATTTGGATAAGTTTTAATTACTATTTCTACTATCACAGTACTCAGTAATATACATTTTCCATATTGAATTCCAACTAAACTGCGAATAATAAACATTCATTTTGTGATGCACTCTCTTGCTTAACGTAAAGAATACTAACAATAAGGCAATCGATTTAAGTAAGATTGTCTTCTAACATGCAGCTCTCGAATGCGAAGATATCTTCGCATCATAATAGCAGATACTTGTTTTCGTGTCGCTTTGGATCAAAACAATATTGTTCAAAAAAAAAAAATTCCAGACTTATTTATAACTAGTAGTTAACATGGAAACAGATTACCACAGTTCAAAATGGATATATCAATGTATAATGATTACAACATAAGAGAATTTTAAGAAAATGTTGCCAAACATGAAATACTAGTTAAAAATCACTAAAAGTTGTTTAAATTCCAAACATCACATCAACGTGTTATGGTGGCGATTTTTCCTATTTTAATGCCCACTAGAACTTCTATATTTGTCGTCAGATATATTGTTTTTCCAAGAGGATTTCTTTCCTTTGCTGATTTATTAAAAAATAAATATTGAGAAAATTAAGAAAATATCATAAGACGGACTTGGTAAATGCTGAATATTCTGTATGTCTGTCTGTTTTAAAGGGAGAAAGGAGACTTAATTAAAGAAAGAGTTTTTAAAATCTCAAAATATATTTTAAATAAACAAATATTTGGTTTAGTACTTCTAACATTTCGGCAATCCGATAATTGATTTGAAAATTCGAGGCTCGATTATAATCCTTGGAGCCTAATGAACGAGAGACTAATACTCTGGTGTCGAGTGTTACAGGTTTCGTATTCGAGTCCTAACGGTATCATCCATGTTTGTACTGACTCGGAATCAATTTTGAGCCGTAGGTCTCTGTCTAATATGACTATAGAGAGTTGGGCTTAGGGCTGAAAACTGTATCCCTTAAAAAGAGAACACCTCCTGTTTCGAAATCTGCCAGTAGGGAGACGGCCTTTGTCCACCATGGGGGGTATTGCGCCAATGAAGAAGAACAAGCTTATAATCCTTTAAAGAACCTTTAATCCTTGATTAAATTTGGACAACAAATTTAATTCTTAAATTGTTCATGTCATCCACATTTAAGAAATTTCATGGAGATAAGTTTCCTCAAGACTGAATAATTTTTTTATTCGAAAAGATATCCTAAATTTTTTTAAACAAATTTTAGAAGCATTTAGTTGAATATATATAATTCTTTTAAGGTTTAGTTTGGTTTGTCGCTCTATGGTCATCTTGTGCACACTTTAGGTACAACAGATCGGGACCTACAGTTTAACGTGGATTCCGAATCGCTCACAAACATCAATGCAGCCGCCAGGATTCGAACCTGAAGCCTGTGGTACGAACAGCCAGAGCACTATCCACTTGGCCGCCCTTCTTTTGAGAAACCGTATATATCTGTTTTATGACCAAAAGGAGAATAAGTATTTTTATTTGATACAAAAAAAGGACATATTTGTTCCAAAAATCAAAATTCAGCCAACACAAGCTAACATAATGATACTGTTGTTTTAAAATGCCAGGAACTTTGACTCAAGGTAATTTGTTATTAGAATAGTTGACAAGTAGTAGAATCAGCACCTTTCAGACACACTTGGAGACGGAAGTCTGCTATGCTGCATTCAGATTTTGCTATATCAGTTGGAAACAGAAACCCCAGAGTGGAATCAATGGGAGGGTTGGTGGGCGTTTGGATACCTGGACCTTCCAAGCCCCGAGGGACCTTATCTCCAATAGAACAAAATAAAAGGAAAGGACATTCACATCATTCTTAAATACGTCTCGAAATCAACAAAAAACTATTCAGGCAATGCCCTTCAAGTGCCCATCATATATCTTTGATATCGACCTTTTTTTTGGGGGGGGGAGAATTTTTAACTATATTGTTTTTCAGATCTACATCATGGCTCCCACCGTTCAGCATAGCCCTTTCACTGTACTGTTTACTTTTTTCAATAATTTTTTTGCATCGACAGCTGGCACCGAATTTAAACTTAACTTAAATTCTTTTATTTTTATTTCGTATTTTACTTTTATTTATTTTTAGTATTTTTAACTTTTTTTGAGTACCATTTATTTAATTTTCGAACATCTATCTTGTAATTTTTTATATACTAACAATAAAGCATCCAATTAAAATTTAAATCATATCTATGAATTAAGACGAGGAGGTTAAGGGATACGTCCCCCCTCCCCCATTGGTACTTCGTAATCGGTACGCCAGTTGCCAGTTGACGTATACATTGGTGATTAGGGTTCAGCACGCTTATTTAAACTCGAACCGAGTCTCTTTAATTTGCAAGTCTATTGCGCAACAAGTAGTTCTACTGCCTCAAGTTTATTTCAAGATTTAAATAAAAAACTACAAAAACGTCACATCAGTCACTTAATGAAAAAATATTTTTTGTAGTTTTGATACTTGATTTAATTATTGACAATAAAACTGTGAGTTTCCTAAAATTATGTTTAATACCAAACATCATTATCATCTACTATAGAGGGCATGATAATGATGAATTTATCTATTAATGATAATAAATTCATCATTATCGTCTCATTTTTAATAAATAATAATGACGTTTGGTTTGTAGCTCTACGCTTATTTTTTGCTCACTTTAGGCTAATTAGACCGGAACCTACTGTTTAACGTGGATTCCATACAATTAACTAAACATCCATGCCACTGCCAGGATTCGAGCCTGAAGCCTGTGGTACCAACGACCTAGCGCGACAAATTGTTCATCAGACCGCCATAATAATGATGATCATATATTGTTTGTGCTCAAACTTTCGTGGAATTTTATTAATTAACACTAATATAGTTTTAAAGTTTTTTTTTTTTTAATGCAGCTGGCAAACACTTAGACAGCTTGGTCTTGGATGCCTTAAGGCAAGCGCTGCACAGACGTTACTCACTTTGCATTACCCAGAGGGCACGTGTTACTTGAAGATAAGCCACGGACGCGGAGTAACAATGCCCCCGCAATGCTTTACAATCGGTTTAAAGTGGATTCCGAACCACTACAAACATCCATGGCACAGCCGGGACTAGAACCCGAAACCTGTGGTACTGAGCTAGCCACTCGGCCATTCAGGCTCCAGTTTTAAAGTTATATTTGTAATAATATAGAAAACCTCTTAGCTATATAGAATAAATGTTTCATAAATCATCAGATACCAAATACATTTTAAGAATATCACGTTATTAATTTTTTTACATTTTAAAAGAAAATTTCAAAACCTGCTTATATTTAACAATTAAAAAAACTACGGTTTTAATATGTTCATTAATTAAAATTTAATGATGTGCTGCAAGAAGATTAATTAAGTTCAAATACTCATTCCTTCTTCTTCAAAGCTCCAAGATAAGCATAAAAAAATAATAGTAATTATAAATCAAATAAAAAAATTATATTATGTAAGGTAACAATAAACAAACCTTCATATGCGAGTCTTATTATTATGCATACTAAAGTGAACCATAACATTTTATTTCGGATTGCAAGAAATTTTAAAAAAATTTATTCATCGTTAAAATATTTTATTCAAAGGTAAGAAGCTTTTTAAAACTTTTTTTTAAGGAATCGTTCGTGCTTAAGTGTCATAAAATCAGATGTTAATTAACTATAACATTACACGTTAATTATAACAAAAAAATTCCGGATGAATATGTAAATTTCAATATTTTAAGAGAGGTTTTGAAATATTTCATTACAGAGCAATCTAGAACCAGCGCCATTTTTAATTTCAATTATTCGAATAATTTACATAAGTTCTTATTTTAAATAGTTTTTAAAGCACTTAGATTCAAGACTATAAATACAGTTTTTAAATATCCCATAGATATCTGCAAGCTCAGAAACATTTAAGAGTTTTGATTTAACATTCGTTTAATCCTTGGAATAATTTGCAATTTTTATAATAGTATTACGATAATCATCTGAGGCATTTTAGAGATAAGGGTTTTAAAAGAATTTCCAAATCTTTAAAATTAAACGATGAATCAATCTGGATTAGCTTGTTTGAGGATAAAAATTATGCTACTGTGCCCAAAAAGTGAGAACAATTATTTTTCTTTTCAAAAACTCTTTATTTATTCTTCCAAATTTGTTTCAACGCCTTCAAACTAATCCACCTCCAGACACAATGCACTTATGCCAACTTTTTTTCTACTCTTCAATGCATTCTAAAAAGTCATCGGCAGGGATAGCCTTAAAAGCGCGTGGCGATTCGCGTTGAATCTCTTCAATCGACTCAAAACGGTGTCCCCGGAGTGGTCTTTCGAGTTTAGGGAATTACCAGATGTCGCACGGTGTGAATACGGTGGTTGTGGAACGATGTGGATTTCATTTTTGGCGAAAAAGTCAAGAAGAATCAATGCAGTTTGCGCTGGCGCATTCAGTGTTTTCGGTACCAATCAAGATTTGACGCGTTTGAGGCCCAAAATGGAATTGACCGATCCTTTAGAAATTCCAATATCATCAGCAAGGTCTCTAATTGTAAATCGACGGTTTGCCAGCACCAAATCTTTAATTTTTTGGACGTAAGCTTCGTCGATTGGGGTTAATAGTCGACCAGAGGGCTCCTCGTCTTCAACGCGTTCTCTGCCTTCTTTGAACTGTTTATACCACTTAACAGGTTCTTTCCGATATAGGAATGCTCACCGAATGCCTTCTGCAACATTCTATATGTTTCTGCAAACAAAATTGAATGCAGATTCTTTGCTCAATGAATTCAGACACTTCAAAAATCGCCGGAATCAGTTTGAGCGTCTCACAAAGCAAAGCGTAACTCAAACACTAGAGAGGTTTTGCATACTGTAGTTTGGACGTCCGTTAGCTTTTTCTCCCTAGTGCGCATGCTCATAGGAAGCATTATTACAGATAGCCATGCGCAATTTCCTATGAGCATGCACGGTAGGGAGAAAAAGCTAACGGACGTCCAAACTACAGTATGCAAAACCTCTCTACTAATGAATATTTTGACGTCGAATTTCACACAGATGTGAGGGACAGGGCCATTAACCTAAAAAAGAAAAAAAAAATTGATAAGCCCAGGAATTTTAAATTGAATGTTGGTCTTACCTTTAGGACACAGTAGTACCACACAATCAAATAAGCTTAATAACTTTAATATAGGAAATTTTCTTTCATCCAAAAATAGAATCATAATTACAAAGACAAAAAAAAAAAAAAAAAAGAAAACCACAGTAAAAGAAATGGCTTTATTTCGCGCCTTTTCAATGCATATTTTCCGCATCATTCTTTCTATAGCCTGCCATTTACTTCAGAATTCTGAGGTTAAAATGATAAGACGTTTAAATGAGTCTTTTATGTCTTTTTTCTTGGGAATCGTGAGTTGCAATTTGTAAGCATCTATAATGGCTGTTGATGGTTTGAACTGGAATTCTCTTGAATTTTGAATAAGATTCTCCTTTTTTTGTGTTGGAATGCTTTAAGGATATAATTATTTCTATTTATATCTTAATTTTTAAATTCTGCGATATTTTTTTATAGAAAAAGATAAAATATATTCATGAAAAAAAAATTGTAGACATGTATTTGATGTATATATATATATACATTTAATATATAAAGAGCATACAATGCATAATGACTTTTAATTTAAAAATGGTATATCAAGCAATATCAAATGGTAATTAATGAATATCCTGGCGGTATGATGGCCAATCGGTTAGCGACAGGTACCATAGACTGCAGGTTCGAATCATGTCGGTGGAAAAAGAATGAACAATTCTTTCATTTTATAGGAACTATGAGTTAGTGTGTATTTTTTAATTGCAGGAAAGTGTTGTTTAGTTTAATTGCTTAGGGAGTAAACCTCCCAAATATTATTCCCAAAAGATTTCGTACAGAACTACTGTAGTAAAAAAGGGGTTTCAACACTCTTACGTACTCAACTAGTGACACAGTGGCAATGTACTCATCTAGGGTGCCGTAGAATCGAAGTTCGAATGCTCTAACGGCATTGTTTTAATTACTGTTTTCAGAACAAGGGGCCTATTGACGATTGTGAAAATATTTTTATCGATTTGAGAGTCAGGTTTCTTTTTTCGGATTTCTGCACTGTTACCCCTAACCCCCCGCAAAACGCCCTCTACGGAAGGCACTATCATGTCTTCATCACCAATCGAAGGGCTCTTTCTTAGATGCATAAGTGATGACCACTATGTATGATGCCCACATGATAGTGATGTCCACAAATGCTCGCCGACAAAAGAAACATCAAGAAGATATTAATTTAGAGGACTAAAAGTTAGGCAAATCATTTGTGCAGCTAACGTATTTATTTAATTAAAGTTTCTAGGTTAGATGATAAAAATTGAGCCAGAAGAGCGATATCAAAGCCTAACTACGCAACATAAAAAAAATTATCAATTAAAAAATAAATTAAAATAATTTAAAAAAATTAAAACTATGACATTTTTTTAAAACTAAAATCCTACATTCTCGCTAGGTAACATTTCCTCAAGCCTGTTAACAATTTCAATTGATCTCAAATGGCACAAACAATCACGCCAATGCTTTTCAAATTCACTTTAAGGTTAAAATCAAATGCATTATCCCCTGAAATGGTTTCAGAAGAGCTGATTAACGTGGCAGTACAGGTGAATCTCAACAAAGCATTCAGTTGTCCTAACTGCAGAAATCAGCTTGAATTATTCAAAACCTCTTCCACCTACATGCATGCTGGTCCCAGCAATTTCCCAAACCCATCTCACCCATTCCATGAGCATCAATTATGAGAAGCGTAGAAGAGATTAACGCGGACGGACAATGGACTTGCACTGACCGGTTACAATCTCCCCGCCCATAGGTTCTGGAACTTCACAACCTGTTCATAGTTAACGAGGAATACAGTTCCTAAGTTGCGGTAAATTAAACCCGGGTACCGTTTGCTGTTGGGAATTTATACCAATTACTGTGGAGGGGTTTGCTTGGGAATGGGTGATTGTGTTTGATGAAAAGGGATTAAAATTAGGTAGGTTGGTGTTTCCTGATGATCTGAAATTAGTTCAGTTACTAAGTGAGGAATTAAATTCTATTTGGAGTGGTAGTGATTTGTATTGATAGGATGAAGGTTAAGACTGATATCTTTTTTTATAGAAAAACATAAAATATATTCTTGAAAAAATGCATTTAATATATATATATATGTGTGTGTGTGTGTTAGCATACTAAAAAACAAAATATATAATGTATGATCTTATATATATATTAATTTTTAGTAATGACTGTTAGTTTAAAAATGGTACAACAATCAATATCAAGCTAAGATTTATGCAATCTTTTGACGATTAACCTTTAAGGTTTGCAGCCATTCAGCCCCTGAGGACTCCATCCCCGATATAACAGAAAATAAACAATTGAAAGCATTTGAATATTGTCCATTATAAATTTAAAAATTTACGAAACCATAAAATAATTTACAGAACATTCAAAAAGAAAAACTTAGAGTAAAATTTTACGCGGTCGTTTAAGAACATTCGTAGGAATATATGATTCAATCTCCTGGATTGCCATATTGTTGTGGTTATCAAGTGCATTAAAGAATTTACTGGAAATATGTTTAAGAAAATTAATTAAAGAAAGAATGTTAATTGCTTTATTATCAGAATTATGGATAAACCATTTAGCAAAGGTTATTTGGCTGACAGTGATGTTTTGTAAGGTTTCAATAGTTTTAAAATTAGATTTAGCCACTAAGACCAAACCGGGTAAGCGTAGGTTAAAATAAGCAGTATATAAAAATAAATTTATTATCTCTGGTTATAATTGAATTTCTGTTAATAAGAACATAAAGTTTATGGAAAGCAGTACGAAATTTTGTTTTAGTCTGCAAGATATGTTGTTTCCATCTTAAATGGTGATCCAGAATAACACAATATTTAGTTTGATTACTCCAAGGATTTATAACATTGTCGATTTTAATCAGTTAGTTTAGAGGATTGAAAATTAGCCAAAGCATTCGTAAAGTTAGCGTATTTATTTCATTAAACTTTCAATGTTAGAGCTTAAACATTTGAGCGAAAAGAGCCATTTCAAAAACTATCTGTAAAACATAATTTTTTTTAATCGATTAAAAAATAAATTAAAGTTATTTTCAAATATTAAAATTATGATATTTAAATTTTTTTTAAATTAAAATCCTACATATTTGATAAACTACCTTCATTTACACTGTAACATTATCCCAAGCCTGTTAACAATTTCAATTGATCCTAAAAGACACAAACAATCACGCCAATGCTTTTCAAATTCACTTTACGGTTAAAATCAAATGCATTATCCCCTGAAATGGTTTCAGAAGAGTTGATTACGCAGCGGTGCAGGTGAATCTCAACAAAGCATTCAGTTGTCCTAACTGCAGAAATCAGCTTGAATTATTCAAAACCTCTTCCACCGACACGCATGCAGGTCCCAGCAATTCCCCAAAACCCATCTCACCCATTCCATGAGCATCAATTATGAGAAGCGTAGAAGAGATTAACGCGGACGGACAATGGACTTGCTCTGACCGGTTACAATCTCCCCGCCCATAGGTTCTGGGACTTCACAACCTGTTCATAGTTAACGAGGAATACAGTTCCTAAGTTGCGGTAAATTAAACCCGGGTACCGTTTGCTGTTGGGAATTTATACCAATTACTGTGGAGGGGTTTGCTTGGGAATGGGTGATTGTGTTTGATGAAAAGGGATTAAAATTAGGTAGGTTGGTGTTTCCTGATGATCTGAAATTAGTTCAGTTACTAAGTGAGGAATTAAATTCTATTTGGAGTGGTAGTGATTTGTATTGATAGGATGAAGGTTAAGACTGATATCTTTTTTTATAGAAAAACATAAAATATATTCTTGAAAAAATGCATTTAATATATATATATATGTGTGTGTGTGTGTTAGCATACTAAAAAACAAAATATATAATGTATGATCTTATATATATATTAATTTTTAGTAATGACTGTTAGTTTAAAAATGGTACAACAATCAATATCAAGCTAAGATTTATGCAATCTTTTGACGATTAACCTTTAAGGTTTGCAGCCATTCAGCCCCTGAGGACTCCATCCCCGATATAACAGAAAATAAACAATTGAAAGCATTTGAATATTGTCCATTATAAATTTAAAAATTTACGAAACCATAAAATAATTTACAGAACATTCAAAAAGAAAAACTTAGAGTAAAATTTTACGCGGTCGTTTAAGAACATTCTTAGGAATATATGATTCAATCTCCTGGATTGCCATATTGTTGTGGTTATCAAGTGCATTAAAGAATTTACTGGAAATATGTTTAAGAAAATCAATTAAAGAAAGAATGTTAATTGCTTTATTATCAGAATTATGGATAAACCATTTAGCAAAGGTTATTTGGCTGACAGTGATGTTTTGTAAGGTTTCAATAGTTTTAAAATTAGATTTAGCCACTAAGACCAAACCGGGTAAGCGTAGGTTAAAATAAGCAGTATATAAAAATAAATTTATTATCTCTGGTTATAATTGAATTTCTGTTAATAAGAACATAAAGTTTATGGAAAGCAGTACGAAATTTTGTTTTAGTCTGCAAGATATGTTGTTTCCATCTTAAATGGTGATCCAGAATAACACAATATTTAGTTTGATTACTCCAAGGATTTATAACATTGTCGATTTTAATCAGTTAGTTTAGAGGATTGAAAATTAGCCAAAGCATTCGTAAAGTTAGCGTATTTATTTCATTAAACTTTCAATGTTAGAGCTTAAACATTTGAGCGAAAAGAGCCATTTCAAAAACTATCTGTAAAACATAATTTTTTTTTAATCGATTAAAAAATAAATTAAAGTTATTTTCAAATATTAAAATTATGATATTTAAATTTTTTTTAAATTAAAATCCTACATATTTGATAAACTACCTTCATTTACACTGTAACATTATCCCAAGCCTGTTAACAATTTCAATTGATCCTAAAAGACACAAACAATCACGCCAATGCTTTTCAAATTCACTTTACGGTTAAAATCAAATGCATTATCCCCTGAAATGGTTTCAGAAGAGCTGATTACGCAGCGGTGCAGGTGAATCTCAACAAAGCATTCAGTTGTCCTAACTGCAGAAATCAGCTTGAATTATTCAAAACCTCTTCCACCGACACGCATGCAGGTCCCAGCAATTCCCCAAAACCCATCTCACCCATTCCATGAGCATCAATTATGAGAAGCGTAGAAGAGATTAACGCGGACGGACAATGGACTTGCTCTGACCGGTTACAATCTCCCCGCCCATAGGTTCTGGGACTTCACAACCTGTTCATAGTTAACGAGGAATACAGTTCCTAAGTTGCGGTAAATTAAACCCGGGTACCGTTTGCTGTTGGGAATTTATACCAATTAGTGTGGAAGGGTTTGCTTGGGAATGGGTGATTGTGTTTGATGAAAAGGGATTAAAATTAGGTAGGTTGGTGTTTCCTGATGATCTGAAATTAGTTCAGGTACTAAGTGAGGAATTAAATTCTATTTGGAGTGGTGGGGATTTGCGTTGATGGGATGAAGGTTAAAGGCCATTTATACAAGACTGGCAGTCCAAATTCACCTATTTGAATGTCAAATCAACTTTTTGTATTTCATATACATCTGTCTAAATTTCGGGTTTTATTTATATGAAAATACATTTACATATGTATGTTCATAAATACATACACACGCATATACACTGAAGTGACAAAAGTCATGGGATAGCAATATGCAAATTTTCAGATGGCAGTAGCATCGCGTAGAACAGGTATAAATGCGCAGTGCTTTCGCAGAGCTTTCATTTCTGTTCAAGTTATTCATGTGAAGAAGTTTTGACGTGATGATGACCGCACGACGGGAATTAACAGACTTTGAACGCGGAATGTTAGTTGGAGCTAGACGCATGGGTCATGCCATTTCGGAAATCGTTAGGGAATTCAACATTCCCAGATCCACTGTGTCAAGAGTGTGCCGAGAGTATGAAATTTCAGGCATAACATCCCACCATGGACAGCGCAGTGGTCGACCGCCTGCACTTAACGACCGAGACCGGCGACGTCTGCAAAGAGTCGTAAATTCTAACAGACAAGCGTCAAATAACCACAGAAATCAATGTGGGACGTACAAGGGACTTGTCTGTTAGAACTGTGCGGAGAAATTTGGCTTTCTTGGGCTATTCCAGCAGAAGACCGACTCGAGTGCCTTTACTGACAGAACGACATCACTTGCAGCGACTCGTGGGCACGTGAGCATATCGGTTGGTCCCTAGATGAATGGAAAACCGTGGCCTGGTTCGATGAGTCACGATTTCAGTTGGTAAGAGCTGATGGTAGGGTTCGAGTGTGGCGCAGACCCCACGAAGCCATGGACCCAAACTGTCAGTAAGGCACTGTTCAAGCTGGTGGTGGCTCCGTAATGGTGTGGGCAGTTTTTCATGGCATGGACTTGGTCCTCTGGTGCGACTGGACCGAACATTGACTGGAAATGCTTATGTTCAGCTACTTGGAGATCACTTGTAGCCATTTCATGGACTTCATGTACCCAAACAACGATAGGATTTTTATGGATGACAATGCGCCATGTCACCGGGCCACAACTGTTCGCGATTGGTTTGAAGAACATTCTGGACAATTCCAACGAATGATCTGGCCACCTAGATCGCCCGACATGAATCCCATCGAGCATTTATGGGATATCATCGAGAGGTCTGTTCGTGCCTAAAATCCTGCACCATCAACGCTTTCACAATTATGGACGTCTATCGAGACAGCATGGCTCAATATTCCTGCAGAAGACTTCCAACGACTTGTTGAGTCCATGCCACGTCGAGTTGCTGCACTTCGCCTTGCGAAAGGAGGGCCTACACGATATTAAGAGGTATCCCATGACTTTTGTCACTTCAGTGTATATATATATATACATTCGTGCTTGGTTCTGTACTGGTAATGAGGAAGATCTAGTTAATAAGCCAAGTAAAGACCTAGTTAATGAGAGTATATGCATTGTTTCATTGAGCAAGAGTACGTGTGTACCCTCCCGTAAAAAGTGTATATTAACTATATTAACTTGAACTCAAGTGCGTATAAGTGCAACAACTTACTACACAAATGCATAAATATAGGGATAAATGCAACTAAACATGCAGGTCCGTATGGATGTATATGTTATGTATCTATGGTATGTAATATATGCTTGTGTGCATGTATGCATCCATGGAACGTTTTACACATGAGTATTTAATGTATACGTGTGGGCATATATGCATGCATGTAACGTTTTAAGTATTTAATGTATGTGTGTACATGTTCGTACTTTTGTATATATCCATCTATTGTTTATGTTTATATGGAAAAATGTTGATAATGACCATTTGCATATGTGATGATGAATGTTTATGTAAGCATGAATGTATGTATGTGTGTATGGAATATGTATATATGTATGTAAGAGCGTATATATTTGGCCCCGTTTGTATATAAGTAATTTATGCAAATATCTATGTGCATAGGTATATAATACATGCGCGAAAGTATGTGTATGTACACATACATTCGCGCATACATTATATACCTATATATATGCATGAGCATATATATGTACTACTATTGATACAATTGTTATGTATACTAGCTATTCTGCTAAAGAACTGAATCAAATTTCGCACATGGCTACTTGACTGTCGATATGGAACGCATCATACACATTGACAACACCAATATCGAGTCTCCTCGCTTATGAAAGCATTAACCGAAATGGACATCAATAACGAATACAAACCTGGGCCACCCTGCATAGTATCTGCCCAAATCCCTTCTGGGCAAGAGATGGACAAGTGCATACATTATTGAATTTTTTTCTTGGCCAACAATGACATAAAATTTGATTCTTTTGATAGACAAAAACTTAATGGCATATAATTTGATTTTTTTTTAGGTTATAACTTGATAGCATGACATTTGATTATCTTTTAGGCGCCATCTTAATGGTATAGAATTTGATTTTTAGCAACAACTTCATGAAATTTGTTTTTTAGGCAACAATTTAATGGCATAGAGTTTGATTTTTATTTTCAGCAACAACATAATTACATGAAATTTGATTTTCTTTTAAGAAAAAAATCTTAATGGCATAACATTTGATTATTTTTTTTTAGAAAATTTAATGTCAGGCTCTTAAAGTTAATGTCATGAAATTTGATACTTATTTTTAGTCAACAACTTAATGGCATGACATTTGATTAATTTTTTAGGCAACTACTTAATGTTATGAAATTTGATACTTTTTTAAACAAAAACTTAATGGCATAAAATTTTATTCTAATTTTTAGGCAACATCTTAATGGCATGAAATTTGATTTTCTTTTTTTTTTCAAAAATCTTAGAGAATGAAAAAAAAATGTACTTGCAGAATCATAATTTAAAATCGGCAACAGGTGACGCCTTGTTAGAACCGCCAGTTTCTGCCGCCAACACAATTTATGGCGAAAGTGCTGATATTGTAGCACCAGGGGCCTCAGATGAATTATTTATTGCTCTCTGCGGGATGTTTGAAGCTCTTTAGCTCAACACATTTTTAACAAGTCACTGTTCTACCGACTTACGACGGTTGTTTTCTTGGAAACTTGAAATTTATTGCCTTTAAAATAATGGGTTTTTTTAGGTATATAAAAGTTGGAATTAAATATTTGGCGTTTTGCAAACTGTAAGAAAAATATTGAAATAAAATAAAGAGGAACAAATTTTAGTAAAAAAAAAAATGAAAGCTGAAATTGTGAAGACCTTTTAGGAGCAATTAATATAAAATATTGCAGTTATGTATATGAATCATAAAGCAATAGAATGCTGGCATAGAGCAATAGAACGCTGGGATATAGAATTGATTTCTTAATTTCTTTAAATGTTTTCTATCACGTAGAAAACATTTTATGTTCATAAAAAGAACAACAACAATAAAACATTGACATTATGCACTTAAACGATCAAGCTAGAATATACAATTCATATTTTTTTTTATCTTATTTGTGACACAAAATGTATTCTACATTAGAAAACGTAAAAGAGAAAAAGAGAAGGTAAAAGAGAAAAAAATATGTTTAATTTCCTTCAGTTTATCACGAAAAAAAATTTATGTTCATAAAAAGAATACCGATAAAGAAATATTGCCATTATGCACTTAAAACATGAAGAAATATAGAATTTCATATTTTTTGAGAAAAAATTAAAAATATGTTAATTTTTTCAGTTTATCAGTTTACTGCGCAGAAAACATTTTGCGTTTATAAAAAGAATACCGATAAAGGAACATTGCCATTATGCACTTAAAAGATCAAGCTGGAATATACAATTCATATTTTTTTTTATCTCATTTGTGAAACAAAATGTATTCTACATTAGAAAACGTAAAAGAGAAAAAGAGAAAAAAATATGTTTAATTTCCTTCAGTTTATCACGAAAAAAAAATTTTACGTTCATAAAAAGAATACCAATAAAGAAATATTGCCATTATGCACTTAAAACATGAAGAAATATAGAATGGTGGAATTCTGGGAAAAAATTAAGGTTAATTTTTTCAGTTTACTTGCGCAGAAAACATTTTGCGTTTATAAAAAGAATACCGATAAAGGAACATTGCCATTATGCACTTAAAAGATCAAGCTGGAATATACAATTCATATTTTTTTTTATCTCATTTGTGAAACAAAATGTATTCTACATTAGAAAACGTAAAAGAGAAAAAGAGAAAAAAATATGTTTAATTTCCTTCAGTTTATCACGAAAAAAAAATTTTACGTTCATAAAAAGAATACCAATAAAGAAATATTGCCATTATGCACTTAAAACATGAAGAAATATAGAATGGTGGAATTCTGGGAAAAAATTAAGGTTAATTTTTTCAGTTTACTTGCGCAGAAAACATTTTGCGTTTATAAAAAGAATAGCAATAAAGGAACATTTCCATTATGCACTTAAAACATGAAGCTGGAATATACAATTCTGAGATATACAAATCATAAATTTATCTTTTATACATTAGAAGACGAGGTTAATTAAAAAAATTGTGGTTAATTTTTTCTTCATTTTATCATGTAGAAAAATTTAATGTTCATAAAAAGAATACCAATAAAGAAAAAAGGTGGTTAAAAAATCTTTTTTTTGATTGGCAAGATCGAAAACAACTTTATCTTATTATCAGTTTTCTTTTTCTTCAACTCACAATTTACTTTTCACTCAGCACTTAAATGCAGCTCAACAATAAATCGTTTAGGATCTTTTATCGTGTTAAATTCGGCCATGTGTAACACATTTCTCTTTTTTCTAGAAAGAGCGATAAATTTTTTTTAAAGTTGATTCAGCATGTTCTGCTTGAAATAATGATCATTATTCTAAAGGATTTGTAAAAATAGAATCTCTTTTTCAAAGTAAAAACAGGCCAGATACCGTGTTATCGTTAAAAATTATTCAGTCTTAATGATTAGGAAGGAAGGATGAAAAAAAATACAGAAACCAGTTTTTGCCTCACTTTGACCTTAGTTAAAAAAAATTGTCGAAAATAACACTGCGTGAAATAAATTTTGATAGAAATCATTACATTGATCTATGTTATTTTTGCCTTCATTTTCTGCATGATTGATATTGATAAAGATAAAAAGGATCCTATTTCCATTTCCCCTTTGACATTTTTTTTTGTGTGTGAGGGATATTGGAAATAGATTTCGCTTCCGTCGAAAATCACTCTAATTTATCTTCCGATGTATCTCTAAATGGTAATATAATTTTTATTTTTGCATTTTTCTAAAATGTAGATTTATTTTAACTCCCTTCTTGACGTATTGGAAGGATCGGAAATAAATTGCTCGGTCAATCTGATTTAAGCAAGTATGAATTTGGAAATATATCTTTGATAGCCGAGAAGTGATATTAATAGAAACAATATTTCAGTTTCAAATACAAAAGTATCATATTCAAAATAAAAAGTAACTCTTAAAATAAAGCTACTTAAATTGCTTACAAATTTTTAGAATTTAAGAAACTGTGAATTTTATCCAATGAATAAACTTATTTTCTAAATAAAAAAATAAAAAAAACTCAAATGCTATTCATTTTGCAAGAATATTTGCTTTTTAAAAATTTTCTAGAGCATGTAAAAGTATCAATTGGTCTACAAAAACTGCAATATGAGGTAATATAATATTCATTTTAAAATGAATTACTTTAAAAAAAATTGATTTAAATGAAATATTTTACCATTTAAAATATTAAATATCTTCTCATTGATGCAACAGCCCCATGGTGGTCCAAGGCCGTCTGTCTACTACCAGATATTAAGACTAGTTTGGTTTGTCACTCTACGGTCATTTTGTGCACACTTAGGGCTAATTAGACCGGGACCTACAGTTTAACATGGATTCCGTACCACTAACAAACATCTATGCCATAGCCAGCATTCGAACCTGAAGTCTGTGGTACTATGTTATTTTAACCTTCATTTTCCACATGATTGATATTGATAAAGATAAATATGATCCTATTTCCATTTCCCCTTTGACATTTTTTTTGGGGGAGGGATATTGGAAATAGATTTCGCCTCCGTTTGAAAATCACTCTAATTTATCTTCGCTTGTATCTCTAAATGGTAATATAATTTTTATTTTTGCATTTTTCTGAAATGTAGATATATTTTA
Source organism: Caerostris darwini (assembly GCA_021605075.1). Classification (NCBI taxonomy): domain Eukaryota; kingdom Metazoa; phylum Arthropoda; class Arachnida; order Araneae; family Araneidae; genus Caerostris; species Caerostris darwini. Next base: position 81,935 of record BPLQ01000551.1, on the reverse strand, counting down.
ACTCCCTTCTTGACGTATTGGAAGGATCGGAAATAAATTGCTCGGTCAATCTGATTTAAGCAAGAATGAATTTGGAAATATATCTTTGATAGCCGAGAAATGATATTAATAGAAACCATATTTCAGTTTCAAATACAAAAGTATCGTATTCAAAATAAAAAGTAACTCTTAAAATAAAGCTACTTAAATTGTTTACAAATTTTTAGAATTTAAGAAACTGGGAATTTTATCCAATAAATAACCTTATTTTTTTAGACTCAAATGCTTTTAATGTTGCAAGAATATTTACGTTTTCTACAGCAAATAAAAAATATCAAATGGTGTACTAAAACTGTAATATGAGATAATATAATATTCAGTTTAAAATTAATTACTTTACAGAAAATTGAATTAAATTAAATATTTTACCATTTAAAATATTAAACTTTTTATTGGTGGGCCAGATTTTGACAGGTTTAATTTTACATTACTAATTACAAATTTAAGCTCTACAGCCATTTTTTTGCACGTTTTATCTATCCTATAAAAAGAAAACATCTCGTCTCGAAATCTGCCAGTATGCACACGGCCTTGGCCTACCGTGGGGCTGTTGCGCTATTGAAAAAGACTTAAAGTTAATATTTCACAAATTCTTTATCGTATTCTATGTTTCTTTTTTTATAATAGAAAACTAGATGTTTATTTTAATGAATATGATCTTTTAATAAATCGTTTCCCTGTATCATATTAAAAAAATCCTGACTTCTTAAAAATTTATATTCTAAACTGTTCGAAATCGTTCGTAATCCAATCTGCATATATAGCTTATTTAAATTGCTCAGATTTAAATTACATTAAAATAAATTAATTGCCATTTGCCCTGTTAAGTGTTAAAATATTTTGTTGGACAAAAATAAATTTTTATAATGATTTAATACCCTTGCAAAAATAAAACCATAAATGTTACACAAAAATAAAATAAGTCTTTTTTAAAAAAGAAATTTGGCAACATATTAATTAATAATACCATGGCATTTTTTAATCATGTTAAATTGGCTAATATTCTCAATTAACCGTTAAAAAATCTCATTGTTTATTTGCTAATAAAAAAGGCTGGAAACTCTATTTTTTTAAGACAACTTAATTGGACGATATACAAAAAATATGAAAGTTTTTTATATGACTGAGAAAAAAGTAACGTACATCCTAATTAAGCACAACAGTTAAGTAAAGTTATTTTAATATATTTTTGTTTTTTGTTTTTAAGTGACATAAATTTTTTTCGGTTAATTTTCTTGATGCAATCTAAAAATTAAAAACAGTTTAGGAAATATTGTATCATGCACCATATCAATTACTGTCAATTCATAATTGAAAGCAAAAACTGTAGCTTGGTTCATATAAAACAATCTGAACTAGATTACTTTTTAAAATTAATATTTGGGAATTTTTTTTTTCAATATTTTGTCATCCTGTGTTGCTTTTATCTTTAAAGACTTATATTATTAAGTTATTGGAAAAAAAAGGATGCAATAAATTTTGATATTTTTTTCTGTTAATGATAGGTTTGAAAAAAAATGGGCTACTATAATATTTAATACTGCTATTAATATATGATATTTAATACTGCTAATTCATTTTTGCCTTAATATCAAAAACCTACATAATAACAATTACACTAATTAACTGTTCAGATGATTTTATAGTTTGTAGCTTAAAGTGCATCAGGATTATTGTCATATTGCCAAAATTGACAAATAAAAAATCTAATAAAATTCTTAACTTTGTAACAATATCCGATGAATGTCCTTAACACACAAAATGAAACGTTCCATTCCATCAAAATCAGCAAATGTAATAGTATATAATATCAACATCAAAAATTTTAATTAATTCAACTTACAACAATGAATTAAAATAATATACCATTTAATTATTAACTAATTAATTATGAATTAATTAAATTTTATCCATAATTACCTACACGTTTATAAGAAAGGCTTTACATATAGCATGATAAAATATACATTTTAAAATTAAACCAATTTTATATTTTTCGATGACATTTTTTAATCATGAATATGTCATTAAATTATATATATTGAAGAGAGTAAAATTATTTCACAAGAAATATATCTAAATTTACAAGAATATATTATACGAAATTCTCTATTTTATTAAATACTATGTTTTCATTTGCATTTAAAAAAATGTAAGTACGTTTAAAGAGAACATTGCCTTCTTTCAAAATTCACAGAATTCTCTACATTTTGAAATTCAAAATTTTAGTAAATTAAAAGATTCTTATTTTTCTAGTTAAAATAAATTTTATTGAACAAAATTAAAACGATTTAAATTTAACAAAATATATATATATTTTTTTTTTGCAATTTTTAAATGCATTCAAAACCAGTTTTATTTTCTGATTTATTCATATTTACACTCCTGTCCATAAATTAAGGATAATTCAGAATCACACAGAAATTGAACTCTAAAATAAAAATTTCACCTGTAGAATTATCACACACATCTTGAAGAAGAATATGCAAATTACAGGAAACCACCAGATGGCGCGGATAGTACGTCACAATGACGAGAGTGTAAGAGAGGGGTATATAAGGAATGGTGGCAAAGAAGTAAAATTGTTCACAAGCGCTTTAAAAGCCTTTCAGTGCAATAACCGCATAGTTATGGCACAAAGGAAGCATTTGGATGATTTTTTACGTGGTAGAATTATCGGACGACTGGAACGTGGACGTACCCAGCTGGAAGTATCCGAGGAACTTGGAATCGCCCAGAGTGTCATCTCCAGGCTTTGGCAACGATTAAAAGATGATGGTAATGTGAGTAGATGTTACAGCACAGGTCGCCCCCGAGTTACAACGCCGAATGAGGACCGGTATTTGGCAGTTACTGCCAAAAGAAACAGACGGAGCACAGCATCAGACCTGTCTCGTCAGCTCTCTTCTGCTACCGGTACGACAGTTTCAAGGCAGACCGTGTACAGACGCTTAGGGCACATTGGTCTATATGCTCGTAGGCCTGTCAGATGTGTTCCACTTACCGCAACTCACTGTCGCCTGCGATTAACCTGGAGTAGAGAGCAGGCATTATGGACACCGCAACAGTGGTCTGGTGTGATGTTTTCCAACGAGTCCAGGTTTAGTTTGCACTCTGATTCTCGCCGGACTTTCATATGGAGAGCGCCATGTACCCGTTACCACCAAGAGAACACCATTGAACGACACCGTTACGGTGGTGCAGGATGGCTCGTTTGGGGAGGAATTATTCTTGTTACCAGAGCTGACCTGCATGTTCAGAGTGTAACGATGACAGGTTACATCTATCGGGATGTCATTCTGGAACAACATGTACGTTTGTTTCGGGGCGCCATGTGTGCTGAATTTCTGTTTATGGATGACAACGCCCGTCCTCACCGTGCAAACATTGTAGACGAATGCCTTCAATTGGAGGATATCACCCGTATGGATTGGCCAGCATACTCACCGGACTTGAATCCAATAGAGCATGTGTGGGATATGCTTGGCCGACGAATTGCAGCCCGTCAACCCCCTCCTACCTATCAACCGGAACTTCGGAGGGCATTGCTTGATGAGTGGTGTAATATTCCCCAAGATCAGATTGACAATTTGATATTCAGCATGCCTAGGCGTTGTAAGGCCTGTATTGCATCGTCCGGGAGACATACTCCATACTAACCATCATACTAACCATGTTATACTGTTTTTTGTAAATAGGTTCTTTTTTGAAATTTGCTCCAGGGAGTAAAAATCGCAATTTTTATTAATTATGTCAAACATAGAGCATCTTTTTTGCTCTTTACCTTTTGTTTAATAAATAGACTTTACAAATAAGTCAAATTTGTTTTGCTTCTGTCTCTTTCTTTGCCTGAACTTCATTATCCTTAATTTATGGACATGAGTGTAATTTAATGCATATTACCTGGATAAATTGCTTATTTGTCGGTCGTGCCTTTTTCTACACTATGTGTTGAATACAACATGTTCGGGCTTTATAAAAACAAACAACCAATAAAGTGTTCAACTCTTTTTCGTACATAAAAAATTAATAACAATTAAGATTTTGCAAAAAAAAAAAAAAAAAAAAAAAGAACAAGATGCATTGAGATTTCTATATGTAGCGCTAATTGCCATCTTACGCACCGGAGTGGCTTAGAGGACATCAGGTTGAACTTTTAGAAATTCGACAAGAAATGGTCAACCGAAAGCCTACATCCCTAAGCCAGAGATGGACATGTTACATCTGTAATCTAGTGGATTTGCGGAGGAAGGAAACAAGGTGCTACTCCCCCACCCCACCCAGATGTCTTTCTTTGGATTAGTCGTTTAAAATTGCAATTTTACAACTTCATCCACATCATTCCAAAAACTGTAAATTTTTTTTTTATTGAAATTCACAAGAAGTCTTCGTGGAACACAATGTATCACACGATGCCTACAGAAGTAAGTTGAAAACAAATAGATAACAAAATTTATAAAAAAAATTAAATAAATGGTAAATTTCATTGCCATACAATGAGCCATATCTGAATTGTACCAGCAACATAACTATATACAAAAAAGAAAAAATAATAATTTAAAAATATTAAAATAAGAATTTACAAATTTACATAAAACTGCAAAAACATGTTTCTCACTAACTAATTAATAAAAATTTCTTGGCCGTTTCATTTTTGGTGTCTGTTATTTCCTTAAACATTTTCTAGGGTTTTCAAGCCTAATAGAACAAATGGAGAGGATCAATAGTCTGCACTTCAAGATTGCCATTTTCAGCCATAACCTGATTAATTCTGAAATCGGTAAAATATAATGACCGTTTGAAAGAAAGAAGGAGTTGTGTGGTAGTATAGAGTAATAATTGATGTCACACAATCAAGTTTAGGATATTTTATAAGCTCGCTGCATTAAAGGAGATTACAAGCAGGGAGATAATGATAAAAACAATATAAAAATAATGGTAATACTTAGTGATAGGAATTTAAAAATAAAATGCTTGCGAATATTAAGAAATTTATTACCAAGCCCTCACATTTGAACGTTTATATTATAAAGAATAAACGTATATATTTTAAATAATATATTTTTGGTTTCGTAAAATAAATCTTCGATAATTAATATTTTGATTATATCTAACAGCAATCTTGATGTAGACACCTAATATAGTGGATACATTGAATTTTTCACATTTTATCCATCTACCAATCTTATCAGAATGGAATCGAAGAATTTAAAACAATCGAGCTATATCTCATAATATTCCATGTGAGATATAGCTCAATTGTTTTAAATACTTTTGATTAATAAAACGAATAATTTTCAACAAAAGAATTCAGATATGGCTTTTTTTAATAACTAGAAGGCATATATGTTATCATATGTAATTTGTATTGCATTTAAAAATAAAATATACCTCATGTTCTTTAAGCTGACGTACCAATTTGGAGGGCACGTAGATAAGAATCACATAAGAGAAAGCATGGCTGAAAATGGATGTGTCTCTGTATGTGTAATCGCTTTGATCGCCCTGCCCTCATCAAAATTCTCGACAGAGAACTGTCAACATCCAATGTTTGACCAAAGTTCAGATGTTCAGATGTTTGATATTCATTTCATGTATGTTCTAAGTCAAGGGAATGAACACTCCGCTGTAGGATTTATCAGGAAACATATGCCACCAATTGTGGTATTCAGCATGTCCATATCCGGCTATTTACACATTATGCATTAATGAGTTTTTGGGACCTCATATTTAGGAATATCGGGATTGGACGTGGCGTCCAAGTCTATTGCATGGAATCTTCGATCACTGATTTGCTTTCTTTTAATTTTTTTCAATAATATGTCTTTAAGATCATTATTTACAAAACGCCCGTGGATTATGACATTGGCCAGAGGATGAGAATCGCCATAGCTGTGTTTCGGAAAATGATAGGTGTCTTTGAAAAGGAACAGATGTCAGGAGTGTACCAATGCTGATGGACGAAATTTTTAATACTTTTTGTGATAACGTCTTATATTTGTTTTTAATTAGTGTGCTGAATTTTTTTGAAATGTGTGTAATAAACCACTTTACTCTGTTAATGTATACATACTATATCTGTGTGTTATTAACTCCTGGGTGTGCCATTTCTGGCAATTTTATTCCTATTTGTGTCCTCTACTTCTCCAAGTTTGTACATGAGGTTACTAAACATTATGCATTATTATCTGTTCAGCAGTTATTTTAAGCCACATTCTTTACTTCTGTTTCTTATTGCTACTATATTACATCTTTTGTTGAAATCTTCCCTTATTGCTTTATTCAATCCGTTATTGATATCTTAAATTTTTTCTATATTGCATTCTTCATTACTCAGAAGAAAAAATGTCATAAATAAACTCACTCAAATAATAAAGCTTATTGTCTGAAATTTAAAGCGAATATTATGTTATATTATAATGGAAGACAACCATTAAGGGATGCATATAATAAAAAAAGATTATGTAAAGTCTTTTTAATGGATTCAGCATGGATTTACTACGTTTACGGATGCACTTTTAAGATGTACCTTTATGGCTTACATTGATGGATTTTTTTTTTTTTTTTTTTGCATTTTTTTTTTTATTTAGATTATTCTTATTTATTTAGAAAATGACCCAATGAATGTCTTTGATAGATCATGTTTGGTCCGAAATTTATTTATTATATATTTTTACGATTTTCTAGATTTCCTTTATTTACACTTTCAAAATATTTATGTTTATTTGCAGAATGTCTATAAAAAAGATTATCGCATCAACCGTTCCTTATTCCACATCTTGAAATATGTGAGACGTATCTAGAATATTCATAATATTCTCCGGAATTTATACCAAACGCATTCAGAGAAATACCAGCTATAAAATTTTTCCAAAGCCCAATCTTATCGATCAAAAACGGCTGAACTCACTTCTATGTGACAAAATTTATATATTCAAAGTCACCGTTTTTAGCGAATCAAAAAAGTGTAAAAATGTTACAACAGAATAGGGAAAATATGTATTTTGACGTACTCTGGGAATAACAAGACTGGCATGACAAGATGGAATCTAGACAATGTTTCCGGTCGTTTTTTTTTTTTGCTGTTATTATTGATGTCTAACGTTTTTCTTGTTTTTGAAAGACTACTAGTCAAAACGGGCGCATTGAAAGAATTTCAGTGCTTAGAAATATGTCATGTCAACATTTTTAACGGCAGAAAATATTCGTCTGGTATTTATAACGCAGGAAAATACAAATTTTTTTTAAAAAAAAAGGAAAACTTATTTCTAACAAATATTTTACTGAAATAAATTTTTTGTCATCCGTTCCTCACTTCCATAAAAATAAAATTTCTTATAGATATTTTTAGTTTTTTCTTATTGGCAACACTAAAATTATTTTCGAAAGGAACACCACTAATACTATTTTTGTGCACAATTTGTAATATAATAATAATAATAATATAATAATTTGATTTAATATATAATAATAATAATAATAATAATAATAATAATAATAATTTGTTACACAATAATATTCATACATTCTTTCGGATATTATAAGGATCATTAAAAAATAAACAAATATGAATTAGTAAAAGAAATTTAATATATTCATTTTTAATAATGTTGAAATTTGAAATTATTTTGAAGATAGACAATATTAAAAAACATAAATGTTTTTTCTTTATTGGCAACACTGAAATTATTTTTAAAACTCACACCACTAATAGTACAATATGAATAATGTACAAATATGAATTAGGCAAAGGAATTTAACGTTTTAATTCTTAATAATATTGAAATTTTAATGCATAAAATAACATATGAAAATATATTATTTTAAAAATATTAATCAAATTCTTAGCAAATGTTAAGATTAAATTTTTGAGTGAAAATATTTAACAATTCAAAGATAATTTACATTAGAATTACATTTTCTATAAACTTTTCAAATTGTCAAATTCCAATAAAAAATTGAAATCTTCTATTACAAAACCAAATATAATGTTTTTGAAAACAATGTCATCCTCATAACTGTTGAGTTATTGTCAAATGGTCCATAAATTAATGTATTGTCAACTTACAAAAATTTTATTAAGTTTTGATGAAGTTAAAAATGCTTTGTAATATCGATTCACTGAAGCATTGTTAGGAATGTTTTGAAAATAAATAATTAAAAATTCTTTACAGCATTATTTCAAAAAATATTCGAAATTTTCCCAAAAGATTTCTTTTCTTTTCCAAAACAAGGCAGAGAGATCGATTAATTATTTTCAGACAAGGCCACAAACGTTTTAAAAAAATGTACTGGTTCATAAATCACTATCACAAAAAGATTTTTTTCTCACTAGTTGCCGAGATTTAATTAAGGTTCTCATTATCCCATTCACAAAGATTTAACAGTTCCCATACGAATTATCCCTAAATGCTTAGGGAACAACTACCACGAGGTTCATTAACCTCCCGAAGAATTCCCTTTTAAATTTCCCTGCATTGTTTAAAACCTTCCACACTAGCACGCAAATTGCTCAAAACTCTAATTAGTTGAATGAAGAAGAAGAAGAAGCAGTTCAGAAGCAGAAAATTGTTTGAAAGGGGGCGTGAGTTTTGGAGGAAGGCAAGGGACTTCACACGCAAACGATTCTTTTCATTCATAACACTTCAAAAAATGACACGAACATCCCCCTCTTCAGAAGATAAAAGTCCTCCCCTTTCCCTTTTTTGAAAAAAAGAAAAAAATATCCCACTACGATTGTTTGGAAAGAAACTCCCCCGCAAATTCGAGATTACTTCGTTCTGCCTCCATCCCTACTTTTCAAGGATTGGTGGTAGGGGAAGATCTATTCTACTGGAACGGAAGGAATAATTTCAGCAGTGGGGTTATAAATTGCAGGGGTGGATAGAAAAGCAGGGGGTGGAATAGAATGCAGGGGGTGGTGGTGGGTTGGATGGAAGAGTCTTGAGAAGAGGGGGGGTGGCTGCATGCGAGGGATGGAATCCGAGATCTGTTTGATTAGACACGCAGCTGCCTTGGGATTATGACATGCTGGACTGTGTTCTGTGAGTCCATGGGGGAGATAGATTGATCCTTTCGCTTTTGTTGCAAAAGGGTGTTATTATAAAGAGGGGAAAGAGATGTCTCTTTTTACAGATTTATTTTGGGAAGCCACAACGCTGCGTGCTTAATAAAAGTTGCAATATTTAATGATATTTCAAGTAAATGCGCTTAGGGGAAAAGAAACGAATATTGATCGATTTTTTACAAATATTGACGAACATATTTCTTCTTCATTAGCGAAACAAGCCCATGGTGGGCCCAAGGCCGTCTGCTTAATGGCAGATTTCGAGACAGGAGACGATTTCTTTTACAGTGTAGGGTTGTCAGCCCTATGTCAAACACTCTACAGTCATATAAATACAGGGATATACGATTTAAAGTGAATTCCGGATTACTACAAATATCTATGGCCCCACCGGGACTCAAACCCGAAACCTGTGGCATCGAGCGCTAGATTGACGGACATACGCATAAGAAAATTTTGATTTACGAGAATATTTGGTTATAAAAGTAATTTCGCTTGTTAAATATAATAAAGAAATTAAAAAAAATGAAAACTAATTATAACATATCAAAGTAACGAAATTAAATTGAGATATGAATATATCTGATAATAGATTTGTTTAATGATAAATTAAGTGATATAACACAATTATCCTCAAGTTCTAGATCTGAAATTTATTTCAAAGTGATTATAAATTCAAAGCATTGTTCAATATGAATATATCTGATAACATATTATGTGTTTAATGTTATATTAAGTGATGCAACACAATTATGAGCAAGTTCTAGGTATCAATTTTATTTCAAAGTGATTATAAATCCAAAGCACTGTACAATATTTTAATTTTTAATTTAATGTTAAAAATTATGAATTATGATTTTTTAAAATTTAAATAAAGAAATAAAAAAACAACACTAAGACAACTCAAAAAAGTTTTGTGTTAATATTAAAGCAGCAAAAATTTAATAATAAATGTTTTAAAAATATTTAAAAATGAATAAATAAATTAAACAAATAAATAAATAAATGGAGAAACAAATATATTTAGTTATCATTTCATTTAAGGATAAAAGAATTGATAAAATTTACTTACAAAGTATATTACATGAAATTTTTTTATCCAATGCAATGTAGCATTATTTTTATGTTTATTTTTATTTTATATAAAAAAATGCTGAAATATGGCTTTTTTTTAGAAAAAAATATATAAATTTAAAATGCAAGATAACAAAATGCAGATTTTGTATAACATTAAAGTCAAAAATATAATAATGTGCAATTAATAATAATATTGATCATTTATTTCAATAAAACTATGTAAAAATTCTAAAATGTATAAAAATTTAAGTTATAAGTCAATCAACAGTTATGTTATTTATCATATAAAATATGATTCTATATGGTCATACATCATCTCAGTATCACGGGAAGAGTTTTGGCATTTTATTCCCAGAAAAGAAGAATGCATAATATAAAATAACACCCTATCACTCAAATTTGACAGTAGACAAGCAGTATTATAGGTAGTTATATTACAAGCAATTAATGTTTTGTATTAATGAGAACAACCTGTCACTCAAATCTGATAGCAGATATTCGGTATCCTGTATAATGAGACACTGGAAATTAGCGAATGTCTGTACTACATTCACAGGTCGAAACAACTGCAAATTGAATATGAACTATACCATAAGTTGTTCCATTGTGATAGGGGATAGAACACGAGCTGAGAAATGTCTGTTCTAATGAGAAGTGAGGGGAGCTGATCCCCTCTAGACGGATTGTCTTAAAAGAGGTGTTTTGGTAAAGTAGGAGAGTTCTGCGGCTGTTGTTTTTTCCTTTTTTTTTTCTGAAGTGACTGAATAGGCCGGAGATTTTGCCCGTTTTTCAAAGTGAACATCTTGTGGGAAATTAGATTTGACGTAAACTCAAGAACTTTGAAAATCACCAAACGTGGAGTCAACTGTCTCTGATGATTTAATCGTGCCCTTGGGATCAAATTTTCATTTAGTTTTTCATTTCTTAGTATAATAACTCAGAACACATTATATATATATATATGTATATATAATGCTTGTAAATAAAAATTAAAGTGTTCCCAGTGTTCCCAGAAACCTGAAAGAGGCTCGTTGTAGGTTTAATATAGGTCGGGACGTTGCAGTATTAAAATTAAATGAGGCTTAGTAAATAATTTGGAAATAGTATCATTAATGTTCAGCATTATAATTATATTATAAAAATTATAGATTGATAGAGAAATATCTGGTAGGCTGATTATGCATTCGCAAAGTTTCTAGATTCTTTAAAAATTATCATTACATTTCAAACAACATAAGAAAAATTCAATGTAAATGTTCTACTTTATTTAAAAAAAATATTGTAATTAAAATTCAAAAGGAGAAAGAATTATTAAAACTAAAATAAGGTATGAGTAGAAAAAAAGGAACATTTTTTTTTAATACTGAAAATTTATAATAAATTCATCAGCTGAATTATAATTGGATTATGTTTTTCTTAAGAACTTGAAATTACAGTAAATGAATATAAATATGTTATTACTCAAAATTAAAAAAAAAGAATATTAATTAACCCCATCTTATCATACAAAACAATTTGTTACTTCGTAAAAAATACATTTTTTTTTTATACTTTAAAAACATTTTTTTTTGGGGATTTCATACAACTAAGAGCACTTTTTGTAATAAAAGTTTTTCCTAAGCATTTATCCCCTAATTATCGTAGCTAAACTTAATTTCAAAAAAGAGACATGTTTTTGTATTTCTTCTCTTGTAACTGTTTTTTTTTCTCGTGCTATCATTTAAATTCATGCAAATGTACTTTTATTTAAAAAAAAAAATTCTATTATAGGACTTAAGAATAAAATACAAAATAACCAATTAGAAAAGTCTAATCTATTTTAAAATGCATTATTTTTTATAAAATAGTAATTTAAATAAAAACTAATTATCTATTTTAGAGGAAAAAAACCGCATCTTTTTCATTAACTGATTTAAAATTTATTTTATTCATTCATTTAAAAAAGTTTTCATTAAAGATTTCTTCAACAATCTTCTGGTATTTTTTAATCAATTTCTATTAAAAAAATTACAATAAACATAATATAAATGTAGAGTTGGTCGCTTGCAATGGACTCATCCCAGCCGAAACCCCAATTTATGTTGGGTTACACCGGTTTCAACTGATGCATTCCGGCCGAACCTACAGTTTTGTTAGACTTCTCCTGTCTAAATAAAGCTGAACTTTTGAAGTGGGTGTCTAGGGGTGTTTGACATGCAAAACGCAGTAACGGGACTTTACTTTAAATGAAGCCATTTATTATGATATTTTACAATGATATTTACATTAACAATTAATTAAAGGACAACACCGTCCATTCTCTCGCTGCTTGACGCAGCGTCCCATCCGTTCTTCTTCCAGCTAGCGTCCTCTTCTTCTTTCTTCATCTACGGGGATCTTGCCCCTTCTCGTGGGGTCAGAGTTCAAAGTTCAATACACCCCCACGTTGTAAACAGCTCTGTCAAAGAGAAGGGACCGTAAGGTGTCGCCACTATCTGGTGATTACCAGACAAATAAATCTCACATAAATTTTTTTATTAACCAACTGGTAAAGAATTAAAAAAAAAAAAAAAAAAAAACGTATAATTGAAACATACAGATTAGACATGTACAAAATTTTATTGACAATGTTCATTACACCAGGTACGGTGCTCTATTCGTGGTATACATCAGTGGAATCTGAATTCCCGTGATATTACACATGAAACACATGTTCATTGCATCGAGGGTTCGAATCTACTGGTGGTGTGCGTTGCAGTCTTTTGGTTAATTGGCTTTAAAAACAAGTAATATAAAAAAATAATAATAAAGTCAATTTTTACTTTTTTTCCCCCACTATATTGCAGAAAGTCCTTTATAAATAATTTTCATTCATTTTTTTAAGTTTATCTGGCGCTATCTATTAGTAGATATATGCAACTTAAATCTAAAAATTTTTTTAATTAATTAATTAAATTTAATTACTGAATTCAATTATAAATTTAATTACTATATCCTGCTAAATATCTTATATACGAGAAATTTTTTTCGCCCATATAAAACTGAAATTAATTAATTAAAATTAATTAATGAATTGATATTTGAAAAAACTGTATTAACATCCAGTGTCATCCACTACAAGTTCAAAAAAAATGTATTTGAACTTGAGTGGATGAATAAGAAGTATTTTATGAACGATTGAAAATTGGAACAAGATATGTATAGGGAGAGTGTGAGCTAATAGAAGGAATTGAATGAAGTGACTTGATGGTAAGTCCAATGACATATGTGTATGACTCATCCTCAGTGTTCTGCAGAGCAGGATGGGCATCCCATGAGTAGTCTATTCAAGGCTGGAGGGAAAGGGGCAGCTTCTGTTGTGATGGAGCACCCGTAAGTAGAAGTCTGACTTGACTCCAAGTCGCTGAAGAACGTTCTATAGTTATCTTAGATACGAACCTACGGTTTAAAGTAGATTCCAAACCACTAAAAACATCCATGGAACCGACAGGACTCGAACCTGGTGGTACCCAGCGCCAGAGAGCTAGTCACTCGGCCATCAGGTCCCATAATATATGTAAATAAGTTGAGTTTTCTGCCATAAAACACAAAAATGAGGAATAGTTTCACTTAAGACTTCCCTAATGGAACCATACTTGTCGGCCGTTAGTGGCTTATATTAGTGAAACACATTTCCGATCTTTCAACTCTTTGAAGAAAAATTGTTATAAATTTAATGATTAGTTTTATTTAATTATACTGATTAAATAGTAAACACCCAATCAATATAACGTGTGTAGAAGGTTGGCGCAGTAACAGTAAACACTTAATCAATTTTTTATATGTACAAAGTCAATATATATACCAATAAATATATCATGCCATATCATTATGCTACCAACCAATATATCATGTCATTTCATTATACTACCAATCAATATATAACGCTATATCATTATACTACCAATCAATATATAACGCTATATCATTATACTACCAATCAATATATCACATGCAGAAGTTTAGTTCATCAACTGTAAGCATCCAATCAATTTATCGTATGTAAACAAAGGAACATAATAAACAATAAGCACACAATGATGCGTTATCTTATAATTATCATATCCATTATGGTATATAATTATGTGCAAATTACAGGCACCCAACAAACATCTCCCAAAAAATGAGCAACTAATGAACCCAACTTAATTTATGAACATTAAAGTCTCAATGGATTCTTTTAAAAATTACAATGGTGGTGGCTTCTACATTCCACCTACATTTTTCCAGCATGATTTTGAATAAATTCCCCCGCCAAATAGGGGCATCTGAGGGATCACATTATCCTCCCAGCCTACAGTTTTTATCGTATCCATAATTTCCTATATAAATGCAGAAGCTTTTAGTTCAATTCTCTCGTCTGGTTTCGATCCCCCAATTCGGCAACCCAACCATCCCCATCCAGACACCTCCATGCCACAAATACCATAAAGAGACCCAGTAAAACATTATCGTAAAGAGTTGAACAAAATAAAACATATTGACAAAGTACTTTTTAACATACCGTCTTAAGCAAATCTAGAGGACGGAGACTAAACCTCTAATCTCTCCTCTCAACAAAAATAAACCCCAGTAAATCATTATCGCAATGAGTTCAATAAAATAAAACATTTTGGCAAAGTACTTATTAATGTACCATCTTTAAGGTAAACTAGAAGACGGAGACTAAACCTCTGAGCTCTCCTCTGACCATAAAGAAACCCAGTAAAACATTATGTTCAGCAAAATAGTTCAACAAAATAAAACATATTGACAAAGTACTATTTAACATACCATCTTAAGTTAATCTAAAGGAACAGAGACTAACCATCTAATCTCTTCTCTCTAATCTTCTACGTCACGTTGATTCTCTAATTGCCAAAACTGCGGTTCAATAATTATTAATTAATTAAAATAACATAATTACTAACGCATTTACAAGAAATACTCGAGATACTTTTGTATTAAAGACGTACTGTTATTATTTTCACATTAATTTCAGCAGCGTATTATCTTGATAACTCTTTTATCCTTGTAAGATTCCTCACTCTAAACGTTAATTTAAATTCCAAGATAACAATAACATCTTTCCAAATTTGCTATCTAATCTTCGGTCATATGTTTGAATAATTTCCCCTCGGAGAACTGGCAGAGGCGAAATATTCCAAATTGCTTTAGTTGAATTCCGATGATTAATCGACGGAGATGATTAATGGTGGCAAAGAATGTGGTGTCCATGACTCGGGAGTAAAAAATAACTTTTCATATATGAGATGTGTTGGAGGGGTCCATGAAGGAATATAAAATTTGCATTAAAAGAGAGTTAGAGAACAAATATGCCGGAGATTAATTTTTCTACGATTGCATTATTTATAATTTTGTCTAGAAGCAGAATTTGTAAAAAGAAAGGAGACATCAATCTTTTGGATTATATCATAAATTTTATTTACTAACTTTTTATTGAATATTTCTTTTAAACGGAAAAATTACATTCTAAAAAATGCTCTTAAAAGAAAAAAACTGAAAATGCTTCATTTTTTTTAAAGATTTTATTAAAGAAAAATATGTTGACAATTTTTAAATTAGACTAATTTTAAATAAAGAATACCATATAAAAAATCAAACGTATATACAAGTATATTTGCTTACATCTGTTTTGAATTATTTATAACCATGATGTAACCGTGCTTCCTCCTACATACTGATACACAGACTGTAGGTTCAAATCCTGGCGATGGCATGGATGTTTGTTAGGGGTTCGTAATTCACTTTAAACTGTAGTTTCCGGTATGTTTAGTCTAAAGTATGCACAAGATGACTGTAGAGCGAACAAACTAAACCCTCCAGCAGACAGTTTTTATGGTATCCTTAATTTCCAGAATAAATACAGCAGCTTTTAGTTCAATTCTCTCGTCTGGTTTCGATCCCCTAATTCGACAACCCAACGAACCTCAACCAGAACCAACCATCTCCATGCCACAAATACCGTAAAGAAACACAGAAAACATTATAGAAACGAATTCAACAAAATAAAACATATTGGCAAAGTACTTATTAGCATGTCTTAAGTTAATCTAGAGGACATAGACTAAACCTCTAATCTCTCCCCTCACCATAAAGAAACCCGGTAAAGCATTATCGCAACGAGTTCAACAAAATAAAACATATTGACAAAGTGCTTTTTAACATACCATCTTAAGTTAATCTAGAGGAACAGAGACTAAACCTCTAATCTCTTCTCTCCAATCAGCTACGTCACATTGATTTTCTAATTGCCCAAACCATGGATCCATAATTATTAACTAATTAAAATATCATAATTACTAACGCATTTACAAGAAATATTCAAGATACTATTGTGTTGAAGATGTACTGTTATTATTTTCACATTAATTTCAGCGACGTATTATTTTGATAACTCTTTTATCCTCGTAAGATTCCTAACTCTAAACGTTAATTTAAATTCCAAGATAACAATAACATCTTTCCAAATTTGCTATCTAATCTTCGGTCATATGTTTGAATAATTTCCCCTCGGAGAACTGGCGCAGGCGAAATATTCCAAATTGCTTTAGTTGAATTCCGATGATTAATCGACGGGGATGAATAATGGTGGCAAAGAATGTGGTGTCCATGACTTGCGAGTAAAAAATAACTTTTCATATCTGAGATGTGTTGGAGGGGGTCCATGAAGGAATATAAAATTTGCATTAAAAGAGAGTTAGAGAGCAAATACGCTGGAGATTCATTTCTCTTCGATTGCATCATTTATAATTTTGTATAGAAGCAGAATTTGTAAAAAGAAAGGAGAAATCAATCTTTTGGATTATATCATGAATTTTATTTACTAACTTTTTATTGACTATTTTTTATAAACCTAAAAAATTACAAGCTAAAAAGTTCTTAAAAGAAAAAAACTGAAAATGTTTCATTTTTTTTAAAGATTTCATTAAAGAAAAATGTGTTGATAATTCTTAAATTATGCCAATTTTAAATATAGAATACCATATAAAAATTGAAACACATATACATGTATGTTTGCTTTAATCTTTCTTGAATTATTTATAATCATGATATAACCGTGCTACCTCCTACATACTGGCACACGTGCTCTAGGTTTGAATACTGCCGGTGGTATGTATGTTTGTTAGGGGTTCGGAATCCACTTTAAACAGTAGGTCCCCTTTTAATTAGTTTAAAGTATGCAAACAATGACAGGCAACAAACCCAACCGAACCAAACCTACATACTGGCTAGAGTGCTCCCTGTGGCGTTCGGGAGAAATAGTCAGTTGGCCTCGAGACTCTCACCCAAGAGGAAGTACAATGCAAGCTTCTCTCCCACTGATAAATGTTGAGTTTATAATCTCTCATCCCGAGAGGAAATGTATTTAGTTCATTCCGGGGCATTAGTTGGCCTACAGATTCTCACCCGTAGAGGAAGTATATTGTGCGCACCCTACGGGTATCATAGTTTTGGGTTTTCTGCTTAGAAGTGGAGTCCTTCCACGAATCCATAATTATCTGTTTTAAAATGTATTAAATATTGTATGTCTCTAATTCTATACATGCGGTGTTTGTGCATGTGTAAATAAAGCTGTGAGTTCTCCAACTGTACCTCAAGTGTCTCAACCCACACACCCAGTTACAATCTGGTTTGTCCACCCTGCAAACTACAATATTACTTATAACAGATAATTAAAATAAAACGTAGTGCAATATTTTTTTAAATATCACGCCTGAATTATATAATGTCTTATAAGAAAATTCATAGCCTCCATAAAATTACATAATCGACAAATAATTTCATTGGTTTTTTTATCTGACTGGCGTTACCCAATAAAATATTACCCTTTTAACATTCATTAAAAATTGCACATTGACAGCTCATGTGTCTACAAGTACTTCCAAAAGAATTTCTGTCAAAAGAAAACTATTACTCTATGCCAATTAATCATACTTATTTGGCGAATAAAACAAACAGCTGCAAATTTAATTTTTGACAATTTTGACTAATACGCGATAGATTATTAGAATAACCAGAATCTTCTAATAAACAGATTTCAAAATCTCCAGTTTCCCATCGCATTTAATGCAAATGCTTATCGACGCTAAAAATAGCAAATTTTAGTTACATTATAAGTATTTAGTTGGAAATTCTTTGACACCTGCTATGACATCGACGTTATATTTTTTTTATGGTGATGAGAATTTTCTGTTATAGTTATAGATATAAAATTAAATTAAAATAAAATGTAGGGATCAGGTTGGACAACCAGGTTGTAACTGGGTATGATTGGTTAGAGATACTTGATGCGCATGATTGAGAACTCACAGCTTTATTTAGCATGCACAAACACAACGCACGCACATTTAGAGACATAAACTATTTAACACATTTAATGACATTTAATTATAGATTCGTGGAAGGATACGGCTTCTAAACCGAAAACCCGAAACTCGGCTATACGCAGAATCTGCGAAATGTACTTCTTCTGCGGGTGAAATTCAGTAGTCCAAGTTATGTGCCGGAATGCGCTAAATAATATTAAGATGCGTCTTGGGGTGAATGACTATAAACTAAACTCATGAAAGGGGCATTCATGTTGTTCTGTACTTCCTTTCGAGTGAGAGTCTAGAGGTCGATTGATCATTTTTCCAGAACATCACATAGGGGAGCTCTAGCCAGTGGGTAGGTTTAGTTTGGTTTGACGCTCTACGGTCATTTTTTGCACACTTTAGGCTATTTAGACCGGGACCTACAGTTTAACATAGATTCCGAACCACCAGCTAGCATCCATGTCACCGCCAGGATTCGAACCTGAAGCTTCTATTACCAAAGATCAGAGCTCTACCCAATTGGTCATCTGGCCGCTGCCAGGTAGCATGGCTACAGTAGGAAAAAATGGAACGAAGTTTCATGTATTCTGAAAAAATTTGGGTATTTCATTTGAAATATCTGATTTTTTAAAAAGAGATTTTTTTTTTTACAAATAATTAATTCAGTTTTTTAAAACTAAAATATTTTTTCTTTTTTTTTTATAAATGAAACGTTTCATGAACAATGTATTTCTAATATACAGAATATAATAAATAGAACATTTTACTATTGAAAATCTTTGTTCCAAAAAGAATAATCTTTATAAAATGGAGCAAAAATGCCAATATAAATAAACCAATATAGAAATAGTCATAATTTTTTTATATATATGTTACAATTTATTATTTAAATGTGTATTCCAATACGTATACAAATACGTATTGAATATTCAAAAATTATTAATGCATATTATATAGTTTAGTTTTTTAATAGTTTATAATATATATATCATTACTTTTTATCTTAACTAAAGTTTTCTTAAATTCTTTTTTTTTAATAAAATAAATTGTAAGAAATATATAAAATAGCAAAAACAATATAGGTAAAATACTATTGAAATGATAATAATAATAATGATATAAATATACAAAAATAGATTTTTTTTTTCAGAAATAAAAATTTAACTGCATAATATCATACAAAATTTTATCCTATTCCAAATTGCAAAGAGTAATAAAAGTCACTTCCAAACTGTACAAAAAAACTGTACTGTAATCGAAAAAATGGATCCATCATTGAAATAGAAGAAAAATAAAGAAATATTTGATTATAGAAAAAAAATAAATACGTAAGACAAACAACCGCAAGTTTCTTTTCCAACAAGAAGCAAAACGTAATTAAATCCACAAAATTTGAGTCACCACATACACAGGAGCAAATATTTACTTTGGAACTAAAATCCATGAACACGCTGAAAACAGAAACTCAGTTTAAAAGTGATGCCACGAAATAAAAAAAAAAACTGCTGATATAAAAAGAAAAATCTTGTGGTAGTTTAATGCTCAAAGCTTATTTTTTTTTATCACGGTAAAAAAACGTACTAAATGTTCTTTCAGGAAAAAGTGTGATCTCGTATGAGACGCCATTTTGTTTCTTTGCTTAATTTTTTTTACTTTCTGAGAATAAGTTCGATTGACCAGAATGTCTTTGTTTGAGTTTAAGTGAAATACGTTTTAAAAGATTATTTTTTTTATACTCGGGGTTATTTTTTTACGTTACTTGAAGCACGGTTTAGTTTACTTTGGCGTTGCATGCCATTTTTAAAATCGTAGGGGTTTTTTAAATCCAAATTATTTCTTCATTTGCTAAATTTTTTTCTCCTTCTACCTTTCTGGTAAAATGTAGAAGCTTCTCTTTCTTAATTTATATTTTATAATTTGAGAAGAAATCAAATTAAAAAGAATAAAATTGTGAATTAATTAATTTAAACACTTTTTTAAATGAATGTTGAGAGATGATTAAATGTTTTTTAAATTTTATTTTTGAAATGAAAAAAAAAAAAAAAACAATTTATCGAATAAAACTGAATTTTTGTTATTGCAAATGATTTAAATTTCTTTTTAAAAATTATTTTCTCAAATATTTTTTGTTTTTTTGCATCTATAATTTAAATAAGCAGGAATAATAATTATATTGAATATAATCTTAATGGTTTGGTATAACTGACTAATATCTAGAATTAATGAATAACTTGATTATAATAGATAATAAATTTAAATTGATAAGAGAGCAGTTAAATTAAATTGTTATAAAATAATTAAAGTTAATTAAGATTAAATTAAATTAATTAAATGATTTTTTAATTAATTGGATTAAAAGAAATAACAAATTTAAACTGATAATAAAAAAATTTAATTAATAAGAGTAATTAAATTAAGTTGGTTTCAAACAATTTAAATAATTACGTGTAAGAAAAATATTTTTTTCCAATTCGAGAAACAATTGCACATTAGCACACATTATCTATATGTCATTGCTGATTTGGATAGAATATTTCGATGGAATATTTTAAATAGAATATTATATTCTAAATAATTGTTGTTCTGTATTTATAAAAAATGACGCAAAAATGCCAATATAAATAAAACACTAAGGAAATGGTTAAAATTTATATATATAACATATTATTATTAAAATGAGTATTCCAAAAGTTTTTTAAGTTTTTTTTTTTAAAATACGTTTTAAATATTTAAAATTTTACTAAGTTAATTATGCATATATCATTATTTTTTCTCTTAAGTAATATTTTCCTAAATTCTTTATTTAATAAAATAAATAATAATGATATCAATATACAAAAATAGATTTTTTAGCAACAAACATTTAATTGAGTAATATCATATATCAAAATTTAATCCTATTCCAAATTGTGGAGAATAACGAAAGTCACTTTCGAACTGTACAAAAAACTGTACTGTAATCGAAAAAATGGATCCATCATTGAAAAGAAAGAAAAATAAGAAATGTTTAATTATAAAAAAAAATACGCAAGTCCAACAACCGCAAGTTTGTTTTCCAAAAAGCAGCAAAACGTAATTAAATCCTAAAATGTGAGTCACCACATACACAGGAGCAAATATTTACTTTGGAACTAAAAGCCATGAACACGCTGAAAACAGAAACTCAGTTTAAAAGTGATGCTACGAAATGCAAAAAATAATTGCTGACATAAAAAGAAAAATTTTGTGGAAGTTTAATGTTCAAAGCATATTTTTTTTTTATCAAGGTCTAACTAAATGTTCTTTTGAGAAAAAGTGTAATCTTGTATGAGACGCCATTTTGTTTCTTTACTTAATTTTTTTTACTTTCTGAGAATAAGTTCGATTGACAAGTATTTCAACTTTTTTCGCATCTTTGTTTGAGTTTAAGTGAAATACGTTTTAAAAGATTATTTTTTAATACTTGTGGTTAATTTTTTTATATTACTTAAAGCATGGTTTAGTTTACTTTTGCGTTACATGTCATTTTTAAAATCACAATTTTTTTTTTAATCCAAATTATTTGTTCATTTGCTAAATTTTTTTTTCTTCTTCTATCTTTCTGGTAAAAATTAAATGTTTATCTTTCTAAATTTACATTTTATACTTTGAGAAGAGGTCAAATTAAAAAAATAAAATCGTGAATTAATTAAATTAAACACTTTAAATGAATTTTAATTTTTTAAATGAATGTTGAAGGATGATTATATGTTTTTTTTTAAATTTTATTTTTGAAAGAAAAAGAAATTATCGATTAAAACTAAATTTTTGTTATTGTAAATAATTTCAATTTCTTTCTAAAAATTCTTTTTCAAGTATAATTAATTTTTCTTCTATAATTCAAATAATCATAATTATCTTGAATATAATCTTAACGTTTTGGTATAATTTACTAATATCTAGTATTAATGAATAATTTTATTATAATAGATAGATTTAAATTGATAAGAGAGTAGTTAAATTGAATTGGTCTAACTAAATGTTCTTTTGAGAAAAAGTGTAATCTCGTAAGAGACGCCATTTTGTTTCTTTGTTTAATTTTTTTACTTTCTGAGAATAAGTTCGATTGACCAGAATTACAACTTTTTTAAAGTCTTTGTTTGAGTTCAAGTGAAATACGTTTTAAAAGATTTGGTTTTATTTTTTTTTACTTATGGTTATTTTTTTTATATTATTTGAAGCACGGTTTAGTTTACTTTTGCGTTACATGTCATTTTTGAAATCGTAGATTTTTTTTTTCAATCAAAATTATTTCTTCATTTGCTAAATTTCTTTTCTACTTCTACCTTTCTGGTAAAACGGTAACGATCTTTCTTAATTTATATTTTATACTTTTAAAAGAGGTCAAATTAAAAAAAAAAAAATTGTGAATTAATTAAATTAAACATTTTTTTAAATGATTATTGATGCACGTTTAAATTTTTTTTAATTTCATTTTTTGAAAGAAAAAAAAAGCAATTTATTGACAAAAACTGAATTTTTGCTATTGTAAATAATTTAAATTTCGTTTGAAAATTTTTTTTTACAAATATAACTTTTTTTGCATATATAATTCAAATAATCATAATTATCTTGAATACAATCTTAGCGTTTTGGTATAAATTACTAATATTTAGTATTAATGAATAATTTGATTAACATATAACAAATTTAAATTGATAAAAAAGCAGATAAATTAAATCGGTATCAGACAATTAAAATTAATTAAGATTAAAATAAATTATTAAATAATTTAATTAATTATTTATTAAGTTGATTAAATCTTTATTACCTTAGTTAAATAATTATTAAATTAATTCCTTTAAAATAAATAACACATTTAAATGGATAAGAGAGTTATTAAATTAAATCGTATCAAATAGTTTAAATAATTACATGTAAGAAAAATATTTATTTTTTCATTCAAGAAATAATTGCACATTAGCACACATTATCTAAATGTCATTGCTGATACGTATATAATATGGATAGAACATTGTAAATAGAATATTCTATTATCAATAATTGTTGTTCCGAAATGAATTATCTTTACAAAATGAAACGAAAATACCAAAATAAATAAAACAATATGGGAATAGTTATCATTTTTTTCTTTATATACAACAATATATTATTAAAAGGTGTATTACAAAAATGTATACAAATATGCATTATGTATTCAAAACTTTACTAAACTTATATTGCATATTTCACTACTTTTTGTCTTAAGTAAAGTTTTCTTGCATTCTTTTTTAAATAAAATAAAAAAATAAAATAAGTTGTAAGAAAATATATGAAATAACAAAAGCAGTATAGGTAAAATAATATTCAAATAATAATAATAATGATATCAATATACAATTTTTTCTTTAGAAATAAACATTTAACTGAGTTATATCGTATATCAAAATTTTATCGTATTCCAAATTGCAAAGAATAATAAAAGTCACTACCAAACTGTACAAAAAACTGTACTGTAATCGAAAAAATGGGTCCATCATTGAAAAAAAAGAAAAATAAGAAATGTTTGATTATAGAAAAAACCAAATACATAAGACAAACAACCGCAAGTTTCTTTTCCAAAAAGCAGCAAAACGTAATTAAATTAACAAAATTTGAGTCACCACATACACAGAAGCACATATTTACTTTGGAACTAAAAGCCATGAACACGCTGAAAACGGAAACTCAGTTTAAAAGTGATGCCACGAAATAAAAAAAAAAAATTGCTGACATAAAAAGAAAAATTTTGTGGAAGTTTAATGCTCAAAGCATATTTTTTTATCAAGGTCAACTAAATGTTCTTTTGAGAAAAAGTGTAATCTTGTATGAGACGCCATTTTGTTTCTTTACTTAATTTTTTTTACTTTCTGAGAATAAGTTCGATTGACAAGAATTTCAACTTTTTTCACATCTTTGTTTGAGTTTAAGTGAAATACGTTTTAGGAGATTATTTTTTTTTACTTGTGGTTATTTTTTTTTATGTTACTTGGAGTACGGTTTAGTTTACTTTTGCGGTACATGCCATTTTTAAAATCGTAAATTTTTTTTAATCCAAATTATTTCTCCATTTGCTAAATGTTTTTTTCTACTTCTATCTTTCTGGTTAAATGTAGAAGTTTATCTTTCATAATTTATATTTTATACTTTGAAAACAGGCCAAAAAAAAAAAATTAAATTTTGAATTAATTAAATTAAACACTCTTTTTTAAATGAATGTTGAGAGTTGATTAATTTTTTTAAAAAAATTTTTTTTAATGAAAAAACAGCAATTTATGTGAAAAAATTTAATTTTTGTTATTGTAAATGATTTAAATTTCGTTTCAAAAATCATTTTAACAAATATAATTCTTTTTTTCCATCTGTAATTCAAATAATCTTGATTAGATTAAATATAATCTAAAGTTTTTGGTATATTCTACTAATTATCTGCTATTAATGAATAATTTGATCATAATAAATAAATTTAAATCGATAATAGAGTAGTTCAATTAAATTGTTAGCAATAATTGAAAATAATTAAATTTAAGAAAAATTAGCAACATAAATTGATTAGATAGCAATTTAAATTATTTGATAACAATTTTATTTAATTACTCTCTAATCAATTCTATTGTATACAAACATTCAAAGCGATGTTAATACACCAGAGTATTACGCTTTACTAAAAATGCGACATATCCGCAATGAAGATTAGATAACGTGTGCTAACTTTTCTTAAATGTAATTAATTCCATTTATTGATAACAATTTAATTTAACTACTCTTTTATCAATTTATATTTATTTATTATAATCAAATTATTCATTAATAGTTGAAAATTAGTAGAATATACCAAAAATTTAAGATTATATTTAATTTAATCAAGATTATTTGAATTATGCATGCAAAAAAGAATTATATTCGTGAAAATAATTTTTTTAAAGAAATTTAAATAAGTTACAATAACAAAAATTCAGTTTTATTCGATAAATTGTTTTTCTTTTCTTTCAAAAATAAAATTAAAAAAAAAATTAATCATCTCTCAGTACTCATTTAAAAAAGTGTTTAATTTAATTAATTCATAATTTTATTCTTTTTTTTTGACATCTTTTCAAAGTATAAAATATAAATTAAGAAAGAGAAACTTTTATATTTTACCAGAAAGGTAGAAGTAGAAAAAAAATTTAGCAAATGAAGAAATAATTTGGATTAAGAAAAAAATCTACCATTTTAAAAATGACACGTCACGCAGAAGTAAACTAAACCGTGCTTCAAGTAATATAAAAAAATAACCACAAATAAAAAACACAAATTTTTAAAACGTATTTCACTTAAACTCAAACAAAGACGTTAAAAAAGTTGTAATTCTGGTCAATCGAACTGATTCTCAGAAAGTAAAAAAATTAAGCAAAGAAACAAAATGGCGTCTTATACGAGATTACACTTTTTCTCAAAAGAACATTTAGTTAGACCGTAATAAAAAAAAGTATGCTTTGAGCATTAAACTTCCACAAGATTTTTCTTTTTATATCAGCAATTATTTTTTTATTTCGTGGTATCACTTTTAAACTGAGTTTCAGTTTTCAGCATGTTCATGGCTTTTAGTTTCAAAGTAAATATTTGCTCCTGTGTGTGGTGACTCAAATTTTGTGGATTTAATTACGTTTTGCTTCTTTTTGAAAAAGAAACTTGCGGTTGTTTGTCTTATATATATTTTTTTTTCTAAAATCAAACATTTCTTATTTTTCTTTCTTTGCAATGATGGATCCATTTTTTCGATTACAGTACATTTTTTTTGTACAGTTTGGAAGTAACTTTCATTATTCTCTTTCAATTTGGAATAGGATAAAATTTTTATATGTGAAAAATTAAATGCTTATTTTTAAAAAAGTATATTTTTGTACATTTATATCATTATTATTATTATTTCAGTATTATTTTACCTATATTGCTTTTGTTATTCCGTATATTTTATTACAATTTTTTATTTTATTTTTTAAAAAAGAATTTAAGAAAACTTTACTTAAGACTAGAAATAATGAAATAGTTGTTATAAATTTAATAAGACATTAAAATAAGACATTAAATTAATTATATAATTATAAATCAATTTGAATGTAATAAATAAAATTTAAATTGATAAGTGAATAATTTTTTCCATTCGAGAAATAGTTGCACATTAACACACGTTATTTATTCATCATTACTGATATGTCGAATTTTTAGTAAAGGAAAATACTGTGGTGTATTAACATTGCGTTATGTGTTTGTATACAAAAGAAATATCTTTAGTCTAATTAGCCTAAATGACCATAGAGCGAAAAAACAAACCAATATTTTCACAGTTGTTACAATTTTTTTTTAATTTCGTAAGTTTTAATTTTCAACCGTTAAATTTTGTCGGTTAGATTTATTTAGCATTATAAGCAAATGAAACGACTAGAAGAAGTCAGTAAAACAATACAATCACATTCCTGATATTTCAGGAACAGATATACGAAAGAAGAATTTCGAATTTCGACCATAAACTTCTTTCACTGGATGAAATAATCATTTAAATAGGTTAATTGAAAGAAATTATGACCATAGAAGGGATTGAATATTGATTTCAATAAGAGAAGAATCTTTAAAATTGTGAAATTTCCACAAATACCGCAAAATAAGTCTTTAATAAATATGCACTATAATAATCTATTTTGACAGGTATGCAATAAAAGTTTGGATTTCATGTTAGTAAATAAATAGACACATATTCTTTTGGCAATCGACAAATTTCTTTTTTCAAATAATCCATTTCAGCACCATGAACAAATTTCAATTTTGCTACTGTCCCTCACTGACTATCCATAAACATTTTTAATAATAGCAGATTAAAAAAATTTAAAAAAATTTAATGTAAGCATTCTTTTTAAAGCAATTTAGTAATCATTTCTCTTGAAGTGATCAAGGTTTCGACGTTGAGGGGGTTGTCTGGCAGTGAAAATAACTGATAATTTGTTTCAGCATTTATTTTTTTTCTATTTCACTTCTTTACAAAGTTGTTAAATTTTTTTTAATTATGTAACTTTTAATTTTCAACCGTTAAATTTTGTCGATTAGATTTATTTAGCATTATAAAGAAATGGATCGCCCTAAAGCACGCTTTTGATACTACAGGGACAGACATGCAAAAGAAGAATTTCGACCATAAACTGTACTCACTGGATAGGATAATCATTTAAATAGGTTAATTGGAAAATATTATGACCATCGAATGAATTGAATTTTGATTTCAATAAAAGAAAACCCTTTAAAATTCTGTAATATTCCGAAAGTCCATAAAAAAGTCTTCAGTAAATACCTACTATAACAATCTATTTTGACAGGTATGCAATAAAAGTTTGGATTTCATGTTAGCAAATAAACAGACACATATTCTTTCGGCAATCGACAATCTTCTTATTTTACCCTATAAGAGCATTTACTTGTTCTTCTGTCTTCCAGAAAAAATTCTCCAACTGCATAAAAAGGGAACGAAAGAGAATTAATTCATGTCATTTCGAATACTTTCACTCCATCCTCTGTCCAAAGTGCTCGTCAGTTTACCATTTGGGATAACTGATAATGACCCTCTTGAGAAAAATCTCGGAACAGTTTTTTCCTCACCTCGTCTGCTCCTTATCCGGTTTTCCTGTTTTTTCCCGTTCCCTTTTTATCTCCCGGAAACTAAAAGGAGGTATAATAATACTGTTTATACTCCGGCGTCTTTTATTCTGGGTCACGTTGCGAAAAGCGTGTTATGGGTGTGTAAAGTTTTTATTGTCTCGGCGCTGTAGTACAGAATAGGGGAGAAATGAGAAGCATATTTTTTTTGTTTTTAAATTTGGTATCTGGAGACAAAAAGGGTAATGTTGCAAAATTTTTAATTAAATTTGTGAAACACTATTTAGTTTTAATAAAATCCCTTTTTCAATTCCTTGTATATTACTCAAACTCTCCCTATATATAATATATCTTGTTCAAATTTTCAATCGTAAATGAAATTCTTTTTATTCATCCACTCAAGTTCAAATACATTTTTTTGAACTTGTAGTGGTTGACACTTGATGTTAATACAGTTTTTTCAAATATTAATTCCGTAATTAAATTAAATTAATTAATTTTAGTTTTTTTTTTAGATTTAAGTTGCATATATCTACCAATAGATGGCGCCAGATAAACTTAAAAAAATGAATGAAAATTATTTATAAAGGACTTTCTGTAATAAGTGAAAAAAAGTAGGAATTGACTTTAAATTTTTTTTTTTTATATTACTTGACTTTATTTTTTATAAAATTTTTTCAGCGATAAACTGGACTAAACTTTTTCAGCGTTTCTCAGCGGGAGCGCAGGTTTTGATGTTCTTCCATTCGGGTGAGAGTCTCGAGGTCGACTGACCATTTCTCCTGAACGACACAGGGGGCGCTCTTGCCAGTGTGTATATTGGTTTGATTTGTCGCTCTACGGTCATATTGTGCACACTTTGGGCCAATTAGACTGGGACCTACAGTTTAAAGTGGAACTTACAGTTTTAAATGAAGTTTTACCGAAACCACTAACAAACATCTATGCCACCACCAGGATTCGAACTTGAAGCCTGCGGTACCAAAGGTTAGAAAACTAGCCAATTAGTTATCAGGCCGCTGCCAGTGTGTAGAAAGAAGCAAGTTTACAATCTTAATTTAAACTAATTATTTGAAAAACAAAATCCTACATACATAAAATCAAATGTAACAAATTAATCTTCCATCATACATAAATTAATTACCAGGTGCACATATAGTTTATCAAAGTACCTTCTGCTCACCAAACATTTAATACATAGTAATAAAACTAACTTAAATAAAGAGATGTATGTACGTAGATATGCAGGCAGATGCATGACACTAACTGCCATAGGTTTTTTTTATACTATGACAGTTAATGTCCAATTAAATAGTAAAAAACATCTGGAATTTACTTATACTCTACTGAATAACTTACTCATAATCCATAGAAAAATAAAATTTTTTTTTAATATTTACAAGCTATATAAAAACATTCACTGCTTAGAAAGCATTTAAATAAATTTCGCCTTCATTAAAATGTCATTAACAAGGCCAAATTATTATATCTAAAAATTCTATCGCTGAAGTTTCTTTTGAAAAATTCGTAAATGTCAAGACTTCTTTCCACTTATATATACTTAATTTGTCAAATTACTTTCTATTCTCCATGCATTTTATCTATAGCAGTAAAACTAACGTAAATTGAGACATTTTTTAAATTTTAATATGACAGTTAATGTCCAATTAAATTATAAAAAACATCTGAAATTTATTGAATGCTTACGTATATTCCGCAGAAATATGAGAATTTTTGTAAATATTTACTAGCGATATAAAAACATTTACGGCATAGAGTACATTTACACTAAGTTCTGCTTCATTAAAACGCCATTAACAAGGCCAAAGTTAAAGTTTTTTTTGGAAAATTCGTAAATGTCAAGACTTCTTTCCATTTATATGTACTTAATTTTTCAAATCAAATTCTATTCTCCATGCATTTTATCTATAGTAGTAAAACTAACATAAATAGAGACATTTTTTATTTTATTATGACAGTTAATGTTCAATTAAATTATAAAAAACATCTGAAATTTATTGAATGCTTACGTATATTCCACAGAAATATGAGAATTTTTTAAATATTTGCAAGTGATATAAAAACATTTACGGCATAGAGTACATTTACACAAAGTTATCCTTCATTAAAACGCCATTAAAAAGGCTAAAAGTTAAAGTTTCTTTTGGAAAATTCGTAAATGTCAAGATTTCTTTCCACTTATAGATTATTTAAAACAAGTAATATAAAAAAAAAAATTTTTAAGTCAATTCCTACTTTTTTTTCACTATATTGCAGAAAGTCCTTTATAAATAATTTTCATTCATTTTTTTAAGTTTATCTGGCGCCATCTATTGGTAACTTAACTAAAAAAAATGCAACTTAATATGTAACTCAAATTATGCTACAAATTATGCAACTTAATATGCAACTCAATTTATGCAACTTAATATGCAACTCAAATTATGCAACTTAAATCTAAAAAGAAAACTAAAATTAATTAATTAAATTTAATCACTGAATTAATATTTGAAAAAACTGTATTAACATCAAGTGTCATCCACTACGAGTTCAAAAAAAATGTATTTGAACTTGAGTGGATGACTAAAAAGTATTTTATTAATGAAAATTTGAACAAGATATATATAGGGAGAGTGTGAGTTAATAGAAGGAATTGAAAAAACATCTGGAACTTACTTATACTCTATTGAATACTTACTCATATTCAACAGAAAAATAAAATTTTTTTTTAAATATTTACAAGCGATATAAAAACATTTACTGCTTAGAAAACATTTAAATAAATTTCACCTTCATTAAAATGTCATTAACAAGGCCCAAATTAATAAATCTAAAAATTCTATCACTGAAGTTTCTTTTGAAAAATTCGTAAATGTCAAGACTTTTTCCACTTATACATATATTTAAAAAAAAATCTTTTCAAACTTTGTGCCTAATCCAAACGTTAAAACTTCATCATTTCCCCTAACTTCTTCCCATCGATATGATTAAATGGACCTAAAAGTGAAATGGAAACGCATTAAAAATCCAATTACCCCTCGCTAATTAAGAGCTCTCTTCTAATGAAGGCACTGGATTATAAAAAATAATTAATTTTCGCTCCGTTAATAACCGCCGCAGCCCAACACACCTGTTTCCTCTCGTTGACAAGTAAGGTCGATAATCGAGGAATTTTACTTTTTTTTTTTTTTTTTTAATTTGTTGTAAAATTCTAGAACTCTATACCAGAAGCTTTTCAATCGAGAAATGTGTTTTAGATTTACTTGTTAAAGTTTTGGGATTAATTACTTCTTCGTTAAGTTATGGATCTTGATCTTAGAAAGAATTTTAGTAATGAAATATTTGATAAAGAATAAAGCATGAAAAAAAAATTATTTTTTTAAGAAAGTGGTAATTATTTTGTGTTAGTCGGAATAAATATTAAAGTAAAAGAAATCAATAAAGATAAAATCTAATATAAGAACTTAATTTTAAATATATTTTTTTTATTTTAATTTTATTTAAAAAATGTAGAGATTTAACAGATTCATTATGGTAATTATGGCTTAAAATAGTATTAAAGTATAAAAATGATTACAAGCTTAATAAGTTATCAAAAAAGGAATTGGAAATTAAACGTTTTGGATTAGCTATTAAAGAAGATGAGAATTTGCAGAATTAATTATTGACTGTAGTGATAAAAAGTTTGTAAGCATGTGTAAAAATAGCTTATGGAAATATTGGAAAATATTATTTTATGATTATTATTATTATTTTTTTTTTGCATTATAAACGTAGATTACATCTTTCATGTTGTATTTGTAATAGTAGTTATGATAATTAAATGGAAAAAAAGATATTTAAAACGATATCTACTATTGCATATTTATAAATAAAAAAAATAATTACATCCTCTTACACATCTTAACGAAATATCTTATTCAATATAACTCTTAACTTATCTTAAAAAATAAATTATATATTCCTCTCCCTGGGAACGAAATGCTACAACACTTCTCGTGTAAAAATGCTACAACATATTATTCAATCAAGAAAGTAGCATATCCCTATTGCATTCTTAAACTTTCATGTTTGTGTATTTTTTTATGATAATGTTATGGATATCCTTTTAATAGTCATGCAATATGCTCCAATTTCATTATATTTACAGAACTTATAGTAGATGTATACATGCTCTTAAAAATATGCGTAGTACAGTTTTTGTTGACAAAAGATTTAATTTTAGGAGTTAGGAATGAAAAATAATTGTAAAATAACAGTAATTTAATATTGATAATATTTTGTAAAATATATTACAATTTTCAAGAACTTAAAAACTTTCTTAAACTTAAAACTGTTTAACTTTTAAATACATACAATACTTTAAAACTTTAAATAGCTTACAAAAAAGTTATTTTCTTTCTTTACTACATTATCATTCAACAAAGCACTTTCATCTTTACATTAAACTTTTTTGGAACTAAATTAATGTATAATTAACTTGGAAATAACTCAGTGACAGAAATTATTTGCTTAAAATTGAATCTTGCACGTGTAAAGTACAAAAGAATTCAACATCCATTTCCGTAATTCAAAAATATAACCTTTCAGAGGTTTAAAAAACATACCAAAGAAATTTTTCTTTAAAAAAAAGTAACATTCCTTTTCCTATTACCACACAAAAAATGTCTTTCAAGTGCAAAAGAATAAAATACTTCAAACTTCTCTTTTTGGCATTTGGAGATCGTTAAAACGTTCCTTGATCAATAGGAAAAAGCCGCTCCATAACCAGTAACATCAAATCGAATACCCTAAATACGACATTTCGCTCCGCACATCATTGTATTAACATGAAGTACTTTAAAATGGCAGAGAAAGTTCCAAAAAAGGCTTGGCTTAAAACACTCCAGTGAATCGATAATTCCATTCGAAAAAAAAAGTTTTATTTCGAACTCGATATTTTTACTTTTATGCTCGGGCCGTTTATTTTCAAAAGGAAACCGATAGAAACCCTATAAGATGTCAGAATCGGAAATACCATTGCCATTCAAGATTTTAAAGTGTTTATTTAAGGATACTTTATTTTATTAGTCAATGGTTCATTCGAATCTAGAACATTCGAAAACACTGTAGGGTTTTTATAATGGCATTTTTCTTTCAAAAGGAATCTTCCGTAAATTGAGTGGAAATTTGGAATGAATTCAAGTAAACCTCTAATAGTGCAGAATCTTTAGAATATAAATTTATTTGCAATAGAACGCTTATCAGTTTCATAGTAGAAGTTTCTTTTTCACCGATGAAATCGTCTGAATCTGAAATTCGAGATGTGTTCTTTAAAAGTTTTTTTAAAGAAGAAATATCTGAACTCTATTGTATTTAAACACTAAAAAAATTACATAGATATAAATAAGTTTCAGAATCGGACATACTATCGCCATTCAAGATTTTAAAGTGTTTATTTACTTTATTTTATTAGTTAATGATTCATTCGAATCTAGAACATTCGAAAACAATGTAGGACTTTTATAACATAGCTCTTCTTTCAAAGGAATAATCTTTCGCAAATTGAGTGGAAATTTGGAATGAATTCAAGTAAACCTCTAATAGTGCAGAATCTTTGGAATATAAATTTATTTGAAATAGAACGCTTATCAGTTTCATAGTAGAAGTTTCTTTTTCACCAATGACAATTCGAGATGCGTCCTTTAAAAGTTCTTTTAAAGAAGAAATGTCTGAACTGTATTGTATTCAAACAATAAAGATAATGTAAATAAAAGTTTTTCAAAGTATTTTATAGTTTCAAAAAGCTATTCTGGGATGTTTTTCTCTTCTAAATAATATAATGAATAATTTTTTTAAATCGATAGTGAGATAATTTTAAAAAAGCCAATCATTAAATTATTATTTATATTTTTCGTTCACAAGAGATATATTAGAAAAGGTTATTGGAATTTTTTTATAAGTAGTAATAGTTTATAATTTATGGTATTATTGAAAAAATAAATATGCTAATTGAAATTTTGCATGTTTTTGATAAATATCTTTCTTGACAACTATATTCAATTTCAATTATATAAAAGTAATAAGGAAATAACAAAGACGTTTAAGGAAACTTGATTAATATTGTAAGAATCAAAAATAAACTTTATTGAATAATGTACATTTAATAATGAATAAGTATTTAGTTTATCAGATAAATGTAATTATCTGATAAACTAAATTAACTTATTAATTTTAATAATACATTTAAATTAATTAAGTAATTAAACTTTCCTATTAAATAAACTAAGCATTTTTTAAGTTTCACTCATTTTTTGAAATCCAAGTGTTTTTCATTTTATAAGTTCTTTTTCTATCATAAAATATAAGCTTATATAATTATTTTTTAAGATTTTATAGCAAGAAAACAAAAAAAAAATAATTATTTAATTTTTTTTTCAAACTTTTTTTTAAGTAGTAAAAAAACATATAATCATTTTTGTATGTAATTTTTTTTAAACATCGTTGTATCTAGTATTTCATATTCGTAACTCATATTTGTAACTTTACTAATGTATTCGTAACTCAAATCATTTTTTATAACTCATATTTGTATCTTTGAGATTGTTTCTTAATTCATATTTTTTTTTCATATTCTTATCTTTCTTTATAACTCATATTTGTATGTTTCTTCATAGTTATTTCTTCAAAAAACTCATATTTGTATTTCATCTTTATTCGTAATTCATATTGTTTTTTATTTGTTATTTTTTCTTTCAAATATTATTTGTATTGTTCTTCGAGTTAAATAGTGAAATTTTAATTATTAATTCTGGACTAAAACGAGTAATTTGGTTTACTCTGCATTATTCTAAGGCAAACCTGAGTTCACTTGCAATGTTGTATGTCCAGAAATAGTCATAGCACAATAGAATATATTCGAATTCTTAGCATTAATCAAGGAAATGTACCTATTATACAGTGAGAATATTGCAGTTTAATAGCTCAATGGTCCAGTAAATCTGTTGCATTTTGAGATCAATCACACTGAAGGCTGATCATCAAAGAGATGGAGATTTCTCGATTCCATGCATTTGGATCAGAAGGAAATATAATTTACTCAGAGGCTGCAGTTGTTATCATAGAACACGATTGTTAACTGTTTGATGAATTGTTTGAAATTGTTAATGTAGGACACGATTGTTCACGATTTCATATTTTACAGATCATTGACTCGATGTCATTCAGTACCAAGAAGATTAGAGATGAGTTATGAGCTAACTATTGCTTATTACCACTTGAATTTACTTTACTTCATGTGTTAAAAAAATAGCAAGATATCGTATCGCGTAAAAAATAGCAAGATATATATCGTATATCGCGATATATCGCATGGTAATTTCGAGAAATATGGCAAAAAGTCAGACTATTATAATTTTGATTCTTATGTACTATTCGAATGGCTCAGTTTATACTTAAATCTCTATAATAATAAAGAAATAAAATAGGACAAATTCTTCTTTTCATAATTGTAACAACGCATATTTGCCATTTGAGTAAAACAAATTATTTTGATACAAAAATAACTGAATTTAAAAACAAATAGTACCTTATAAATTCGTCCAAATGGATTATTGATAAATAATTGTGAATTCATGTTTCAAAACCTTTTTTAAAGAAAACAAAAATATAGTTAAAGTTAGAAAAAATATGTTTTGTATTAAAAAAAAACATGTTTCAGATAGCTTATAGTACACTCATGTCCATAAATTAAGGATAATGAAGTTCAGGCAAAGAAAGAGACAGAAGAAAAACAAATTTGACTTATTTGTAAAGTCTATTCATTAAACAAAAGGTAAAGAGCAAAAAAGATGCTATATGTTTGACATAATTAATAAAAATTGCGATTATTACTCCCTGGAGCAAATTTAAAAAAAGAACCTATTTACAAAAAAACAGTATAACATGGTTAGTATGATGGTTAATATGGAGTATGTCTCCCGGACGATGCAATACAGGCCTTACAACGCCTAGGCATGCTGAGTATCAAATGATCAATCTGATCTTAGGGTATATTACACCACTCATCAAGCAATGCCCTCCGAAGTTCCGGTTGCCAGGTGGGAGGGGGCTGATGGGCTACAATTCGTCGGCCAAGCATATCCCACAAATGCTCTATTGGATTCAAGTCCGGTGAGTATGCTGGCCAATCCATACGGGTGATATCCTCCAATTGAAAGCATTCGTCTACAATGTTTGCACGGTGAGGACGGGCGTTGTCATCCATAAACAGAAATTCAGCACCCATGGCGCCCCGAAACAAACGTACATGTTGTTCCAGAATGACATCCCGATAGATGTGGCCTGTCATCGTTACACTCTGAACATGCAGGTCAGTTCTGGAACCAAGAATAATTCCTCCCCAAACGAGCCATCCTGCACCACCGTAACGGTGTCATTCAATGGTGTTCTCTTGGTGGTAACGGGTACCTGGCGCACTCCATATGAATGTCCGGCGAGAATTAGACTGCAAACTAAACCTGGACTCGTCGGAAAACATCACACAAGACCACTGTTGCGGTGTCCACAATGCATGCTCTCTACTCCAGGTTAATCGCAGGCGACAGTGAGGTGCGGTAAGTGGAACCCATCTGGCAGGCCTACGAGCATATAGACCAATGTGCCCTAAGCGTCTGTACACGGTCTGCCTTGAAACTGTCGTACCGGTAGCTGAAGAGAGCTGATGAGACAGGTGTGATGCTGTGCTCCGTCTGTTTCTTTTGGCAGTAACTGCTAAATACCAGTCCTCATTCGGCGTTGTAACTCGGGGGCGACCTGTGCTGTAACATCTACTCACATTACCATCATCTCGGAATCGTTGCCAAAGCCTGGAGATGACACTCTGGGCGATTCCAAGTTCCTCGGATACTTCCAGCTGGGTACTTCCACATTCCAGTCGTCCGATAATTCTCCCACGTAAAAAATCATCCAAATGCTTCCTTTGTGCCATAACTATGCGGTTATTGCACTGAAAGGCTTTCAAAGCGCTTGTGAACAATTTTACTTCTTTGCCACCATTCCTTATATACCCCTTTCTTACATTATCGTCATTGTGACGTACTATCCGCGCCATCTGGTGGTTTCCTGTAATTTGCATATTCTTCTTCAAGATATGTGTGATAATTCTACAGGTGAAATTTTTTTTTAGAGTTCGATTTCTGTGTGATTCTGAATTATCCTTAATTTATGGACATGAGTGTAAAAAAAAGACATATTTTTGCATAGTTTCAAATAATAAAAACAAGTTTCGATTGGAAAATTTAATGGAGTCTATTCACCTTTGTGAACCTTTGTGAATTTGTTGTACCAGATTGTGAGACATAGAACATATTCGAACAGTAAGCATTAATCAAGAAAATGTAACTACTATACCATGAATATATCGCAGTTTAATAGCCAAATGGAGCAGTAAATCTGTTACATTTTGATATCAATAGAACTGTAGGTTGACCATCACAGATATTAGCATTTCTCCAATTTACTTCATTTAAATCACAATGAAATATAATTTATACATAACAGTTGTTAACAAAAAAAACGACTGTTAACTGTTTGGTGAATTATTTGAAATTGTTAAATACTTGAAGTTGTTAAGATTGTACATAAATTATTTATTATTTGACTTTTCTCTAGTTTTTGCAATATCATATAACAAAAACAAGTTATACAATTGGAAAATGTAATGGAGTCTATTCACTTTTGTGAATCTATGTGATTTTGCTGTACCAGATTGTGAGCATAGCACAATAGAACATATTCGAACAGTAAGCATTAATCAGGAAAGTGTAACTCCTATACCGTGAATATATCGGAGTTTAATAGTCAAATGGAGCAGTAAATCTGTTACATTTTGAGATCAATAGAACTGTAGGTTGAACATCCCATAGATTAACATTTCTCCAATCTACTGCATTTAGATCGCAATGAAATATGATTTACACACTGGTTACAGTTGTTAAGAAAAAAATGACTGTAAGCTGTTTGATGAATTATTTGAAATTGTTAGTTATTTAAAGTCGTTAACATTGTACGTGAATCATTTATTGTTAGACTTTTTTCAATTTTTGAAAGATTGCATTTTTTTTTTTTTTTTTTTACATATTTTATTTAATTTTAATTTACTTTAATTGTTTTTGTGAAGTTAAACTTTAGACAGATATTAGAAATGGAACTATTTTGCTGATATTATTGTAGTTCATTTGAAAAGAATTGTTATGGAGTACGTTTATAAATATCTTAAACATTTTTTCTTATGGATTTTTCTAAATAATAATTTACCAATCTTCATTGATATGTTCAGATAACATTTTATTAAAATACGTTGACTTACATTATTTATTTGCTGAGGTTTGGATAAAAATAAGTAAATTTCTGTCAATATGTATTAAATTAGATAATATTTTATTCAATATATTTCTCATACAGAAATTTTTACTTTTCTTACTGAAAAAGAGTAGATCTTGTTGTGTTTGCTATTATTTATCATTCTTCAACTAAATAAAACTATATAATATTCATATTTCTTCTTCTTCGCTGGCGCAACAGCCCCAAGGTGGGCCAAGGCATCTGCCTACTGGCAGAATTTTTAAACACTTTTGTGAATCTATGTGATTTTTCTGTATAAGATTGTGAGCCATAGCACAATTGAACATATTCGAACAGTAAGCATTAATCAGGAAAGTATAACTACTATACCGTGAATATATCGGAGTTTAATAGTCAAATGGAGCAGTAAATCTGTTACATTTTGAGATCAACAGAACTGTAGGTTGAACATCCCATGGTGGGTGTATCCCCATCCCATACAGTGGTTGTTTCCTTTTTACTGGTAGAGTTATCAGCCCTACGTTGTACACTCATAATAAACCGAGACCTACTGTTTAAAGTGAATTCGGAACCATTACAAACATCCACGACAACACCGGGCCTCAAACCCGAAACCTTTATCACCCAGCGCCAGAACGCAAGTCACTCGGCCATCAGACCCCAATATTTAGATTATCTTAAATAGCATTTTACTAATTAATATATAAATTAAAAATATGTAGCATAAATTATTTTTTAAACCAATTTATGCTACACATACTAAACCTTACGAACACAATTTCTTGGGAAATTAGCAATACAATTGACATTAGAAATACAATTGAAATTAGAGTTCAATTAAAAAGCAGTTCAATTGAGCAGTTCAATTGAAAAATTCCCTTGGAAATTAGCAATACAATGAAAAATTTGTTCGGAAATTACCAACACAAAATCAAAAATTTAGCAATGCAATTGAAATTAGCAATGCAATTGAAAAATTTATTTTGACAATTAATTAAACACAATTAAAAAACCTCTTGTAAAATTAGCAATACAATTGAAAAACTTTTTGGGGAAATTAGCAATACAATTAATGTTTTAATTTTTAATTACCTCTAATCTAGTCAATTTAATATAATCCTTATGTAAAGGCATTGTTATTTTCTAAACAGAGTACGCTTTTAAACTTTTAAAGAAACAATGAATTTTGAAATGACGAATGTTAACACATAAGAAGCTGCCATTTCACTGGGCCATAAAAGTCGAGGAAGCAAAAAATTCGAATCATCAAATAAGGATTCCGCGAAGCATTTAAAGGCGGAATATTGAATTAATCCTTAATAGTTGCAGCCTCGCATCTTCTACAGAGAAATCGACTGCTCATTTAACAGAACCATTTCTTCATTTCTTGGAGCACTGCAGTCACGTGTGGAACATTAACAGATCGGAAAATTCTAGGAGGGAAAATAAAATAACGCCATCGTCGCTTGGAAAACTGCATTTTCTTGAATTTTTAATGACCTCGTAAATCTACTACCAGGACTCCAATGCGAAACCGTGGCACCCAGTGCCAAAGCGCTAGTCACACTGCCATGAGGCCCCATATATCTAGATTTAGATGATCTGAAATAGCATTTTGCTGATTAATAATGTGCAGCATGAATTATTTTTTTTATTTTATAGCACCAATTTATGCTAAACATATTCAACATTACCAACACAATTTCTTGGAAAATTAGCAATACAATTAAATTATTTCTTGAGAAATTAGCAATACAAAATGAAAAATTTGGTGGGAAATTAGAAATACAATTAAAATTAGAAATACAAAATGAAAAATTTCTTGGGAAATTAGCAATGCAATTAAAAATTTCTCGGCAAATTAGCAATATAATTGAAAAATGTCTTGGGAAATCAGCAATACGATTGAAAAAATTTGGGGAAATTAGCAATACAATGGAAAATTTCTTGGGAAATTATAAATACAATTGAAAAATTTCTCTTGAAATTATCAATACAATTGAAATTAGCAATTAGATTGAAAACTGTCTTGGGAAATTAGCAATACAATTGAAAAATGTCTTTGGAAATCAGCAATAAAATTTCTATTTTAATTTTTAATTAGCTCTTTTAATCTATTTAATTTAATATAACCTTTATGAAAAGCATTGCTATTTTCAAAACAAAGCACGCTTTTAAACTCTTAAGGAAACAATAATTTCTGAAATGACGACTATTAACGCATGACTAGCTACGAACGGGCGAGAGTTCAATTTCACTGAGCCATAAAAGTCAAGGAAGCAAAAAATACGAAACATCAAATAACGATCCCCCGTAACATTTAAAGCTGGAATATTTAATTAATCCTTAATAGTTGCAGCCTCGCATCTTCTACAGAGAAATCGACTGCTCACTTATTAGAACTATTTCTTCATTTCTTGGAGCAATGCAGTCACGTGTAGGGCATTAATAGATCAGCAATTCGAGGAGGGAAAATAAAATAGCGGCATCGTCGCTCGGAAAACTGCATTTTCTTGAATCTTTAATGACCTCGTAAAAATCTGTAAAACCTTTTAAATGTTCTTTAAATTAGTTAGCAAGGACGTGTCACGTAACACAGTTTATGATATCGCGATAAACTTTCGAATATGTAATTTAATTTAGAAAAAAAAATGCTGATGGAGTTCTTAAATAATTTATTTTTCAGAAGTTCTGCTAAATGGGCGCCATTTTAGTAGCTATGCGATTCAAATTTTTTAGTTCTTGTTTTAATATTTCTTGTTTACTAATCTACGACTTAATATCTTAAATTAAATTATATTAATTATACATTACATTTAAT
The DNA here is from genome assembly GCA_021605075.1 of Caerostris darwini. Taxonomy (NCBI): domain Eukaryota; kingdom Metazoa; phylum Arthropoda; class Arachnida; order Araneae; family Araneidae; genus Caerostris; species Caerostris darwini. The sequence continues at coordinate 40,630 of BPLQ01000551.1, read as the reverse complement.
TTTATTTTCAGTTCTCTGAAGCAGTATTATAAAAATATGTTTTATTTAAGCAAACTGAAATATGCGAATCAAAGGATAATTGCGAATATTACATTTAAAAGTTAAAGGACTAATTACATGGAATGAAAATATTACTTTTATTATAAAAAAGTTCCTTCAATTAAAGATTTTAAGAAAATATGGAAATTAAATGAAACATGGAAATTTAGTAATGCACCAATTGCACTGACTTTAGTCTTTTAAAATTGATTCAAATCATCGTAGAATTATGACTAATGTGTCTACATTTGGCGATATTATATATTATTGGCATATTTTTAAATCTACTAGCTATTATTCGATATTTTTGCAGGGCTGAATAATTTTCATTACAAAGTTACTACGTTAAATATCTTGTGTATTGGGAAAAAAATATATTTTTGCCTTTTACAGAGTTAAAAGCAATCACAATTTGAAATCATTGTAAATATTTTCCTTCCAAGTTTTTCTTAAAAGTAGTATCTTTAAGATCTGATGTCCAGTGTAAATATTTATTTACCACTCATTTTTCTGCAATACAACTTGATATATGTTCGTTATACAACTTTATATACGTTTCTTGTACAACTGTATACATGTTAGCTTTATACAAGACTGTTTGGCAAGTTCTCTGCAGCTACATTTTTGAAAGCTCAAATTTCTTTCTCTTTGGGAAAGATAAGATCATGGACAGGCATCATATAGCAAGATGTACAGACTTTGAATGGGGACTCTGAGGTGAAAAGATATTGAAGAGCTTAAACTTTGTTAATGGGATGGTTTTTTCGCTTTTTATTTTCTTTTTTCTTCTGTGTGTTATTACGCTGTTTTCTTTTTATCTCGTAAGAGTATGTCGTTTTCTTTTGCCATTGGAAATAATAATAAAAAAACCTTTATATATTTGAAAACAAGCATTAAATTGTTTTGCTCAAGAACATTTGATTTATACAAAAAATTATTAACACTACTAAAAACTAATTTTTATAAAACTTATTTTATTGGTAAGAACTTTAGCAAATGCATATTAGGAAGTTCTAAAGCTTCTGTATTCTTTCAAACTCAATTATCATCACTAAAGTTTAAAGCAAGCAGTTATTTCTATTCATGTTTTATCTGGTTTAAATCTGACGTTTTATAATTTTTTGGTATATATTATTATTATTATTATTTGGTATTATTGTTTTGATCAGTTCCATCTTTATGTTGTCCTATTACTTTTTGCATACCGGATTGGAGTTTCTCTATTACTTTAATTTTATTTACAATATCTTATGAATTACACAAATTTGTAAGAACTAAATTATACAAAACTTTTAGAATTTAATTTTAATAACTGATGAAAAACTTACTTAGATTTAACGCCTATTTGTGCATATCGAAAATTGTTCAATGTTATTGAAAATTTTGCATGTCAAAAATAGATAAAAATATGAAAAATTTAAAATTTTTTCTTTTATTACTTATTTTAACCTGCTTCAGGGTAAACCATCAATATCGTTATTATTATCAATATCAAACATCAAAAAAGTTTATTTTAAAGGCAGTAATGGAATACTATTAGAAAATTTTATTTTAACTTTTCGGAATTTGTGAGGGGTTTTTAAAATTTAATTTCAATTTTTTGCTTAAAATTATAATTTTCTTTTATATTAATAAATATGCAATTATTTTTTTATAATTTTATTATTTATTTTGTTATTATTATTATTTATTTTATTATTATTTTTTATTTAATTTTTAATTTTAGAACTTAATAATTTTTCGCTTATTGTTTTAAAACTTATTATTATATTACTAAATATATAGTTAATTTTTATAACTTTATTTTTATTTAATAAATAAATAAATAAAATTACTACACTAATTTTAGAATTTGAAAACGGTGCATATATTTTTGTAATAATATGTAACTATGGATGAATTCCCTATTTTTTGAATTGCATATGTAGTTAATTTTCTCCAATACTTTAATTTCATAACTCCATGTAGGTCTATTTGGTATTTTCAAATCAGAATGTGAACATTTTAAACCATCATCAATAATTTATTTTCAACGCTTCTTTAACATCAAACCCTTTATGCATTTTTATGAATATCATTTTTTTTCTAATTTATAACTTATATTTCTTATGAATATTATTCCTAGGATTGTTTTCAACTAAAAGCTTTGTTTCAAAAACAACATTGACAGCCATTGGCTAATTGACAACAAAAATTCAAGTTGCTCTTGTACGTATTTACAAACAATACTGACAAAAAACCATTTGATTCCAATAAAGATAAATAAAAACATAATTAATGATGACTAATATTGACTAATAAAAACAAATGAAAGTTTGAAGTAATAAAATATTTTGCTTTAGTAATATTTTTTATTACATATCAATTACGAATGTACACCTGTTTTTTTCTAAATTCTGCCTAAATTTCAATTTTCCATGAATCTCTCTAAGACAAGTCTCTTTTTTTACTACTCAATCAACTACATCCTGAAGGAAAAGAAAAAAGTTCCCCAAAAACTCAAAATGCACTCGTTACTTGCAAAACATTGCGATCCCAACAAATAACTACAAAAAAATTCTTCAAAGAGAAAAAGAAAGAAAAAAAAAAGTATTTTGTATGGCAGAGAACGAGAAGGTAATGCAATAAATGACTCCGAAGTCAACCTTCTGCAAAACTGGAAGATTCCTTCCATGGAACAATGCGTCTACAGTTCCCCATTACAGCAGAAACACCCCTGTAATCTCATTTGCTGCTCTGCCGCCTGGAATCGAAATCAAGACATCACGAGATCTCTCTTGGAAGATGAGGGATGGTGTGTTTCTTCCAGAGGAAGTCCACAGATCCATATTCAAATCACGTGCAAGGCGACTCACTCCCTCAAGAGGCAAAACCAACAAACGATAGCTATCCACCCACACATATGTATGGAGGAAAGGCATTGAGAATTGAAAAACATTTGCATACTATCGACGAGTGCTTAAGCCAAAAGTTTTCCTTTAAGCAATGTGATTCGCTTCTGTAACTACGAATTTTCTAGGTTGCTTCTGCACTCGAAATATTTTGGAAGTCTTTGGTTCGAAATCAGAATAAAGATGCATAATTTAGAACTTTTTTTTAGGAAATATTTTGACTTCGAAGAAAGACTCGTTTCTTAACAGGTTTCTATTTTTCTTTAGGGAAATGAAATGGGTTTTTTTTTCAGTATTGTTTGTAAATACGTATAAGAACAACTTGAATTTTACTATCTTTCAATTACGCAATGGCTGTCAATGTTGTTTTTAAAAAATATTGGTAATAAATAATAAAAAAATACTAGTCATGAAAATTCACAAAGGCTTTCATATTAAAGAATTGTTGAAAATAAATTATTGCTGACAGTTGAAAACTTTCACATTCTGATTTGAGAATACCAATACCATATATATAATTTGGGAATACCAATACCATATATATACTTTGAGAATATCAATACCATATATATAATTTGAGAATACCAATACCATATATATAATTTGAGAATACCATATAGGTATATGGAGTTGTCAATTTATAGTTTTGAGGAAATTTGATTAAATATACAATTCTCAAAAATAGAAAATTCCTCCATCAATATTAGTCATCATCAATTTTGTAACTATGGATGAATTCCCAATTTTTGTGAATTTTCTTCAAAACTGTGGAGTTCTGTGGAGGTGTATTTGGTATTCTCATATCAGAATGTGAAAGTTTTCAACTGTCAGCAATAATTTATTTTCAACAATTCTTTAATATCAAAGCCTTTGTGAATTTTTATGAGCATTACTTATTTATTATTTATAACTTTCACTTTCCATGATTATTATTTCTAAGATTTTTTCCGAGTAAAAGCTCTGTTTCAAAACCAACATTGACAGCCATTAGATAATTGAAAACAAAAACATTGAAGTTGTTCTTATACGAATTTACAAACAATACTGACAAAGAAAAACATTTGATTCCTCCAAAGAAAAATAAAAACCTGTTAAGAAATGAGTCTTTTTTCGTCGTAGTCAAAATATTTCCGAAAAAAAGTTCTAAATTACGCATCTTTATTCTGATTTCGAACGAAAGAGTTCCATAATATTACGTAGTGCAGAAGTAATCCGGAAAATTCGTAGTTACAGAAGCGAATCACATTGCTTGAAGGAAAAACTTTTGGCTTAAGGACTCGTCGATAGTATGCAAATGCTTTTCAATTCTCAATGCCTCTCCTCCATAGATATGAGGGTGGATAGCTATCGTTTGTTGATTTTGCCTCTTGCAAGTGAGGGGGAGTCGCCTAGCACATGATTTGAATATGGATCTGTGGACTTTCTATCGAAGAAACACACCATCCCTCATCTTCCAAGAAGATTTCGTGATGTCTTGATTTCGATTCAAGGCGGCAGAGCAGCAGATGAGAGTAGATGAGAGCAGTAGCAGGGGTGTTTCTGCTCGGATGGGGACATTGTTCCTGGGGAGAAATCTTCCAGTTTTGCAGAAGGTTGACTTCGGAGGCATTTATTGCGTTACCTTCTCTTTCTATGCCATACAAAATACTTTTTTCTCTTTTTCTTTTTTACATCGAAAATTTTTTTTTTTTTTTATTTATTTGTGTTGCAAGTAACGAGTGCATTTTTGAGTTTTGAGAACTTTTATCTTTTTCTTCATGATGTGCATGATTGGGTAGTAAAAACGGCACTTGCCGTATAGAAAATCTTGGAAATTTTTTTTTTTTTTTTATTGCACGTTTTAAACATTATTTTTAAAACCTTAAATTTTTTTTAAATATGCAAGATAATTTATGTTAAAAGAATGATGCAAAAGATGCTTATAATTTACATTACTTATGGGATTTTATTTAAATTTATGAATCACATGATTTAGAAGAAAGAAATATTTTATTAATGATATCATTTAAATTTTGATAACTTGAAATTGCTACAACCTTTCATTTATTGCTATTAACTTTTATTGTTAGTAGAATACGTATTGCTACTACCTTTTATTGCACTATAATTTTGTTTGTTCTACATATTGCTACTTTCTTAGGTATTTGTTCTTATTTATTTATTATTTTAATAAATACAGAATACCTTAGTAAATATAAAATCATTTATTAAAATGCTAAAAATTGAATATTTATATCATTGCCTATTAATATGTAGGAATTAGTAGGAGATCCGGATTTAATAATCGCAGACCTTGAAGGGAACCTTTTTTGAATTTTTATGAGCAGTTTTTTTTTATTTATAAATTATATTTTTTATGAGTTCTACTCCTAGGAATTTTTCAACTAAAAGCTTTGTTTGAAAAACAACATTGACAGCCATTGGGTAATTGAAAACAAAAATTCAAGTTGTTCTTCTACGTATTTACAAACAATACTGACAAAAATAGAAAACATTTGATTTTCCTAAAGAAAAAGAAAAACCTGTTAAGAAACGAGTCTTTCTTCGTCGAAGTCAAAATATTTCCTAAAAAAAAGTTCTAAATTATGCATCTTTATTCTGATTTCGAACGAAAGAGTTCCGAAATATTACGTAGTGCTGAAGCAACCTTAGAAAATTCGTAGTTACAGAAGCGAATCACATTGCTTAAAGGAAAACTTTTGGCTTAAGGACTCGTCGATATTATGCAAATGTTTTTCAATTCTCAATGCCTTTCCTCCACAGATATGTGGGCGGATAGCTATCGTTTGTTGATTTTGCCTCTTGCAAGTGAGGGAAGGAGTCACCTTGCACGTGATTTGAATATGGATCTGTGGATTTTTTAGAAGAAACACACCATCCCTCATCTTTCAAGAAAGATCTCGTGATGTCTTGATTTCGATTCAAGGCGGCAGAGCAGCAAATGAGATTAACATGGGTAGTTCTGCTGGGATTGGGGACTGTAGACGCATTGTTCCATGGGAGAAAACTTTTAGTTTTGCAGAAGGATGAGTTTGGAGTCATTTATTGCATTAGTTTCTCGTCCTTTGCCATACAAATTATTTTTTTTTCTCTTTGAAGAAATTTTTTCTTTTAGTTATTTGTTCGGTTCGCAATGTGTTTGCAAGTAACGAGTGCATTTTTGAGTTTTGGAGTCTTTCAGTTTTTTCTTTCTTTTCTTTATGATGTGTGTGATTGAGTAGTAAAAAGGAGGCTTGCCGTATTGAGATTGTTGAAAGTTTTCTTTCATTACATGTTTTAAACATTATTTTTCAAAAATTACATTTTTAAATATGCAACATAATTTATTCAAAAGCATTATAATATAGATCACTCACTGAATTTTATTTAAATCTAACAATCTTTTTTTTTAGAAGAAATAAATATTTTATTAATGGTCTCAATTAAGTTTTCGTAACTTGAATTTGCTACTACCTTATATATATTGCTACTATCTTTTTTTGATCTACTATTTTTATTGCTCTACTTATTGCTACTATTTTAGATATTTGCTTATATTTATTTATGATTTTAATAAATACAGAATACCTTATTGAATATGAATTATTTTATTATAATACTAAAGAATGAATAATTATATCATTGGCTATTAATATGTAGGAATTAGTAGGAGACTCGGATTTTCTAATGGCGGACCTTAAGCGTGCCGCACCAGTAGCAAAGGTTAGGCAAAAGTGAGACAATACCTTTCATACTCTTGAGAGGAATTTTTTTTACATTAAACGATCTACTTATAAAACCATCATCAATAATTTATTTTCTTTTGTTCTTTGGCATCCAAGACTTTTTGAATTTTTATAAGCATTTTTTTTATTATTGATAACTTTTTTTTATGAATATTATTCTTAGGACTGCTTTCGACAAAAAGCTTTGTTTCAAAAAGCAACATTGACAGCCATTGGGTAATTGAAAACAAAAATTTCAAGTTGTTCTTATACGTCATTTGATTCCCCTAAAGAAAAATAAAAACCTGTTAAGAAAGAGTCTTCTTCGTCGAAGTCAAAATATTTCCTAAAAGAAGTTCTAAATTATGCATCTTCATTCTGATTTCGAAGGAAAGAGTTCCAAAATATTACGTAGTGAAGAAGCAACCCGGAAAATTCGTAGTTACAGAAGCGAATCACATTGCTTAAAGGAAAACTTTTGGCTTAAGGACTCGTCGATAGTATGCAAATGTTTTTCAATTCTCAATGCCTCTCCTCCATACATTTGTGTGGGTGGATAGCTATCGTTTGTTGGTTTTGCCTCTTGCAAGTGAGGGAGTGAGTCGCCATGCACGTGATTTGAATATGGATCTGCGGACTTTCTCTGGAAGAAACACACCATCCCTCATCTTCCAAGAAGGATCTCGTGATGTCTTGATTTCGATTCAAGGCGGCAGAGCAGCAAATAAGATTACAGGGGTGTTTCTGCTCGGATGGGGACTGCAGACGCATTGTTACCATGGGAGAAATCTTCGAGTTTTGCAGAAGTTTGACTTCGGAGTCATTTATTGCATTACCTTTTTTTAGGAAATATTTTGACTTCGACGAAAAAAGACTCATTTCTTAACAGGTTTTTATTTTTCTTTGGAGGAACCAAATGTTTTCTTTGTCAGTATTGTTTGTAAATTCGTATAAGAACAACTTCAATGTTTTTGTTTTCAATTATCTAATGGCTGTCAATGTTGGTTTTGAAACAGAGCTTTTACTCGGAAAAAATCTTAGAAATAATAATCATGGAAATTGAAAGTTATAAATAATAAATAAGTAATGCTCATTGATAAAGAATTGTTGAAAATACATTATTGCTGACAGTTGAAAACGTTCACATTCTGATTTTAGAATACCAATACCATATATATAATTTGAATAAATAATATTATCAATACCATATATATAATTTGAGAATACCAATACCATATATATAATTTGAGAATACCAATACCATATATATAATTTGGGAATACCAATACCATATATATACTTTGAGAATATCAATACCATATATATAATTTGAGAATACCAATACCATATATATAATTTTGGAATATCAATACCATATATATAATTTGAGAATACCAATACCATATATATAATTTGAGAATACCATATAGGTATATGGAGTTGTCAATTTATAGTTTTGAGGAAATTTGATTAAATATACAATTCTCAAAAATAGAAAATTCCTCCATCAATATTAGTCATCATCAATTTTGTAACTATGGATGAATTCCCAATTTTTGTGAATTTTCTTCAAAACTGTGGAGTTCTGTGGAGGTGTATTTGGTATTCTCATATCAGAATGTGAAAGTTTTCAACTGTCAGCAATAATTTATTTTCAACAATTCTTTAATATCAAAGCCTTTGTGAATTTTTATGACTAGTATTTTTTTATTATTTATTAACCAATATTTTTTAAAAACAACATTGACAGCCATTGCGTAATTGAAAGATAGTAAAATTCAAGTTGTTCTTATACGTATTTGCAAACAATACTGAAAAAAAACCCATTTCATTTCCCTAAAGAAAAATAAAAACCTGTTAAGAAACGAGTCTTTCTTCGAAGTCAAAATATTTCCTAAAAAAAAGTTCTAAATTATGCATCTTTATTCTGATTTCGAACCAAAGACTTCCAAAATATTTCGAGGGCAGAAGCAACCTAGAAAATTCGTAGTTACAGAAGCGAATCACATTGCTTAAAAGAAAACTTTTGGCTTAAGCACTCGTCGATAGTATGCAAATGTTTTTCAATTCTCAATGCCTTTCCTCCATACATATGTGTGGGTGGATAGCTATCGTTTGTTGGTTTTGCCTCTTGCAAGTGAGGGAGTGAGTCGCCATGCACGTGATTTGAATATGGATCTGCGGACTTTCTCTGAAAGAAACACACCATCCCTCATCTTCCAAGAAGGATCTCGTGATGTCTTGATTTCGATTCAAGGCGGCAGAGCAGCAAATAAGATTACAGGGGTGTTTCTGCTCGGATGGGGACTGCAGACGCATTGTTACCATGGGAGAAATCTTCCAGTTTTGCAGAAGTTTGACTTCGGAGTCATTTATTGCATTACCTTCACGTTCTCTGCCATACAAAATCCACTTTTTTCTTTCTTTTTCTTTTGGAGTTTTTTTTTCTTTTAGTTATTTGTTCAATTCGCAATGTGTTGCGAGTAACGAGTGCATTTTGAGAACTTCCAACTTTTCTTTTTTTTTTTCATGATGTGCGGGATTGAGTTGTAAAAAGAAGACTTGCCGTATTGAGACTCTTGGAAGTTTTGTTTTATTTGTTTAATTTTGTTAAACGTCAACATTTTTTAAAAATATGCAGCATAATTTATGTTAAAAAAATGATATAAAAGCATTACGTGAATGAAAATAATAATTTACATCACTAATTTTATTTTATTTAAATCTATGAAATCACATGCTTTAGAAGAAAGAAATAATTTATTAACGGTTTCATTTAAGATTTCGTAATCTTATTTTATTAAGTTTTTATAATTTTTTTTTAAGTATCTTAATTTTTATTATCTGAGATTGTCTAAGATATTTGCTAATATTTATTTATGACGTCAATAAACATAGAAAGATGCGCAGAATTTTTGTATCTTCCACAAATCTTTCAAGTATAGTCATCATAATTTGGATGGCTGCTAAAGAAATTGAAATTTAGGCAGAATTTAGAAAAAACAAGAGTACATTCTTAATTGATAATTAATAGAAACATTAAAAAAGCAAAATATTTTGTTATTTACAACTTTATTTTTTTTATCAATCGTTATTAGTCATCATCAAATAAGTTATTAGGGATGAATTCTTGTGAATTGTCTTCAAAACTTTAAATTCATAACTCCATGGAGGAGTATTTGGTATTCTAAAATCAGAATGGGAATCATTTTAAACTGTCAACAACAATTTATTTCCAATAATTCTTTAGCCTCAAAGCCTTTGTGAATTTTTATGAACATCATTTTTTTATTATGTTTTATGAATTCCATATTTCCTAGGACTGTTTTCGACTAAAAGCTTTGTTTCAAAAATAACATTGACAAGTATTGGGTAATTGAAAACAAAAACTTCAAGTTGTTCTTATAAGTATTTACAAGCAATACTGAAAAAAAAAACCAAAAACACATTTGATTCCCTTAAAGAAAAATAAAACCCTGCTAGGAAACGAGCCTTTCTTCGTCGAAGTCAAAATATTTCCTAAAAAAAGTTCTAAATTTTGCATCTTTATTCTGATTTCGAATGAAAGAGTTCCAAAATATTACGTAGTGCAGAAGCAACGTAGAAAATACGTAGTTACAGAAGTGAATCCCATTGCTTAGATTAAAACTTTTGGCTTAAGGACTCGTCGATAGTATGCAAATGTTTTTCAATTCTCAATGCCTCACCTCTACAGATATGTGGGTGGATAGCTATCGTTTGTTGATTTTGCCCCTTGCAAGTGAGGGAGGGTCGCCTTGCTCATGATTTGAATATGGCTCTGTGGACTTTCTCTGGAAGAAACACACCATCCCTCATCTTCCAAGAAGATCTCGTGATGTCTTGATTTCGATTCAAGGCGGCAGAGCAGCAAATGAGATTAACATAGGTAGTTCTGCTGGGATTGGGGACTTGGGGACTGCAGACGCATTGTTACCATGGAAGAAATCTTCGAGTTTTGCAGAAGGTTGACTTCGGAATCATTTATTGCATTACCTTCTCATTTTCTGCCATACAAAATACTTATTTCTTTTTCTCTTTGAATTTTTTTTTTAGTTATTTGTTCGTTTCGCAATGTGTTGCAAGTAACGAGTGCTTTTTTGAGTTTTGGGATCTTTCAGCTTTTCTTTCTTTTTCTTCATGATGTGCGTGATTGAGTAGTAAAAACTCGTTGTTTTATTGAGACACTTGGAAGTTTTGTTTTATTTGTTTAATTTTTTTTAAACGATAGCATTTTTTTTTTAAATATGCAACATAAGTTATGTTAAAAGAAAGATGCAAAAGCATAACAGGAATGAAAATAATAATTTACATCACCCACTTAATTTTGTTTAAGTCGATCAATTACAGGTTTTAGAAGAAAAAAATATTATATGGTGATGTAACATATGTCTTTATTGGAAATCAATCCATTACAATAAAGATCACACACAAAGAAGGAACAAGCAGAGCAAAGCAAACATACGACAAGGCAGCAATCGACAATAATTCGGTCTTGCACACCACGAAAACTCAAAGGTGGAGAGAGTAAATAAAGGATGTAGACACTGCATTTTAATCCATGAGGCCCTGGGCCTCCCAATATATCTGCAAGACTTCTCCTTGATTCTAACCCCCCTCTATCTTGTCCTGGACAATTCAAAAGATGTTGTGAATTCATTGTTTCAGCTCTACATATTGGGCAAGTGTTCAAGGCGAGGATACCTATCCTAGATATATATTATTAATGTTATCGCAACTTGCAATTGCTACTATCTTATTTTTTATTATCTGATTTTGTCTAAGATATCTGCTAATATTTATTTATGATTTCAGTAAATATATAATGCCTTAGTGAATATAAATTCTTTTATTATAATAGTGGACACTGAACAATTGCATCACTGGCTATTAATATGTAGGAATTAGTAGGAGATTCTGTTCTAATCATGCTGGACCATAAAGAATCTTGCAAAAATTTTCTCATAGTCATATACTTCTTACATTTATTCATTGCAACCTTATGATTGGTTTAATTATTATAATTAACTACGTTAGTAGTTATTTTACTTAATTGAAATAGCCATTATTTATTTATGATAAGAAATACTATTTAATGCTTTTAAAATAAAACAATAAACTAAAAAAATATTAAGATGTAAGAGTATTACAAAATATTAATTAACTATATCAATCAAAATGAGAGTGGGTTTAGTTTAGAATCCACTTTACATAAGTTACGATAAACACAAGTTTAACTTGATTAACTACCACAGATGTAATTATAAAGATTTCTTTGCGTTTTCGAGAAGTGGTGGTTTTAATTAAATGTTGGATATTGAAAGAACTAATTGTTTATAGTAATTAAATATATACAGAATGTTTTATAAAAAATCTTTTAATTACTTCCTGGAAATATTATTAGAATTTTAACATGTAAACATTGAATTGGTATTTTCAAATCTTTTGTTGGATTAATTTTGACATTCTTTTTTTATCCGTATTAACTTTGGTATTAACGTATTAACGTTGGTATTTTCAAATCTTTTGTTGGATTAATTTTGACATTCTTTTTTTATCCGTATTAACTTTTAAATGTATCAATTAAAAAAATTCCTATGAAAATATTACTTAGAAATAGAAGTTAGAAAGTTTTACCATATATCCACAAAGTTTTAAATTATTTTTTTGTTCCAGATAATATATTCATTGAATAGAATGTGTGGATGTGAAACAAATAAAATAGTATGTTAGACATTTTGATTGATTATAAAAGTTTATTATACAACATTGCTTGATTGGGTCTATAAAAATTTGAAATCTCTCTGTAAATCACTAAATATTGTAAGGTTTTAAGGGCAAAAATAATAATATAAATATTAAAAAAATTTGAAAATAATTTTTTGCCGATAAAACATGCAACACAAAATATTATTTCAACAAAAATATTTCTTTAAAAATTAAGCAGGATCCTATGCATCAAAAAAATCAAACTTAACTTCTTCGATTTACTTTTACACAAATATATTTTACTCATTAATTCATTGATATATTTATGAGAACATTATTTGTTTTTACTAAATAGCTTGATATAAATAAAAAAATAATAATAAATTTTTTAATATATCTTTGCTATAAATAAATACATTTTAGTGTACGGTATGAAAAAAAAAAATAATAAATAAATAAAAATTTTACCATAGGTTTTCATCTACATATAAAATCAATGCAAATCAATCTGATATTAAAATACTTCATTGATTTTATATAAAATCAATGCAAATCAATCTGATATTAAAATACTTCGTTGATTTTATATAAAATCAATGCAAATCAATCTGATATTAAAATACTTCGTTGATTTTATATTCAATAACAATAAATTCATTTTTACTACCTTTATTCTATTACATTGAAATTTATTGAATCAATTAATCATTCGTTTTATTTAACCAATATTTGCTTAAAAATATTTTTTTTATCAGTTGATTCGTTCATAACTTACAAAATTAATTAATTAACTGAAATCAATCTGTGGAAAAATTAAACTGCTGGATAAACAGTCTAAAAATAAAATTAACCTAAAACACCCGCAAATAAAGATTATACGCAGATCTATTTACTTAAATAAAGTGTGAAATATCGCCCGAGTTCATCACCAACTTTTATTTCATTCACTAACTAAACTAATGAAACAGTTCGAATTTAAGCAATACAAACTCCACTTTTCGAACAACTCGCACAAACTAAAACACATTGCATTTTATCTCCTTCAAGCCAAACCCAATTCGTCGTGAGAAAATACTAAAAACCTTTTAATTTCTTTGCCGGCAAAAATACTCCCCCTACCAGTTTCTGCAGTTAAATTTCACGGAGATCTGGTTTCAGAGAGGGCGGATAGGTACCCAGATCTAGGGAATTGAATTTGCGGAGTTAGCGTCCTCCAATTCAATAAATTTTCAAAGGGAAGGAGTCATATCGCCCGTGGCAAAAGATTCGCTCGTATTTCTTTGGGTGTTTTGTGTCTGGCAATGTTTTTGGAACAGCTATTGCTTTTCTTGCCAATTTCCCTGTTCTTGCTTCTGGTGGTTTTGTTATTTTTGATGGCGTTTATTTAACGGTTTGACCTTATTTGGGTTTGATTAATGTTTGCTTTAGGACTTTTTGTTTTACTCTTAGTTCCCGCTAATTGAACTACCACGACATTGCTGCAGAAAATTGTTTCTAAATTTTACTTTGATCTAGTTTTATTCAGAAAAAACAAAAAATAAAGTTTATGAAATTAAAAGAGGGAAAAATATCAAGATTAGAATATCTTCAAAAAATAAAATTATTATATCTGGAAAAAAAAAATCTATATGATGTCAATATACACATTCAATTTTTTAAAAAAAAATGCGACTAACACCAGAATACAATAAATAAAAAAAATATTTGTTTTTTTCTATAAATAAATGAATTTTAGTGTATCGCATGTGAAAAATATTTTAAAATTATAAAATTTTACCATAAGTTTTCATCAACATAATAAATCAATGCAAATCAATATGATATTATAATATTTAATTATTTATTTACTCATTAACATGTTATCTTTATTGAAATATGTTGAAATTTATTGAACCAGCTTATCGTTCATTTTATTTAAACAATATTTGTTTTAAAATATTTTCGTTATCTGTTTATTCGTTCATAAATTACAAAATTAATTAACTTACTGAAAGAGCTGAACAAATGAGAATGTGCTGAACTTAGCTTTACAAATCAGTGGAAGAATTTCAAGAAAATAAAAGAACTTCAAACATACGTTAATAAAGACTATCAGCTTATCTATTTGCTTAAATAAAGTGTGAAATATCACACGAGTTTACCATTAACTTTTTTTTATTTACTAACTAAAAATGATAAAACAATTCATCAGGCTCAAATTTAAGCAATACAAACTCCACTTTTCGAACAACTCGCACATTGCATTTTATCACCTTCAAGCCAAACCCAATTCGTCGTGAGAAAATACCAAAAACCTTTTAATTTCTTTGCCGGCGAAAATACTCCCCTTACCAGTTTCTGCAGTAAAATGTCACGGAGATCTGCTTTCAGAGAGGCCGGATAGATACCCAGATCTGGGGAATTGAATTTGCGGAGTTAGCGTCCTCAAATTCGATAAATTTTCAAAGGGAAGGAGTCGTATCGCCATTGGCGAAAGATTCCCTCCTATTTCTTTGGGTGTTTTGTGTCTGGCAATGTTTTTGGAACAGCTATTGCTTTTCTTGCCAATTTCCCTGTTCTTGCTTCTGGTGGTTTTGTTATTTTTGATGGCGGATATTTAACGGTTTGACCTTATTTGGGTTTGATTAATGTTTGCTTTAGGACTTTTTGTTTTACTCTTACTTCCCACTGATTGACATACCAAGACATTGCTGTAAAAAATTGTTTTCTAAATTTTACTTTGATGTAGTTTTATTCAGAAAAGATAGAAAGTAAAGTTTGTGTAATTAAAAGAGGAAAGAATTGCAAGATCCATATCGGCAAAAAAATTCAATAAATTTAAATCAATATATTTAAAAAAAATAATTAATTCAATATATTTAAAAATTTATAACTAACGCAAGAATGCGGTGATTAAAAAATTAATAAATAAATGAATCATTTTAATTATTTAATAATAATTTTGTTACGCATTTTTATTTAAAATATATTTTTTTGTCAAACATTAAATAAATAGCTCAACAAAATGTTAGAAATTAAAATATAATACAAAAATGATACTCTTGTGATGAGGTACTCTAGGGTGATGATTTAAAATCATACCGAAAAGAATGTGTTTAGTAATTGATTAATAATTAATGCATGTTTAATGTTTTCAATTATTGTTGAATTAAAGATAACATTAAAGAATTATTCGCAATCAAATATTTGTTGGATTCCTACATTAATAAAATGTAATTTATTATTAAATATTAATCCATGTTCTTTGCTCGATATGCGACTATGTAGTATACTCAGCTAGCATGCAAGATGTATCATATTTCCGCTGGCCGCATCTATTGCTGCCAGTGCTTTTAGAAATGAATAAATTTGGAACGACTGTGATAACATATCTTAGCATATTGTAAATTGTTGGTATTTGTCAGATTGTTGGTATAACCCGACTTGTAGCTCGACTGCGACGTGCTCAGGTAGTGTGCAAGTGACCTGACGTTCGAATCCACTTCCGACATTATTAAAGTAACTATTTTCAGAAACCAAGAGACTCAAGGGTGATTGTGACAATGTGATTAAAATCATCTCGCATCGATATTCAGGCTGCCTGGTGGCAGTTTTCTGAGTTTTCCCCCATACGACACGAAGATGCGTAGCTTTACCCCTAAAAGACTTCCTGGAAAGCGCTGTCCTCCCCCATCAACCATCGACAGGTTGTTCGTGGTATATATGAAGCCCAACGAAGTATTACCATCACCTTTTTAATTGGTAGGATGCTACATAGACCTAGTATGGGGATGAGATGTGAAGGAAACATATTGTTCGTAGAAGATCTTAGATTATCTGCCATACGATGCAGAAATGCGAGGCAGCTAAGTCTAAATTTCTGGGAAAAAAATCCTCTCTTCAGCACTGGTAAATAGGCTTTTCGTAAGCAGAGGAAAAAATTGCAATGTATAGTCAATGCATAGTCAATGCTAGTCCATAATGTGAAAGGATAAATATCCGACTTAAAGGTGAAAATGAACCAATCGATTACTTATTAGGGATGCTATGTCAGATAAGCGCGGTGAAAAGCAATTCTGAAAAAAATATTTTAATAATCGTGGAATTTTTTATCCATTTTTTTCTTTTGAGTTATTAAAATTTTAAATTATTAAAAATTAAAATGTTTTTAATTGTATAATTAAAATGATTTTTATTATTTCATTAAAATGATTTTTATTATTTCATTAAAATGATTTTTATTGTATCACCAAAATGATTTTTTTGTATCATATCTCTTTATATATCTTTCTCTCCTAATACTCCGCTCAGTTTGATTTCGTCCGATTGGGCTGCATGCCAATTTTTCACACATTCTGTGGTCGAAATATACACAAAAAATTTATTTGCAAATAATTTGAAAATATGGAATTCATCCATGAATGAACAATTGAAAAATAAAAGAGCTTATCATACTAATAAAACTGTGAAATTTCGGATTACTTTACCTCTAATTTTTTTTGTAAAATTAAAATTGATGAAACAAATTAATAACACTAAAATGGCCGTAAAATTTGTTGACGTAATTGGCGAAACTGATAACAATGAAATTGGCGTAACCCAAATCTAAAAAATTCTAATTTTTCAAAACACGTATTGACATGAAACTTAACATATTGCACTTTATTTCCGTGCAACCAAACTCAATTTGTCGTTCTAACCCCTCTCCCAAAATAAACTATTAGTTTCTTACTAGTGAAGAAACTCCCTACTAGTTCCATTTCTGGGAAATTCGTTTTAGGATAGAGAGTGGGTGGATAGAGATACTATGATCTGAAGAATTAAATTTACGAAGTGAGCATCCTCAAATTCAATAACAGTTTTGCCCCTGGAAAAATATTTCCTAGAATTTCTTTGTGTATTTTATGGTTTGAAATTGTTCTTGGAACAGCTGTTACTTTTGTTGACAATTTCTTTGTTTGCACTTTTTATATGTGAAATGCGTTTTTGTAATTTTTGAAGGACGACATTTGATAGTCTTACTTGGGTTGTATTTAATTAATCTATATTTTTCCAATTTAAGTTTGTTATTATTTTTAATAGCAAATACGGTTTATTGTTGTTCAATGTTTCTCAATATTATTGTATAATTGACATGTTACGAGTTTTAACCATACACACACACAAAAAAAAAAAAATTCAAATGCTGATTATGAAATTTAAATTTGTTTTCAAAGTTCTTAGATTTAATCTTCCATTGAATTATGGATTCGAATCCTGGTGGTGGTATGGATTTTGTTAGTGGTTTGAAATCCACTTTAAATTGTGGAACCCGATCTGTTTAGCCCTCGAGTGCACAAGATGACCGTAGAGATACAAACCAAACCCAAACCAAAACAATAGATTGAATTATGATATTCATGTATCTTAAGAATTAATTAATTATTTATGTAAAATTTCAATAATTAAATTATTTTGAGTCATAAATACACATTAAATTGATATAAAATCTCAATACTAAAAATTTCAAATTATATTAACAGTAAAATTTACATTCAGATAAATCTATAATAAAAGATTTACGATATAAAATGTAAATAATTTGAAGTTATAAATTAAAAGATTTTTTATTAGATTATATTAAAAGGATTATATAAAAAGGAAGGCAGTAGTTATTCCCCAATTTATTTGTAAAAGTGTAAGAAAACATCAAAAATATAATGATATCCGTACTTGTATGATTTCTTTGCATGTATTTTCAGCAAATTAAAAAAAATATTTATTAATAATTCAATATTTTAAAAGGAAAACGCAATAAAAAAGCAAAAAGTGTGTGGATGGATTTATAACATAATTTAAGATATAAACACACCAAGTCTACTGCAAGAAAGCATAATTTCAACAAATATGATACATATTGGAGATGTCTTTATAAAAAAAATCTATAATAATAAATAAATCTAATAAATAATGATAATAATAAATAAATTAATAAAATAAAAATAATAAATCTAATAATAATAATAAATAAATAAATCTTTTTTAAACATTTTTTTTTTTTTTTTTTGGAGTGAACGGGTAAACAATTTGTTTTCAATAATTACGTACTTCCGATGATTTATTGAATGTTTTCTCATGTTAAACTTTTAGTTTTTTCCAGATATTTCGCCAGATTTATTGCCAACGTCACCAAATTTGTCGCCACCAAATTTTTTTGCCAACTTGGCGATATTTTTTTTTTTTCATATTGTTTACAGAACAAAAGCATTTTTAAATTAAATCATGTAAATTAAACAATTTATACACTTACTTTCTCGAATACATATATAAGCTGCAATAAAAACTTATGCATATATATTAAATTATGTATAATATATATGTATATCTGTCTCTCTCTATATATATATTAGATTAATACATATACATTATATATATATATATATATATATGCACGTGAAATGTTAACACATCGAATTCTAGACCATATCGATTAAACCCGACTAATCTAATTTACATTCGTTAATTTTCATTGAATTAGAATTTATTTCAGAAGTTTATACAATTATGTATTCTTTAAAAACAAATTCAAAATACACTTAAAATATATTGTCTTTTAATGAATTTAAATTGTAAACATACTCATGTATTGTAAAAGAATCCTAAGGATTTCCCATCTTCGAAAGTGCAATTAACTATATTAAATTTTAAAGTAAACCTGATTACTTTAAGCCATTTTGCTTACAAATTGGAGGGAAATTAGGGAAATTAATGTTAAGTACATGGCATTAAAATAAATATTTAATAACAGATTTTAAAATAACGTTATCAAAATTTTCACATTATGTGCGAAAGTATGTCTTGCACAATAATAATCATGACTTGCATTTCATAATAAGGGTGTATACTTAAGACATTAAAGCTTTATGTATACTTCTCAAAGAGTTATGAACTTATAATGAGAGACTAATTTAATATTGTCTTACGTTTTACAAAATGTCGCATCGTTACAATTAAATATGCATTATGCGAGTGAAAATTAAGGTAATTTTCGATTCAAATGGTAATTGTAGTTTTCGGAAAATTGTCGTAAATGAATTAGCATCATATCCCTTTCTCACAATGTAGGTAATTTAGAGAAAATGATTTCAATAATTTTTAGTTCGAATTCCATTCTGTCTATTTATTTACTAATATATTTATTTATACGGATAATAAAATTTCGCTAATAAATTTGATGTTTTCAGAAGGGCATTGAATTAATTAAATAAATTATTAAGTCATATTCAGTTCTTTAAATCAATTTAAAATGCCATTTTTTTTTTTTTTTAAGATTTTTTTTTCTTTTTTGGGCATCAATTACACTTTCAATGATGTCCACAGACGAAAACAATTAACAAAAATTATAAAACAGAGGAAGGTATTCTTTCCAAAACATTTTCTACTTCACTTAATCTTATTGTTTTTAAATTTATCTTACATTATTTTATTTGGATGTAAATTTAAAAAAAAATTATATGCTGGACATTCTTTTAAGGGCCCATATTTCAATTACTGCCTTTAGTAACGAGGAGATTTCATTTATTCTAAAAAACAAGTAATATAAAAAAAATATTTTTTAAAGTCAATTCCTACTTTTTTTTCACTATATTGAAGAATGTCCTTTATAAATAATGTTCATTCATTTTTTTAAGTTAATCTGGCGCCATCTATTTGTAGATACATGCAACACAAATTTAAAAAAAAAAAAATTAAGTTAAAAAAACTACAAGTTTAAAAAAAATGTATTTGAACTTGAGTGGATGAATAAAAAGTATTTTATGAACGATTGAAAATTTGAACAAGATATATATAGGGAGAGTGCGAGCTAATAGAAAGAATTGAATAACTTTACATATAATAGGACAGCAAGTGCTCTTTAACGAAAGTAATAGATTACAAAATTAATCGATATATTATAAGAAATACAAAACCATACAAAAATCGTTGTAAAAAAGCAGAAAATAACCGAACTCTGCAGTTGAATTACAATTATCTAATTCCGGTTTAACACTTTAATCATTATATCGTAAAGAAATTCTATCACAAAGAAAAAAAAATACATGTTTAAAGCAATTAAAACATATGGAGGCAGGGGTAGGGGTAAACATACGTTTTTAAAGCTATGTTACGTAAAGGCACATGATATTTTCCTCATATAGTTATAGTTTGACAGAATAAAATTATAGTTTCATAAAGATTTTCGTACGGTACTACGTTACTAACATCCATGTGAATAGTTCAAATGTAAAAGTTAACACTTGGTGAACATCTAAAAGGAATCCTAAAACTAATCGTCATAAAACAATTATCATGCGTGTCCAAATGTATATTCCCGTAATGAAGCGTACTTCCTCTGTACCAAGCAGTAAAAAATATTTAAATAATTTGTCATAGAAAAAATTAGAGAGTGAAAAAAAATCTTATTACGAAACTTAAACTAAACTGTTTGCAAAAACTCTATCGAGTTTTATTTTATTAGAAAATTCAATAAAATTCAATAGAGCTTTCGCAATGTTCATCTTAAATGAGTTCGGCCTACTAGCCAATTGGCTAGCACGCTGGCCTTTGGTACCACAGTCTTCAGGTTCGAATCCTGGCGTGGCATGAATATTTGTTAGTGATTCGGAATTCAATTTAAACTGTAGTTCCCGGTCTAATTTGCCTAAAGTATGCAACAAATGACTGTAGAGTGACAAACCAAACTAAGTGCGTTGCAACTCTTTTCCTTCTTCAACGATTTAACAGCCCCATGGTAGGCCAAGACTGTCTGCCTACTGCCAAATTTTGTGACAATAGATGTCTTCTTTTTACGAGGTAGGGTTGTCAACACTACGCCCAACGCTCTACAGTCATATTAGACTAAGATCTACAGTTTAAAAAATAGCGGCCTGGTGGACAAGTGGCTAGCGCTCTGGCCATTTGTATCACAGGCTTCAGGTTCGAATCCTGGCGGTGGCATGTATGTTTGTGAGTGGTTCGGAATCCACTTTAAACTGTTAGTCTCAGTCTGTTTAGCACTCATGTGCACGAAATGATCGCAGAGCGACAAACCAAACTCTACAGTTTAAATTGGATTCCGAACGACTATAAACACCCATCGTATTGCCGGAACTCGAACCCTGTAGCCTCAAGCGCCAGAGCTCTAATTACTGGCCTTCAGGCCCAAAACACTTCCTAGATATCTGTAATTTTATATGACAAAGACTGCAGAAAATATAAATACAAGTAACAAAATTAAATTAATAATGGAAAGAAAGTTGAATAATAGAGAAACATACATAATATACATAACAAATATGCAATTTAATTTAAAATTCTCAGCGTTTTCATCTTAAATGATACTTTCCCACTTGTTTTATATGTAAGTGCAATTAAGTTATCAATGTGAGAGTATAAAATGGCAGGCCTCTGGGAAATATGATTTCCTGAACGAATTCTGCCATTTCTAAAATGACAATATTATTAAGTAATTGAATTTACCAAATTACCGAGACTTGATAAAATCAAACAATTTGAACAATAACGAAACAGCACTGGCTCATAAAGCGCGATATAGAACGTGAAAAAGTAACTTATATCTTAATTTGATTCAAAAGCGAAAGCCGTGAATTAATGCGAATGTCAAACAAGCTTAAATGGCCGTGTTATCATGCCAAAAGTTGGGAAATGTCCAACAATATTCTTTGGAGATTCTTCGTTCAGTGCAACCCTGCTGCTGATGCCATTTAGCTGTCGATATTTTAATTTTCTTACTCTCAGGAAAATCGGGCTGTGGTAATTAAATTATCATTTCATTTTCAGATAATTTCGAGGTAATCTAATTTTCTATGCAGTATGCACTAATTTATAAACGGTAATAGTTTCGTAGAACAAGTTGTTCTGATTTTGAATGTAATGCTAAGATGAAAATTGATTTAAATGTCAAAGAGTGAATTAAAATGCCGTTGGTAAAATGGCACCGAAATTTACCGAAGTCGAAATTATTACAAATTTTATTTAGTTGCTTTATTAAAGATTTGATTCCAATTTTCAAAGGAATGTCTTTATTTCAATATTCTTTAATGCTATTAATAATTGTTGTTTGCTGACTATAAAATAAAACTGGATAAAGGTAACTATTAAAATAAAATTTGGCGAAAACATACTAATAGTTATCTTGAGAAAAATATTTTTAAAAAGCTGAAAAAAACATCAATGTTGTTATCCTTAATCTGGAGTCATCCATTATGAGATATGTAGCAGATTCAACATTAGCCAGGGTGCGGAAGAAAAGCCTTCTGAATTTCACTCATATTTTTCCACCATAATTTGAATGAATACTATCAAAGTAATACAACTGAAAATAGTTTTCCCCTCTCTCCTGCTCCGTGGCGGTCTGATGGCCAATAGGCTGGCGCTCTGTCCTTTGGTACCACAGATTTCATGTTCGAATCCTGGCGGTGGCATGGATGTTTGCTAGTGGATCGGAATCCACGTTAAACTGTAGGTCCCAGTCTAATTAGCCTAAAGTGGGCAAAAAAAATGAGATGAGAGTGACAAACCAAATCATGTCCAATAAGGCAACCAGGTTACCAAAATGTGAGAACGTCTTACGTGCTTTGTCACAATCGTCATTTTCTTGTTGGAATGCAAAACAGAATCAATTTATTTATGCTTACAAATGTCACTGAGAAATGATAGACAAATCAAAATCAGGTAGCTAAAAGATTCAGATACAAACTCAGGAAAAAATAGTGTTTTTAAACACCTTCAATAGCTACTGCAATATTTAGAAAAAATTATGAAACAGAACTAATTCATGACGACGAATGATGTTTCCTATTTATACTAGATTTTCCAAACACAGAAATTAATACCTAAGTACTGATTTTATTTTCAGTCCTCGCCATTTTTTACCTCTACATTATTGCTATTAATGTGTAAAATCTTTGTCAAATATTTAATGCTACATTTTATCTAAATTTTAGTCCATTTAAAATATTATTCCATTTATAGCATTATTTTTCAATTCCTTCTATTAGCTCACACTCTCCCTATATATATTTTGTTCAAATTTTCAATCGTTAATAAAATACTTTTTATTCATCCACTCAAGTTCAAATACATTTTTTTGAACTTGTAGTGGATGACACTTGATGTTAATACAGTTTTTTCAAATATTAATTCAGTAATTAAATTTAATTAATTAATTTTAGTGTCTTTTAGATTTAAGTTGCATATATCTACCAATAGATGGCGCCAGATAAACTTAAAAAAAATGAATGGAAATTATTTATAAAGGACTTTTTGCAATATAGTGAAAGAAAAAGTAGTAATTGACTTTATTTTTTTTTATGTTACTTGTTTGAGTATTAATGTACTGTAAGTAAAATATCACTTTTGTCGAATAAAAGTAATCTCCGTTTCAGTGGGATGAGACACCATTTAATGTTAATTCTGCTGTTCTTCATTCCGCATGCAAACATTCTACAGCATGCAAATTTTGAATGAAATTTCACTACGAACAGTCGCTTTTGCTTCCCAGCTTTCTAAGCTTTCTTAATACTTCTGCATTTCAACAATATCAACCAATAACCAATTTCGTGATTATTTATACATTACTCATAGTTAAATTTTTGACCTCTAGCTATAATGTTTCATAGATTAGCAGGAATTTCAGAATGTCAAAAAGAAACAAATAACTTTTGGATAATAGATTTGCAAAACAAACGTAAGATTAAATTTTTTTAAAAAGTAAGTTCAACTTTGACATTTTTGTATGAAAAAAAAAGTTTCTTCATAAATAAATAAGTAAGTTCAATAAAGAAAATAAAAAGGTTAAATAGAACGCCGGTTTTGAAAACAAATA
This sequence comes from Caerostris darwini, assembly GCA_021605075.1. Classification (NCBI taxonomy): domain Eukaryota; kingdom Metazoa; phylum Arthropoda; class Arachnida; order Araneae; family Araneidae; genus Caerostris; species Caerostris darwini. Next base: position 16,424 of record BPLQ01000551.1, on the reverse strand, counting down.
CCTTTAGATTTTTTTATCCAATACACAAAATTAAGAATTTTTTCATCGGCGTAATTTCGCAATGCCCTTGAGAGATGATTTAATTGGCTTCTTTCCATCCACTGATATGTTTAACAAATAAATCAAGGAAAAAAAGTGAGAATAATTAATTCTCTCAATGGATTTCTGGGAGCAAATTCGGAATCTTATCACAATGAAAGGAAGGGCCAAATTGGGTTGACAGCAATTTTTTTGCACAGAAATCCCACGATATTTTTTTCTGTACTTAATGAATGGTTAAGACTGTTAAAGTTATTTTGTCTCACTTTTAATAGGCAAACGAGATTTTCAAGTTAAAATCAATTATAAATCGTAAAATAGTTATACAAATTATAAATCTTCGTCAATAAAAAAGGGGAAATATTCCTATAAGATTAAAAATAAATATTCCTTTTTCCTTCCCTCTCGATTTCTCGGCGGCTTGATTGCCAATTGGCTAGAGTTCTGACCTTTGGTACCACAGGTTCAAATTTTGGCGGTGGTATGGATGTTTATGAGTGGTTCGGAATCTACGTTAAGCTTTGGGTCCCCTTTAATTATCATAAAGTGAGGAAGAAATAACCGTAGAGCGACAAACCAAACCTTCTCGAGCGTAACAAGAGATTATTTCAAATCACTTATTAATCGTGCTTTCAATTTGGTTTCGGTTTTAGGGTTTTGTATTTCATTTCTCTAGTTGGGAAATACAACACACTATTCACTTGGCCTCTCTGGTATATAAAATAACAATGTAAAGATATCAACCAATTTATTGAATATTTAATTTTAAATTAAATCCATCATGTTTTATTTGTAAGAGTTTCCGAATATCAAGGAACACTTGTTGAGGCACTTTAATTAGCGCGTGCAAAAATGCTTCTTCGATTCCTACTAGTGGACTGTGTTGCATTTGCTATTTCTTAAAAACAAAAAACAAGATTTTGAGGTTACTCCCAACCGACATGCAAAGATACTCCACTGAAATATTACTTATTTGTAGTAACCTTAAACCCATCATCCCAAAAGTAAAAAAGAAGCTCTTCTAACAAAGGATTACAGGTTGCTTTATCCTTTCTACATTTACTAAATGACACCTAAAATTATAAGCAATGCCGGATCTCTTTGGGAATATTCTTCCTTCTAAGGATGACCCGATTTACGATAACGTGTGAGAATCAGTTTCCGTTCAAACAAACTTTCTAAGAAGAAATTGCTTTATTCCCCTTACCTCTCTCTATTGTGCCTAATTATCTTCCACGAAGCAACATCGACAATTTTGTACCGATAATATACATATCCACCGCTGAAGAATATGAGAAAATAATGAATTTCAGAAAGAGTTTTGTGGACAACTTTTATGTTTTGAATATCGTATGGAACGCAAGAAGTGTGTTAGAAAAATCATTGAAAACAAGAATAGCTATTTTATTTTTTTTTATCTCTTCGTATTTTCCAATTGCTTTGCATACTTTTTATTTTACTTTCTTCTAAATATGACTTTTAACGCAAAGACATTCTATCATTAATTTATGGGAAAATTTTATGCAATTCGGTTTTCTAAACCCAAATTAGATCATTCCAATTCAACTTCATTGTTTGGTTACTTTCCTGCTACAATCTCTACATTATTTTGAACTAGTGGCAACTATTGATCCCTTCTGTAGATGATTACTTTGTATTGATGGTACGTTCTGCCTTATTATCTGCAAAGTTGTGTTTTGAAGGACGCTCCAAAATTTAATGAGACAATTTTATGGTTATTATTCAAATACTTTGATTTTAACAAAAAAAATTCCATTAAATATTTATCCCTAGAATGGAAAAGGACAGACGTTTGAAGTAAATAGCGAATACTTCTTTCTATAACTCATCTCGTAACGCTAATCTGTGAAAGATTTGTTTTATCGCTCTACGGTCACTTTTTACACACTTTAGTTTAATAAGACCGGGACCTTCAGCTTAATGTGGATTCCGAATCACTAACAAATATCCATGTAACAGCTAGGATTCGAACCTGAAGCATGTGGTACTAAAGGCCAGAGCGATAGCCAAACGGCTATCAGGCCGCATTGGTAAAATGAGCGCATATCATTAAGATAATAATTCCACGTATCTTCTTTGGAGTATACATAACAACTAAAATTATTTCTGTAACATATTAATCAATTATTTCTATGTATTTTTTTAACTAAGGCACGGTAATGTTATTTAAATAAATGAATGCTTCATTTAAAAAAAATAAAAAATCATGCATATTTCTCATAAAGTTTTTTTTCATTGTGTTTCAACAAATGACCAATAATATCATCATCTGATTATGATATCACTTTTTAAATTACTTCCACGTTTTTAGAACGAATAAACTGAGGGAAAACCTGGTTTTCTTAGGTTCATACGAAGCTGTTGTCTCATGTTCTCCTTCCCATTTTATGAATCGTAATTGCTGTGGATGGGATCATTTTCAAAGAAATTTTTCTTAGCAAATGAGGGACGATTGATTTCTTGCAAGAATAAGATAATTGTACGTGTTTTCGAGGTCGGCCGTAACATGCAGAGAAAGAAGAATGCTTTCCCATTTGTTTTCCTGACTGCATGTCTTTATAAGGCTATATTATTAGATGTTATATATAACAGGAAAAATAATGTGTATAGACAATGACATTAAACTATAATTATTTTCATTTATTTCAATGCCATATATTTATATTTTTGATTTAAAGTAATTTTTTGTGTAAATTCTTAAATGGCCAATCATAAAGCAAAACATAGTTTTAATTTTCATAAAAGATTTTTAATAAAACTAAAATACCATGCAAAGATAATGATTTCATATGATGAATTTTATATAAGGACGTATTTGTAATATGAGCTATATGTATCTATAATTGATCTATAAATTGATAGACATTGCTCAAAGTTATATTGTTTTAATTGATAATAAATAATTCTTAAAATTTAATAAATTTTTATTTTAATTAGTGAATTTTTTATTTGATATTTATTGTTATATTTTATATCTATTAGTATTATAGTTTAAACAATTATTTTTTAGGACAATAGATATATTAAGAATCTGTCCCAATTTTTATATATTAATATTGGAACTTCTATTTTTTTAAATTTTATCGGTATTTTATTTCATTTACTAAATGCGATTTCTTCTTTTACAGACTGAAAAGAAATTTTCAAATTTTCACACTTACATCATGGCTACTCTAAATAACATCGTTCACGATGCTTTGTACCACAAGATAAAATCAGAAGACCTCATAGAGCTTCCAGATCCCAAACTCATCAGCAATGATTGCACAATTATCATGAACGGACATCACAACTACGGAATGAGCGAAGACAAAGATTCCTGCGTCACAGAAGACGCTGAAGAAGAGGTTCAACCTTTCCTGAATCACATTTCCCCAAATCGCGATCCACATTCCACAAAAAATACCAACTCAGTCACCGCGTCCAACAGTTTTCAGCTAAAAGACACCTTTGCATCAAGTGCTGACGAAGACAGCGAGGCTGGCATGGAACCAGAAAGTTCAACCCATCTGCTTCAAGAGCAGGAACATGTAGATGAAAGTCCAAAGTGTCTGAAGAACAAAGCCAAGTTGCCAAGCTTCAAATTATCGCCCAGCAAAAAGCAAGCATCACAAGATCCTCATTCCCACGTACAACATCGTCCACTAGGTGTGCCACAAGACACAGATGAAGATCATTTCTCCAAAACCATTGTAAACCCACGTTTCAGAAGGAAGATCTGCATTTTTGGCTGCGCCAGTGTCATACTTATGATAGTGATGTTTTGTTTGGGCATGGTGTCGCTTTTCATATTTAACGCCAAATGCGAAAAATCCGTGCAATGGTGGCAAGGAGCTGTTGTCTATGAACTCTTTCCAGCTTCTTTCCAGGATACTGATGGCGATGGATTTGGGGATATGAAAGGTTTGATCGAACGTTTGGACTACATCCAGAACTTGAGCGTCAGCATCGTGCGCTTGAATTCCATTTTTAGTGCGTTGGATTATCCACTGGAATACGAGCATGTCATTGATTTTGCTAACGTCGATCCTCATCTAGGAAGGCTGGAAGATTTTCAAGAACTTGTAAAAGAGATTCATAATCGTGGCATGAGAGTGGTTCTGGATATGAATCCAACGGTTACCAGCGATCAACATACATGGGCAGCTCACTGGCTTTTGCATTTGCCTGGTCCATATCATAATTTCTATTTCAATGCAACAGTCAAAGAGGTAAATTATTTTTTTATTTAAGCTAAAGTTATTAACTTGTACGAATCTCTATAATTTATAACTATTATAGATTATTGATAAAACTTAAATAATTTAAATAGCAATTTTAAATTCCTAATATAATTTGTGAAATATACAGTGCAAAACATAATAAAAATCTCTGATCTGTGTTTTCTATATTTTTTTACCCAAAACTTAGGAATGCTGTTGTTTAGGAAAGAATACTTCATTTCTTGAGCATTATGTGATAGAAACTATATTATAAAGTTATTTATTTCAATTAAGGGTTAAAGCAAAATTGTTTGGTTAGAATCCATACTATACACCATTTCCCTGTTTTATATTTTTAATAAACGCATTTAAAAAAAACATGTTCATCCAAAATACAGATTTGAATAATGGTTAATTTTGATTTGTCCTTAAAAATTTATGCAATGATGGTCCAAATTTATGCAATAGTAAAACTAATTTTTCTCTCCCATGGTGAGCCAAGGCCCTCTGCCCGCAGGCAGATTTTGAGACAGAAGATGTTTTCTTTTTACGGGTTAGGGTTGTCAACCCTATGCCCAACGCTCTACGATCATATTATACCGGGACCTACGGCTTAAAGTGGATTCTAAACCACTACAAAGATCCATAGCACCGCCGGTACTCGAACCCAAAACCTGTGCATCGAAGGCCAGCCACTCGTCCGCGAAGCCCTAATTTTCTCTTACCAGTCAAACATTGACTGAATATTCTCTTATTAATACACATACCTCTTCAAATTGAAACAAAACTCATTATTTATTGAAATATTCAGTAAACACAAATCCATGATGCTATTCAGAAATTCACAAATTCATGATGTTATTTGTACATGCTTTGAAAATTAATCAAAACACCATAATTTGAGGTTGAGGGATATACATTTTTCAATTAGACAGCAGAAATCTTTTCTAAGATTCAGTTGCTACGATAAATCCTCTTTAATGAAATTCCGAGACAGTATCTTGGAGACGGTTACTCTGTTGCACTATACTTATACTTCAATGATTTATTCATTATATATTGATGAGATTCAGGATTTTATTCCTGAATATTCTTACAATTAATATGATTCTTTGTATTATTATGCACTATTATGTTTATTTCATACAGAAAATAATATGTATTTAAAAAAAATAGGTTTTAAAAATATAATTATCAATATTTCTAACAACACCCTATATATTATATTAAACTGAAAAGAAAATTATTAATGGTTGTAAGGGATTTTTAACAATATAAAATTACAATTAACTTAAAAAAAGCGGAGTTTTTAGATCAGTCTAGAGTTTTATGTAAAATATTTACTCCATTAGTTTTTAAATTGGGCTGTTATAAAATGTGATTATGTTTGTATAATACGCGTTCGATTTTCGATAATGACATTTCGAATGTTCCGAACATTTCCAGCGTGAAACTTTATTACCATATTACGATGTAGAGTACAGTATTTCAGTTCAGTATGTTCTTTTGTTATCAAGTTCTGCTCGATTACATAAATTTTCATTTCCACAGGAGACTAAAATCTCAAGACAGAATTTCTTAATAGACTTCTAACAAATAGAATAGACTTCCAACAAATTGGAAGTCTATTCGGCTGTAGCGCGATCTCACACTCACTTAAGTTATAGTTGTCGCTTCAGAACTTCATTAGAATCAAAAAAAGATGTCTCTTTAACCGATAGGAAATTTGGATTTGTACTACTGTGTTCGGAAATCTATTTTTCAGTATGATTAACATTGACAAAAAGCCTGACTCGTGGCTCAGTGGCAACGACCACCTCTGGTGAGCATGTCTGAGGTTCAATCACGGATCCAAGTCAGATTTCTACCTAGGGGTGCTCCATCACAACAGAAGCTGTCCCCTCTTTCCCTCCTTTCATGAAACCACATGGGATCTTGGATTTGGCCTATATGATGATGTCTACCAAGTGGGATTAAAAAGAAAAACATTGGCAAGAAACTTGTTCTTTTATTCTGGACGCTTTAGTTTTTAAATGTGAAGCCAGTGTTCGTTATTTACCTTTGGATTATTTTTCGTCAAATCAGCGATTAGCTCGAAAAAATTGGATGGAAAAAAAATCAGCTATTATAGAAAAAGCTAGAAGCATTTGTTATGAGAAAATGTGTTGCAGAATTTTTGCTTCAATTGAATCTGGAAATTGTAAATCAGGAAACTCAAAAAAAAAAATGCAAAATGGCTATTATTTATTGCATATAATTTCATATTATATTACATTAAAAATTAAATTTAAAAATACCGTTTTTTACTGTAATATATTAACATTACATTAATTCCATTTTTGTGGGAAAAACTGACATTTTTCACAACTTTTTTTTATATTGTTTTCCACACGAAGAAGAAAAACAACAACAAAAACAAAATACCGAAATTGTTCCTTGTAGTGTTCAAGAAAGCGAAAAAAAGAAACATCCTCAAGAAATCCAATAAACTGTCTGTTAAGTGAGAGAGGGGGAAAAAAAGAAGTACATATTGGTTTGAATACAACGACGTTTGTTTTGCTCAGTCGAGGCTTAAAAGAAATTTAACACAGTCGTGAAAGCGAGTTCTAAACCTACGAGAACAAACACACCGAGACTGTCAAACTGCGATTTTGGGGCTTGGTGGCCATTTTGAATCCAATAACATTGTCTTCCCGAAACGCTGTCATGGCATGAATAATCCAGAGGGAGGACATCTCTCAGGGAATTTCATTTGATATGGGGTAACCCGAGAGTGAGTTCGGGGGAACAGGGGAAACAAATATTTTTCCGGGCAAACATGGGGAAAATCGCCTTTTTTTTCCCCTTTCTTTATCCTGAAGCTGGGAACATAAGACGTGAGTCAATACCCGAGGGTTGGTGGGATTCTTTTTCTCTTCTTCAAGTTTCTGATCTATTAAATACACCACACAATACATACACCGTATTATGCAACATACAGTATATTTATAGAGTGTATCATTTATCATTTATGACAATTTACTTTGTTTTTTCAGAATTATTTTTTAAACAATGTAATTTTTTTAATGTTTACTACCAAAACAAGTTATGAGTGTTTTATTTATCATAAAAATAAAGACCTCTATTAGATTATACTCATCAATAATGATTATAGAGATTTTTTGTGAAATATATTATAAAATAAAAAAATTCGCAAAAATCACTAATATATTTTATAAATCTGTAATATATTTTAAATCTCTAATATATTTGATAAATTTATATATATTTTAAATATTTAATGTATTTTATCTCATAAAAAATTATTTTATTTTTTGTTAAATGATCACAAAAAATCTCTAAAATATTTTATAATAAAATATATTATAAAGTAACTACAGTTTATCTTTAAATACACCATTACATATACCATATAATACATCTATAAAGTGATCATTTATGATAATTTAATTTGTTGGTTTTTTCAGAATTGTTTTTAAACAATATATTTTTGTAATGTTTATTACAATAACAAATTATGAGTGTTTTATTTAAAATAAAAATAAAAATAAATATAAAGTTAAAAATGAAGTTTATTAGATCATACTCATCAGATTAAACGATTTAAGTAATTAATGGTTATAGAGATTTTGTGTGAAATATACAATAAAAAATTTCACCAAAAACTCACAAAAAATAAATTATAAAAAAATCATTTTATTTATTATTTTTTAAAAGAATTATCACAAAAAAATCTGTAATATACTTTATAATACAATATATTATAAAGTAACTATAATTTATCTATTAAATACAGTATATTATGCAACATACAATACATTTATAAAGTGATCATTTATGACAATTTACTTTGTTTTTCAGAATTTCTTTTCAACAATGTAATTTTTTTAATGTTTGCTAATAAAAAAAAATTACATTGTTTAAAAAAAATGAGTATTTTAAGAGTTTATTATGAGTGTTTTATTATGAAGTTTGTTTTATAATAAATAAAATACTCATAACTTCAAAGATTTGTTAGATCATAATCATAATAAAAGATTTCCCAAAAAATCTCTAAAATATTTTATAAAGCTCTAATATATTTTAAATCTCTAATATATTTTATCTCACTAAAATTAATCACAAAAAATTATTTTATTTATTATTTATTTTAAATTATCACAAAAAATCTCTAATATATTTTATAATAAAATATATTATAAAGTAATTATGATTTATCTATTAAATACATCATACACCATATTATACAATACTGCATTTATAAAGTGATCATTTATGACAATTTACTTTGTTTTTTCTTCAGAATTCTTTTTAAACAATATATTTTTTTAATGTTCATTCTAATAACAAGTTATGAGTGTTTTATTTATCATAAAAATAAAGACATTTATTAGATCATACTCACCAGAATAAATGATTTAAATAATTAATGGTCATAGAGTTTTTTGTGAAATATATTATATAATAAAAAATTCCACAAAAAATCTCTAATATAATTTATCTCACAAAAAATTATTTTATTTATTATTTATTTTAAATTATCACAAAAAATTTCTAATATATTTTATAATAAAATATATTATAAAGTAATAAATTTTATAATTTAAAGCAAACTATAACAAAATATTAAAATATTATGCATAAAATATGAAAATATTTTGTGGAAAAGTACTATAAGGAATCATATATTTGCTTGATTATTTATCGCACTATCAATTTGCAAGTCAGACTTCTGTGATAGTTATTCAATCAAGTTTTTAAGAAAAGAGATGGATGGTAACTTTACTGGGGAAAGATTTTGAAAAATTCAGTTATTTAAAAAAAAAAAATATATTTAAACACTTCCAATCATTGGAGTATAAGTTTCTAATATCAAACTAAAGGCGGTGAGTTATGATAAATATCAGGTTGGAATTTCGGATTAGAGTAATCAAATTAGAATCCCTTATAGTTTTACCGAAAAGAAAGCAAAAAAACTGCCTATGCTGCCTATTTACATCACATTTTGACTTTTCACCATTGGTACAGAAACTCAAAGAGTTATCACCTGGCCATTTGGATTAATACTTAGAGCACTTGAGAAAACTGAGTGAAACGCAGCTATTCCAGATCACAAATACTAATAGTTGTGAGTTGTAATCAGCAATCAGCATTCATTTTAATATTTAGCAATTCTAAAATGAACTTAAAATTCAGAAATCAATAGAATGTTGGTAAATTCCTAGTATAGGACACCATTTGATGACTTGTAGACTTGTAGATGTGCCAAACAAGAGAATTAGTAACCCCGTTAGGGTAAATATTGCAAAGCAATGTAAGCAATAATTTCTAGAACCCTTGAGAAGATTGCGCGAAACACAACTAATCTAAATCACAAACACTAACAGTTGGGAGATGTAATCAATCAAGCAATTATTTAAAATTCAGGAGTCAATAGAATTTTTTGGTAAATTCCTAGTATATTAACACTTTTTGGCGACCTAAAAAAAAGTGTTAGATGGGAGACGTGCCAAAAAGCTGATTAGTAGCCATTCCATGTTAAACGAGGTTGCCATTTTTCCTGAAATGCCGACAAACATCGTACCGTATTTTAAAAAAATATTCTCTAATTTGGCAACTTGGCGAAATAGAATGGTCTAAAATAGGATATAACAAAAATATACTTTTATGAAGTGTGCAATTACGCATAACACATATGAGACTTGTTTTAATTACTTATATATTGCAACTTCTTGAGATAGTTTGGATTCATTTTAATTTTAAATAAATAAATTTTAACTTTTTTACATTATGGAATACATAAAAATATATAGCAAGTTACATACAGATTTATTATTAAAGTTTTATGAAAAGCTTCTAAGAAATTAAAAATATGTCACTTTAAGTAAAATTTTGAATATTAAATAGAAATATCTTGGTATATTTCTTACAATTTTTCAGACATCGCTAAATGTATAAATTTAACTGTATTCAAAATAATTAAAATATTTGATGCAATATATTATATCCCATTTTCCGGGATACCATCTTTTTAATGAGTTAATTTAATCCTCTCCTAAGAATTTTAAAATTTAATAACGATTTATTAAGCATAATTAGCATCATATGAATTTTATTACACCAAGAATTTAATATAAATTCAACTACTTGTTTAATATAATTACATATCTGTACATGCTTTGTTAAGTTAATAGCATATTAAGTCTGTATAAAATTAAATTATGAACTTTAAACATCCAGATAATAGTCTCTACATTTAAAATGTGTCAAGACAAATTAAAACAATTTGTGATGCACCAGGCATGCATGAAGGTTTCAAATTCATCTAAATATTTATTTATTTTCATTAATACATTATTATTCGAGTAAACCGCACACTTTGATCTAAGGTTATTCTCCACTAGAAAGTAGGTATGTGGTAGATTGAATGATACCAAGAGTACGCTACGCGAAGCCTGTTATGCTAGAGCAGTATTTTATCACCAAAATTTGGAATGAACACCCCCTAAATGTGGCATCTGTTTTCAGCCCTTTATTTATAACCTACCATAATAGCTTTCTGACCTACATATTTATTGTTTCCGTCCTTTGCATAGACTCATGACCTTTCATTTAGGCATTGTTAGTCATTAGGTTTTGAATTCAGTTCCTTCAGCTCGGAGCCTGATGTGACCAGACTACTACTACTTATACGCTATAATAGACACAAATTCTAATACAATAATTTTAACGAACTGCCGCAGGTGTTGCGTCTAATGAGGATTCATAAAGTCAGCGGAAGATATTTACAACACACAGATTTATCATATCCCGGCGAAATCTTTCAGTTCATGTAATTCTGGCTGGGATTTGAAACGACCATTATTAGTTTGGAAATAAAAGCGCTATTCGCTATTATTCACATTCTATTCACAGCGTACATACTCTTCAACTATTATTTAACATTATTTTATGTGTTAATATCAAAAATTAAAATAATACATTTTTTTTCTAATGCCGCTGGCAAATACTTAGACCATGATTTTTTATGCCGTAAGGGCTGAAACGACGTAACTCACCTAGTAACTTGAAGATACGCCTCAGACGCGGAGTAACAATGTCGCCGCAACACTCTATGATCATATTAGATCAGGGCCCATGTTTTAAAGTGGGTTACACCATTACAAACATCCATCGCACCCCATCGAACCCGAAACCTGTGGTACCGAGCTCCAGAGCACTAGCCACTCGGCCATCAGACCCCAAAATAATACATATCACCTTCATAATTTATTAAATTTTCTTTTAAGGAATTAATATTTAATGATATTGATTTACAATTTTAAAAAATGAATACATATTAAATTTTTAAGTTATTTAATCAAAAGGCCTAATTTGGTTTCGAAATTAAATAAATTAAAAAGTTATATGCAGAGCTATAAAGTTACGATTAGTTCCAGAATGATTAATTTAAATAATAAATATATTAAAAATAAGGCCGATGTGGCTTGCCAGATAGAATGTTTGGTTTCAAAACCAATCATAGTTGGTTCAAAATCGTACAAAATGAGAAGGCACTTCGAACCTCTCAAATTTTATCTTTTTCAAAATACGATGACAAGAGCAATGCACCAGGAATGTCAAGTAGCAAATTCAATATTATCCAGTGTAATACTGAATCAGTACTTCTGTGTCGGCGAACTATCTCTGATCCAAACGCTAGCATTAGAAAACAACAATATTTTCAAATCATACAGATTCATTTTAAAACATATTTTTAATTAGTTTTTGATTCATAGTTAATGTATGTGCATGTAAATAATCGGTGATTATTCATAACATGTGATTATACATGATCACCAAATTAATCCATTATATAGATAGATATATTACTTGATGAAACTAAAACAACTTTGTTTTAAAATTGCTAGTGTCTGATTTAAGTCGTAATAAGAAAATCATCATATGTAAAAAACATGTTTTGTTTTTCAACAGATAGTTTATTACTTACATAAATCAACTTGCTTTTAATTTAATTATAATAGCGTAGCTGTCAAAATATCGACATGCAATAACAAAAACAAATCTCACAGTTTAGTGTCTAATCATATTTATTGAACCATAAACCACTTTGAACAGTGAAATTCCATACATACTAGTTATTTATGCATCAGTTAAATCCTTTATGTAGATTTCATTCTGATTATGAATGCTACATTGACTGTTATAAAAGAAGCAACCACCCAATCGTCACTTATATACAAACTTTGACTAGTTTATGAAAAACCCGATAATTATTTTTCCACTAAATCCCGCAAGCCTTCATATTAAAAGCAATAAAACACAGCTAGAGAGCAAACAGCAAGAATAACATACAAAGCAATATTGAAATGCCACCGATATTGGGGAGCAAAAAATAAATGAAGAAGGAAACAAAGCAATTGTATCGAAAACGGCGAACTATTTACGATACTTTTTAACACGCCACTGCATTACATGGCACGTTAACTAATGGGTAATTCTGGAAAACGGTATTATCTCTGCGCCATTGCAAAATGGTACCTTTTCTATTTTTTTTTTCTTTTCAGATGGTTAAATTTCTATTATTATGATAAAAATTTGCATGCATTGAGCTGCAGTGCTATCCACTTTACGGCGTATTGAACTAAACCCCCGTTTTAATATCGGCAAAACAATCAAGGTTTATCTGCAAAGCAATCAGCAAGCACATTTTTCCAGAAAATTTTCCATAAACGTTAAAAGGCTTAAAATGGAAGAACCGTTGAATTTGGTGCTTTTTCCTCAATTCCGGGTTAAGGTTAGTGGGTAGGCATTAAAAATATCAGATGCTGTAGTAAGTCGGAATATATTGCTATTTCAATAAGACATGACAGGTTCTATATAAGTTACAATGCGGCAACAATATGGTAAATATTAAATCCCCGATACAATTGGGTCTAAGCTTTCGCTTGCTCAAGACAATGAGCGATTGATTTCCCTCCATGCTGTTTTCAAAAGCCTTCATCTTTGCTGCGTGTTTCCATTCTTAGTGCTCCACTGGATTATTGCACCATTCGATTGTTGCTGAGAATGAATTATTCCCGTTTTTCAAACCACATGTTATTTGAGTCATAAATCCTGTAAGAGGATGGCAAAAGTTTTCGCATTTCGTAAAATGGCTTTTATTATTTTTCGTTTTGTATTCATAGGAGAATAGAAGGTTTCTTTTTGGTTGTTTAATGTATAAGGAAATAAGATTTAATTTTAAAACAATATGATGTATCAGTGTTGTTAAAGTTTTTTTTATTCAAATAATCGAAACAGATTTTTCCGATATTTTCCTAATTATTTAAATATTTATGATATCTGTAAATTGTATATTCATATTTTAATTTAAAAAAAAGGAAAAATGACTATGGAATATTTGTCAGTATTGAAGTTTTAAAATGTTTCTAATGCAACGATTCGTTAAACTCTAGGTAATTGTATATACATACTTTTATCGATTGTCTTTTAAAAACAAAATTTAATTCAAATGCATGCTTGTGGATAGGGTTTCCAAACTATCATGGAAGGAAAACCATTTATGAGAGGAATATTTGATATTTTGAAATATTTGGACAGCTACGCTATCATAATTAAATTAAAAGCAAGTCGATTTATGGAAATAAACTACGTGTTGAATAACAAAACATATTTTTTCAAGACATATATATTATATAGAGTTTCCTTATGTCTTTTATATAGAGTTTCCTTATGTTTTAAATCAGAAACTAATAATTTAAAAACAAAGTTGTTGTAGTTTCATCAAGTAATACACATACACATACACGCACACACACATGCACACACACATACACACACACACACACACATGTATGTATGTATGTATATATGTTTATCTATGTGCAAAAATAGAAAAATCTTACAGTTTAGTGTTTATGCAAATTTATTGAACCATAAACCACTTTCAACAGTGCACTTCCATGCATACGACTTATTTATACATCAGTTAAATCCTTTATTTATATTTCATTCTGATTATGAATGTTATATTGACTGTTATAAAAGAAACAGCAACCCCATCGTCACTTATATACAAAGATACAACTTTGACTAGTTTATGAGAAACCCGATACGTTATTTTTCCACTAAATCACGCAAACCTTCATATTAAAAGAAATAAAACGCAGCGAAAGAGCAAGCAGCAAGAGTACATACAAAGCAATATTGAAATGCCATCGATATTGGGGAACAAAAAAATAAATAAAGAAGGAAACAAAGCAATTGTATCGAAAAAGGCGAGCTATTTACGATACTTTTTAACACGCGACTGCATTCAATGGCACGCAAACTAATGGGTAATTCTGGAAAACGGTATTATCTCTGCGCCATTGCAAAATAGTTCCTTTTCTATTTTATTTTTATTTCCAGACGGTTAAATTTCTATTATTGTGATAAAAATTTGCATGTATTAAGCTGCAACGCTATCCACTTTACGGCGCATTGAACTAAACCCCCGTTTTAATATCGGCAAAACAATCAAGGTTATCTACAAAGCAATCAGCGAGCACATCTTTCCAGAAAGTTTTCCATAAACGTTAAAAGGCTTAAAATGGAAGAACCGCTCAATTTGGTGCGTTTTCCTCATGCCGAGTAAAAGTTAGTGGGTAGGCATTTAAAAATATCAGATGCTGTAGTAATTCGGAATATATTGTTATTTCAATAAGACATGACAGGTTCTTTATATGTTGCTATCCAGCAACAATATGGTAAATATTAAATCCCCAATACAATTGGGTCTAAGCTTTCGCTTGCTCGAGACAATGAGCGATTGATTTCCCTCCATGCTGTTTTCAAAAGCCTTCATCTTTGCTGCGAGTTTTTTCATTCTTAGTGCACCACTGGATTATTGCACCTCTCAATTGTTGCTGAGAATGAATTATTCCCATTTTTCAAATGACATGTTATTTGAGTCATAAATCCTGTAAGAGGATGATGGAAGTTCGCATTTCGTTAAAGGCCTTTTATTATTTTTCGTTTTGTATGCATAGCAGGATGGAAGGTTTCTTTTGGTTATTTAATATATAGGGAAATTAGATTTAGTTTTAAAACAATACATTACGATATATTAGTTTTGTAAGGTTTTATTTTCAAATAACTGAAGCAGGTTTATCCAATATTTTCCTAATCTGTCAAATATTTTTAAAATCTATAATTTGAATATGCACATTTTAATTTTAAATAAATTTTTGTGACATTGATTGCGGAATTTTTATGAATATTGAAGCTTAACGATGATTATATTTGTTTGTTAAAATATGTGTAATTATACTTATATCTATTATTATTTAAAAACAAAATGCAATTCAAACGCATGCTTGAGTAGCATGTTTGGAAATTAATATGAGAAGAAAAATAAAGAATGATCGAATGAAAGTTATGTGGAATTTTTATGATTATTGAAATTTAGAATGTAACTATTCGTCAAAATCTACTTAATTATATCCATGCATATTTAAATTTATATCGATATTATATAAATATGGTTGGATATAATTATATACGTTATTTATCAATTATTATTTAAAAACAAAATGCAGTTCAAATGCATGATTTGTGTAACATGTTTGGGAATTATTATGAAAAAAAAAATAGAAAAGATGAGAGAATGAGATTTGTGAAAATGAATGTGAAATTTTTATCATTATTGAAGTTTAACAATGTTCAGAGTGTAACTATTCGTTAAAATCTACTTAATTATATCTATATATAGTTACATTTATATTTATGTCGATATTATATAAATTTGGGTAGATATAATTCTATACGTTACATATTTATTTATTTGAAACAAAATGTAATTCAAATTATGGCAAATACTATAAAAAAATAAATGACTAATTTCACAAATTTCATTGTCCCGTTTTTTTTTTATTTTTCTGCTAATAATAATTTGAATTACATTTTGAAAGGAAATTGATATATAATTACAAACATTTTAACGAACAATTCTAAACATCGTTAAGCTTTTTAATATTCATAAAAATTCCGCGGTCATTTTCACAAAACACTATTTAAAATTAAAATGTGCACATACAAATTATAGATATCATAAATATTTGACTGATTAGGAAAATATTGGGAAAATCTATTTCAGTTGTTTGAAAACAAAATTTATAT